>OU427025.1:11920000-12287591 GCA_911387925.2 Bombus hypnorum | reverse complement strand
TGCCACATGTAATGCAGGACCGTTTCAGCGTCGAAACAAGCCCAACAGCTCGCAAATCGCGACGATTTCGTCGAATTTTGCGAGAACTAACCGTCATTTCCTTCCCGATTGTGATATTTGGACATTCAAGGACCCATTACACTCTATTTTAGGCGCCAAATGCAATGCACGCAAGAGTCAGCATCGACACAAGCCCAACAGTTCGCAAATCGCGATCATTTCGTCGATTTTGTCAAAAACTAACCGTCATTTCCTTCCCTATTGAGATATTTCGACGTTTTAGCGGCCATTTCAATCCATTTTAAGCGCGACATGTAATGCACGCCCGTATCAGCGTCGAAACAAGCCCAACAGCTCGCAAATCGCGATGAATTCGTCGATTTTGACGAAAACCAATCGTCATTTCCATCCTGATGGAGATATTTCAACGTCTGAGCGCTCCTTTCACTCCATTTCACGTGCGAAATGTAATGCACGCCCGATTCAGCGACGAATCAAGCCCAACAGTTCGCAAATCGCGACGATTTCGTCGAATTTTGCGAGAACTAACAGTCATTTCCTTCCCGATTGAGATAGTTCGACGTTTAAGCGACCTTATCACTCCATTTTAATCACCAAACGCAATGCACTACCGATTCAGTGTCTAAACAAGCATAATAGCTCGCAAATCGCGATGATTTCGTCGATTTTGACGAAAACCAATCGTCATTTCCTTCCCGATTGAGACATTTCGACGTTTTAGCGCTCTTTTCACACCATTTTACGAGGCTAACGTAATGCACGCCCGATTCAGGTTCGAAACAAACCCAACAGTTCGCAAATCGCGATGATTTCGTCAATTTTGACGAAAACTAACAGTCATTTCCATCCTGATGGAGATATTTCAACCTCTAAGCGCTCCTTTTACTAAACTTTACGCGCCAAATGTAATGCACGTCCGATTCAGTTTCGAAACAAACCCAACAGTTCGCAAATCGCGATGATTTCGTCGATTTTGACGAAAACTAACCGTCATTTCCTTTCTCATTGAGATATTTCGACATTTAAGGGCCCTTTTCACTCTACTTTAGGCGCCAAATGCAATCCACGTCCGATTCAGTGTCGGCACAAGCCCAACAGTTTGCAAATCGCGACGATTTCGTCGATTTTTGCGAGAACTAACAGTCATTTCCTTCCCGATTGATACCACATAATGTAATACGTTATAACGATATACCATATAACGTTATGTTATACAACGTTTAGTCATATAACGAAATACGTTATAGCGTTATACCGTATAACGCTATATTATATAAGGTAATACGTTATAACGTTATACCATATAACGCTATGTTATATAACGTAATACGTTATAACGTTATGCCATATAGCGATATGTTATACAACGTAATACGTTTTAACGATATACCATATAACGTTATGTTATATAACGTAATGCGTTATAATATTATACCATATAACGTTATGTTACGCGACGTTATATCATATAACGTAATTCGTTATAGCGTTATACCGTATAACGTAATATGTTACAAATTTATACCATATAACGAAATACGATATAACGATATACCATATATCGTTATGTTTTATAACGTAATACGTTATAGTGATATACCATATAACGTTATGTTATGCAACGTTATGTTATATAACATAATACGTTACAGCGTTATACCGTATAACGTAATACGTTATAACGTTATACCATATAACGTGGTTATATAACGTAATACGTTATAAAGTTATACCATATAACGTTATGTTTTACAACGTTAAGTCATATAACGTAATACGTTACGGCGTTATACCATACTACGTTATGTTATATAACGTAATACGTTATAACGATAGACCATATAACGTTGTGTTATATAACGTAATACGTTACAACGTTATACCATATGACGTTATGATATATAACTTAATACGTTATAAAGTTATACCATATAATGTTAGGTTGTATAACGTAATACGTTATAACGATATACCATATAACGCTATGGTATGTAACGTATTACGTTATAACGATATACCATATAACGTTATGTTATATAACGTAATATGTTATAATGATATACCATATAACGTTACGTTATACGACGTTATGTCATATAACGTAATACGTTATAGCGTTATTCCATATAACGTTATGTTACATAAGGTAATACGTTATAACGTCATACCATATAATGTTATGTTATATAACGTGTTACGTTTTAACGTTATACCGTATAACGTAATACGTTATAACGTTATACCACATAACGTAATACGTTATAGCGTTATACCACATAACGAAATACGTTATAGCGTTATACCATACAACGTAATACGTTATAGCGTTATACCATATAACATTATGTTATATAAGGTAATACGTTATAACGTTATACCATATAACGTTATGTTTTACAACGTTAAGTCATATAACGTAATTCGTTACAGCGTTATACCATATAACGTTATGTTATGCAACGTTATGTCATATAACGCAATACGTTACGGCGCGATACCATATTACGTTATGTTATATATCGTAATACGTTATAACAATATACCATATAACGTTGTGTTATATACCGTAATACGTTACAACGTTATACCATATAACGTAATGATATATAACGTAATACGTTATAAAGTTATACCATATAATGTTGGGTTATAATACGTAATACGTTATATTGTTATACCATATAACGCTATGGTATATAACGTATTACGTTATAACGATTGTTACGCCGCGTGACCCTCTACCTGGACCAGGTCATACGCCGCGGGCCAGGCGGACGCCAGATGTCCATTCATCCTTACGGCGGACCCTCATTAAGCTTAAGGGCCCATCATAAATCCCAGAAGTTGCAATCTAAGGTCCTTCAGACCCAAGAAATGTCCCTCCTAAAGCACTTTATAACGCCTATTGTTTACTACGGCTTGACAAGGGAAAGTTAGTTTTTCCCACTTGCGATGCTTCCTACTAACAACCTTCTATCGAAGGCAGTTAAGACCTTCCTAATACAACCAGCAACAATGCATATTACCCTTACTTTCCTGCCCCAGCTTTCCTCCGACATAGCATCGTCGCTGTGCCTCACTCTTCCTAAGACAGCACGCGGGTCAGGACGTCGACTGCTCCTACGACTTCAGGAGAGTCAACTACGTCTCCTGCACCATAAGGAGATCAACTCTACTTATTCTCCAAGTCAAGCAACTAGACTCCATTTCAGACATCAGATCAAGCAAGTCTACATCAAGGATCCACGCAAGTCAGTCAGCATACTACATTCTCGTCCGCTACGACATCGTCACCGAACTTGACTGTTTTGCTATCCTTCGTCCAGGCAACATCCTTCGCCCGGCTTACTCAGCCATCTTGTACTTACGCACCGACGTAACTATCGTCTTTACAAGTGGTTAGAATAAACGGCGATTTGCAACTTATTACAAGGTGTATATTCAATCAACCACCTCTGTTGTCCTAAACGACACAGGGGAGCGACTACTTCGCGGCGTCGGTTAACTGAATCGTAGCGAGAATTTACGCCTCTCGCTGACGCGTACTCCTAGCGACCGCGTCTCTCCGCGAACGGTCGTAACAACAATATACCATATAACGTTATGCTATATAACGTAATACGTTATAACGATATACCATATAACGTTATGTTATGCAAAGTTATATCATATAACGTAATACGATACAGCGTTATACCATATAACGAAATACGTTATAACGATATACCATATAACGTTGTGTTATATTACGTAATACGTTATAACGTTATACCATATAACGTTATGCTATAAGACGTTATATCATCTAACGTATTTCGTTATAGCGTTATACCATATAACATTATGTCATACAGCGTAATACGTTATATTGTTATACCATATAACGTTATGTTATATAACGTAATACGTTATAACGTTATACCATGTAACGTTACGTTATACCACGTTATGTCATATAACGTAATACGTTATTGCGTTATACCAAATAACGTTATGTTATATAAGGTAATACGTTATAACGTCATCCCATATAACGTTATGTCATATAACGTGTTACGTTCTAACGTTATACTATATAACGTAATACGTTATAACGTTATACCACTTAACGTAATACGTTATGACGACATGCCATATACCGTTATGTTATACAACGTTAAGTCATATAACGAAATACGTTACACCGTTATACCATATAACGTAATACGTTATAACGGTATACCATATAACGTTGTGTTATATAACGTAATACGTTATAACGTTATACCATATAACGTTGCGTTATATAACGTAATACGTTATAACGCTAAACCATATAACGTTACGTTATATAACGTAATACGTTATAACTTTATACCTTATAACGTTATGTTATGTAACGTGTTACGTTATGACGTTATACTATATAACGTAATACGTTATGACGTTATACCACTTAACGTAATACGTTATAACGACATGCCATATAACGTTATGTTGTACAATGTTAATTCATATAACAAAATACGTTATAGCGTTATACCATATAACGTAATACGTTATAACGTTGTACTATATAACGTTATGTTATGAAACGTAATACGTTATAACGTTATACCATATAACATTATGTTATATAACGAAATACGTTGTAACGTTATACCATGTAACGTTATGTTATATAACGTAATACGTCTTTACGTTATACCATATAACGTTATGAAAAAACGTTATGTCATATAACGGAATTCGTTATAGCGTTATACCATATAACGTAATATGTTATAACGTTATACCATATAACTTAATATGTAATAACGTTATACGATATAACGTTATGTTATGTAACGTAATACGTTATAGCGTTATACCATATAACGTTATGTTGTGTAACATAGTACATTATAACGTTATACCATATAACGTTATGTTATACAACGTTATGTCATATAGCGTAATACGTAAAAGCGTTATACCATATAACGTTATGTCATATAGCGTGATACGTAATAGCGTTATACCATATAACGTTATGTTATATCACGTAATACGTTATAACGTTATACCATATAACGTTATGTTTTATACCGTAATACGTTATGACGTTATAGCGTATAACGTTATGTTATATAACGTAAAACGTTATAACGTTATGCTATATAACGTTATGTTATATAACTTAATACGTTATAACGTGATACCATATAACGTTAAGTTATATAACGTAATACGTTATAACGTTTTACCATATAACGTTATGTTATATAACGTAATACGGTATAACGTTATAGCGTATAACGTTATGTTATATAACGTAAAACGTTATAACGGTATACCATATAACGTTATGGGATATAACGTAATACGTTATAAAATTATACCATATAACGTCAGGTTATATAACGTAATACGTTATAACGTTATACCATATAACGCTATGTTATATAACGTATTACGTTATAACGATATATCATATAACATTATGTTATATAACGTAAAACGTTATAACGATATACCAAATAACGTTATGTTATACAACGTTATACCATATAACGTAATACGTTATAGCGTTATACCATATAACGTTATATTATACAACGTTATGTCACATAACGTAATACGTTATATCGTTATACCATAACACGTTATGTTATGTAACGTAATACGTTATAACGATATACCATATAACGTTACGTTATACAACGTTATGTCATATAACGTAATACGTTATAGCGTTATACCATATAACGTTATATTATATAATGTAATACGTTATAACGCTACACCATATCACGTTATGTTATTTAACGTAATACGTGATAACGTTATACCATATAACGTAATGTTATATAACAAAATACGTTATAACGTTATACCATATAACGTTATGTTACATAACGTAATAGGTTATAGCGTCATACCATATAAAGTAATACGTTATAACGTTATACCATATAACGTTATGGTATATAACGTTATACGTCATAACGTTATACCATATAACGTAATACGTTATAACGTTATACCACATAACGTAATACGTTATAACGATATACCATATATCGTTAGGATATACAACGTTATATCATTTAACGTATTACGTTATAGCGTTATACCATATAACGGTATGTTATATAACGTAATACATTATTACGTTATACCATATAACGTAATACGTTATAACGTTATACCATATAACGTTATATTATATAACGTAATACGGCATAACATTATACCATATAACTTAAATCGTTATAACGTTATACCACATAACGTAATACGTTATAACGATATACCATATAACGTTATGTTATACAACGTTATGTGATATAACGTAATACGTTATAGCGTTATACCACATAACGTTATATTGTATAAGGTAATACGTTATAACGTTATACCATATAACGTTATGTTATATAACGTAATTCGTTATAACGATATACCATATAACGTTGTGTTATATAACGTAATACGCTATAACGTTATAGCATATAACGTTATGTTATGTAACGTAATACGTTATAGCGTTATACCATATAACGTAATACGTTATAACGTTATACCATATAACGTTATGTTATATAACGTAATACGTCATAACGTTATACCATATAACTTAAATCGTTATAACGTTATACCACATAACGTAATACGTTATAACGATATACCATGTAACGTTATGTTATACAACATTATGTCATATAACGTATTACGTTATAGCGTTATACCATGTAACGTAATACGTTATAACGTTATACCATATAACGTAATACGTTATAACGTTATACCATATAACGTAATACGTTATTACGTTATACGATATAACGTTATGTTATGTAACATAATACGTAATAACGTTATACCATATAACGTTACGTTAGGCAACGTTATGTCATATAACGTAATACATTATAGAGTTATACTATATAACGTAATACGTTATAACGATATTCCATATAACGTAACACGTTATAACGAAATACCATATAATGTTATGTTATACAACGTTATGTCATATAACGTAATTCGTAACAGCGTTATACCATATAACGTAATACGTTATAACGTTATACCAAATAACGTTATTTTATATAACGTAATACGTTATAGCGTTATACCATATAACGTTATGTCAGAAAACGTAATACGGTATAACATTATACCATATAACGTTGTTATATAACGTAATACGTTGTAGCGTTATACCATATAAAGTAATACCTTATAACGTTATACCATATAACGTTTTGTTATATAACGTAATACGTCATAACGTTATACCATATAACGTAATACGTTAAAACGATATACCATATAACGTTATGTTATACAACGTTATGTCATATAACGTAACACGTTATAGCGTTATACAATATATTGTAGTACGTTATAACGTTATACCATATAACGTTATATTATACCTCGTTACGTCATATAACGTAATACGTTATTGCGTTATACCATATAACGTAGTACGTTATAACGTTATACCATATAACGTAATACGTTATTACGTTATACGATATAACGTAATGTTATGTAACATAATACGTTATAACGTTATACCATATAACGTTACGTTATATAACGTAATACGTTATAACGCTACACCATATCACGTTATGTTATATAACGTAATACGTGATAACGTTATACCATACAACGTAATGTTATATAACGTAATACGTTATAACGTTATACCATATAACGTTATGATATATAACGTAATAGGTTATAGCGTCATACGATATAAAGTAATACGTTATAACGCTATACCATATAACGTAATGTTATATAACGTAATACGTTATAACGTTATACCATATAACGTTATGTTATATAACGTAATAGGTTATAGCTTCATACCATATAACGTAATACGTTATAACGTTATACCATATAACGTTCTTATATAACGTAATACGTTATAACGCTATACCATATCACGTTTTGTTATATAACGTAATACGTCATAACGTTATACCATATAACGTAATACGTTAAAACGATATACCATATAACGTTATGTTATACAACGTTATATCATATAACGTAATACATTATAGCGTTATAACATATAACGTAATACGTTATAACGTTATACCATATAACGCTCTTATAAAACGTAATACGTTAAAACGATATACCATATAACGTTATGTTATACAACGTTATGTCATATAACGTAATACGTTATAGCGTTATACAATATAATGTAATGCGTTATAACGTTATACCATATAACGTAATACGTCATTACGTTACACGATATAACGTTATGTTATGTAACATAATACGTTATAACGTTATACCATATAACGATACGTTATACAACGTTATGTCATATAACGTAATACATTATAGCGTTATACCATATAACGTAATACGTTATAACGTTATACCACATAACGTAATACGTTATAACGATATAACATATAACGTTATGTTATACAACGTTATATCACATAACGTAATACATTATAGCGTTATACCATACAACTTAATACGTTATAACGTAATACCATATAACGTTACGTTATATAACGTAATACGTTATAACGCTACACCATATCACGTTATGTTATATAACGTAATACGTTATAACGATATACCATATATCGTTAGGTTATACAACGTTATATCATATAACGTAATATGTTATAGCGTTATACCATATAACGGTATGTTATATAACGTAATACTTTATTACGTTATACCATATAACGTAATGTTATATAACGTAATACGTTATAACGATATACCATATAACGTAACACGTTATAGCGCTTTACCATATAACGTAATACGTTATAACGTTATACCATATAACGAAACACGTTATATCGTTATAAAATATAACGTAATGCGTTATAACGTTATACCATATAACGTAATACGTTATAGTGTTATACCATGTAACGTTATGTTATATAACGTAATACGTTATAACGATATACAATATAACGTTATGTTATATAACGTAATACGTTATAGCGTTATACCACATAACGTAGTACGTTATAACGTTATACCATGTAACGTTATGTTATATAACGTTATGTCATATAACGTAATACGTTATAGCGTTATACCATATAACGTTATATTCTATAAGGTAATACGTTATAACGTGATTCCATATAGCGTTAAGTTATATAACGTAATACGTAATAACGATATACCATACAACGTTGTGTTGTATAACGTAATACGTTATAACGTTATACCATACAACGTGATGTTATACAACGTTATGTTATATAATGTAATACGTTATAACGCTACACCATATCACGTTATGTTATATAACGTAATACGTTATAACGATATACAATATAACGTTATGTTATATAACGTAATACGTTATAGCGTTATACCATATCACGTTTTGGTATATAACGTAACACGTTATAACGTTGTACCATATAACGTAATGTTATATAACAAAATACGTTATAACGTTATACCATATAACGTTATGTTACATAACGTAATAGGTTATAGCGTCATACCATATAAAGTAATACGTTATAACGTTATACCATATAACGTTATGTTATATAACGTAATACATTATTACGTTATACCATATAAAGTAATACGTTATAACGTTATACCATATAACGTTATATTATATAACGTAATACGGCATAACATTATGCCATATAACTTAAATCGTTATAACGTTATACCACATAACGTAATACGTTATAACGATATACCATATAACGTTATGTTATACAACGTTATGTGATATAGCGTAATACGTTATAGCGTTATACCACATAACGTTATATTGTATAAGGTAATACGTTATAACGTTATACCATATAACGTTATGTTATATAACGTAATTATATCGTTATAACGATATACCATATAACGTTGTGTTATATAACGTAATACGTTATAACGTTATACCATACAACGTTATGTTATGTAAGGTAATACGTTATAGCGTTATACCATATAACGTAATACGTTATAACGTTATACCATATAACGTTATGTTATATAACGTAATACGTCATAACGTTATACCATATAACTTAAATCGTTATAACGTTATACCACATAACGTAATACTTTATAACGATATACCATGTAACATTATGTTATACAACGTTATGTCATATAACGTAATACGTTATAGCGTTATACCATATAACGTAATACGTTATAACGTTATACCATATAACGTAATACGTTATTACGTTATACGACATAACGTTATGTTATGTAACATAATACGTTATAACGTAATACCATATAACGTTACGTTATGCAACGTTATGTCATATAACGTAATACATTATAGAGTTATACTATATAACGTAATACGTTATAACGATATACCATATAACGTAATACGTTATAACGAAATACCATATAATGTTATGTTATACAACGTTATGTCAGATAACGTAATTCGTAACAGCGTTATACGTTATAACGTTATACCATATAACGTAATACGTTATTACGTTATACGATATAACGTTATGTTATGTAACATAATACGTTATAACGTTATACCATATAACGTTACGTTATGCAACGTTATGTCATATAACGTAATACATTATAGAGTTATACTATATAACGTAATACGTTATAACGATATACCATATAACGTAATACGTTATAACGAAATACCATATAATGTTATGTTATACAACGTTATGTCATATAAGGTAATTCGTAACAGCGTTATACCATATAACGTAATACGTTATAACGTTATACCAAATAACGTTATGTTATATAACGTAATACGTTATAGCGTTATACCATATAACGTTATGTCAGATAACGTAATACGGTATATCATTATACCATATAACGTTGTTATATAACGTAATACGTTGTAGCGTTATACCATATAAAGTAATACCTTATAACGTTATACCATATAACGTTTTGTTATATAACGTAATACGTCATAACGTTATACCATATAACGTAATACGTTAAAACGATATACCATATAACGTTATGTTATACAACGTTATGTCATATAACGTAATACGTTATAGCGTTATACAATATAATGTAATACGTTATAACATTATACCATATAACGTTATGTTATACAACGTTACGTCATATAACGTAATACGTTATTGCGTTATACCATATAACGTAGTACGTTATAACGTTATACGATATAACGTTATGTTATGTAACATAATACGTTATAACGTTATACCATATAACGTTACGTTATATAACGTAATACGTCATAACGTTATACCATATAACGTAATACGTTATAACGTTATACCACATAACGTAATACGTTAAAACGATATACCACATAACGTAACACGTTATAGCGCTTTACCATATAACGTAATACGTTATAACGTTATACCATATTATGTTATGTTATATAACGTAATAGGTTATAACGTTATACCGTATATCGTTACGTTATATAACGTAATACGTTATAACGTTATACCATATAAGGTTATGTTATATAACGTAATACGTGTTAACGTTATACCATATAACGTAATGTTATATAACGTAATACGTTATAACGTTATACCATATAACGCTCTTATAAAACGTAATACGTTATAACGCTATACCATATCACGTTTTGTTATATAACGTAATACGTCATAACGTTTTGTTATATAACGTAATACGTCATAACGTTATACCATATAACGTAATACGTGAAAACGATATACCATATAACGTTATGTTATACAACGTTATGTCATATAACGTAATACGTTATAGCGTTATACAATATAATGTAATGCGTTATAACGTTATACCATATAACGTTATGTTATACAACGTTATGTCATATAACGTAATACGTTATAGCGTTATACCATATAACGTAATACGTTATAACGTTATACCATATAACGTAATACGTTATTACGTTACACGATATAACGTTATGTTATGTAACATAATACGTTATAACGTTATACCATATAACGTTACGTTATACAACGTTATGTCATATAACGTAATACATTATAGCGTTATACCATATAACGTAATACGTTATAACGTTATACCATATAACGTTATGTTATATAACGTAATACATTATAATGTTATACTATATAACGTTATGTTATATAACGTAATACGTTATAACGATATACCACATAACGTAATACGTTATAACGTTATACCATATAACGTAATACGTTCTAACGTTATAGAACTTAAACTGGTTATATGACGTAATACGTTATAACGTTATACCATATAACGTGGTTATATAACATAATACGTTATAACGTTATACCATATAACGTAATACGTTATTACGTTATACGACATAACGTTATGTTATGTAACATAATACGTTATAACGTAATACCATATAACGTTACGTTATGCAACGTTATGTCATATAACGTAATACATTATAGAGTTATACTATATAACGTAATACGTTATAACGATATACCATATAACGTAATACGTTATAACGAAATACCATATAATGTTATGTTATACAACGTTATGTCATATAACGTAATTCGTAACAGCGTTATACGTTATAACGTTATACCATATAACGTAATACGTTATTACGTTATACGATATAACGTTATGTTATGTAACATAATACGTTATAACGTTATACCATATAACGTTACGTTATGCAACGTTATGTCATATAACGTAATACATTATAGAGTTATACTATATAACGTAATACGTTATAACGATATACCATATAACGTAATACGTTATAACGAAATACCATATAATGTTATGTTATACAACGTTATGTCATATAAGGTAATTCGTAACAGCGTTATACCATATAACGTAATACGTTATAACGTTATACCAAATAACGTTATGTTATATAACGTAATACGTTATAGCGTTATACCATATAACGTTATGTCAGATAACGTAATACGGTATATCATTATACCATATAACGTTGTTATATAACGTAATACGTTGTAGCGTTATACCATATAAAGTAATACCTTATAACGTTATACCATATAACGTTTTGTTATATAACGTAATACGTCATAACGTTATACCATATAACGTAATACGTTAAAACGATATACCATATAACGTTATGTTATACAACGTTATGTCATATAACGTAATACGTTATAGCGTTATACAATATAATGTAATACGTTATAACATTATACCATATAACGTTATGTTATACAACGTTACGTCATATAACGTAATACGTTATTGCGTTATACCATATAACGTAGTACGTTATAACGTTATACGATATAACGTTATGTTATGTAACATAATACGTTATAACGTTATACCATATAACGTTACGTTATATAACGTAATACGTCATAACGTTATACCATATAACGTAATACGTTATAACGTTATACCACATAACGTAATACGTTAAAACGATATACCATATAACGTAACACGTTATAGCGCTTTACCATATAACGTAATACGTTATAACGTTATACCATATTATGTTATGTTATATAACGTAATAGGTTATAACGTTATACCGTATATCGTTACGTTATATAACGTAATACGTTATAACGTTATACCATATAAGGTTATGTTATATAACGTAATACGTGTTAACGTTATACCATATAACGTAATGTTATATAACGTAATACGTTATAACGTTATACCATATAACGCTCTTATAAAACGTAATACGTTATAACGCTATACCATATCACGTTTTGTTATATAACGTAATACGTCATAACGTTTTGTTATATAACGTAATACGTCATAACGTTATACCATATAACGTAATACGTGAAAACGATATACCATATAACGTTATGTTATACAACGTTATGTCATATAACGTAATACGTTATAGCGTTATACAATATAATGTAATGCGTTATAACGTTATACCATATAACGTTATGTTATACAACGTTATGTCATATAACGTAATACGTTATAGCGTTATACCATATAACGTAATACGTTATAACGTTATACCATATAACGTAATACGTTATTACGTTACACGATATAACGTTATGTTATGTAACATAATACGTTATAACGTTATACCATATAACGTTACGTTATACAACGTTATGTCATATAACGTAATACATTATAGCGTTATACCATATAACGTAATACGTTCTAACGTTATAGAACATAAACTGGTTATATAACGTAATACGTTATAACGTTATACCATATAACGTTATGTTATATAACGTAATACATTATAATGTTATACTATATAACGTTATGTTATATAACGTAATACGTTATAACGATATACCACATAACGTAATACGTTATAACGTTATACCATATAACGTAATACGTTCTAACGTTATAGAACTTAAACTGGTTATATAACGTAATACGTTATAACGTTATACCATATAACGTGGTTATATAACATAATACGTTATAACGTTATACCATATAACGTTATGTTATATAACGTAATACGTTATAGCGTTATACCATATAACGTAATACGTTATAACGTTATACCATATAACGTTATGTTATATAACGTACTACGTTATAGCGTTATACCATATAACGTAATACGTTATAACGTTATACCATATAACGCTATGTTATATAACGTATTACGTTATAACGATATACCAGATAACGTTATGTCATATAACGTAATACGTTATGGCGTTATACCATGTAACGTTATGTTATATAACGTAATACGTTATAACGTTATACCATATAACGTTAGGTTATATAACGTAATACGTTATAACGTTATACCATATAACGCTATGTTATATAACGTATTACGTTATAACCATATACCACATAACGTTATGTTATATAACGTATTGCGTTATAACGATATACCATATAACGCTATGTTATACAACGTTATATCATATAACGTAATACGTTATAGCTTTATACCATATAACGTAATACGTTATAGCGTTATACCATATAACGTTATAATATATAAGGTAATACGTTATAACGTTATACCATATAACGTTATGTTATATAACGTACTACGTTATAGCGTTATACCATATAATGTAATACGTTATAACGTTATACCATATAACGCTATGTTATATAACGTATTACGTTATAACGATATACCACATAGCGTTATGGCGTTATACCATATATCGTTATGTTATATAACGTAATACGTTATAAAGTTATATCATATAACGTTAGGTTATATAACGTAATACGTTATAACGTTATACCATATAACGCTATGTTATATAACGTAATACGTTATAAGGATATGCCACATAACGTTATGTTATATAACGTCTTACGTTATAACGTTATACCATATAACGTTATTTTATACAACGTTATATCATAAGACGTAATACGTTATAGCTTTATACTATATAACGTAATACGTTATAGCGATATACCATATAAAGTTATATTATATAAGGTAATACGTTATAACGTTATACAATATAACATTTAGTTATATAAGGAAATACGTTATAACGCTATACCATGTAACGTTATGTTATATAACGTAATACGTTATAACGATTTACCATATCACATTATGTTAAATATCGTAACACGTTATAACGATACACCATATAACGTTACTTTATACGGCGTTATGTCATATAACGTAATACGTTATAGAGTTATACCGTAAAACGCTATATTATATAAGGTAATACGTTATAACGTTATAGCATATAACGTTATGTTATATAACGTAATACGCTATATCGTTATGTTATATAACGTAATGCGTGATAACGTTATACCATATTACGTTATGTTATTCGACGTTATATCTTACAACGTAACTCGTTATAGCGTTTTACCGTATAACGTAATATGTTACAAATTTATACCATATAATGAAATACGATATAACGGTATACCATATAACGTTACGTTATATAACGTAATACGTTATAATGTTATACCATATAACGTTAGGTTATATAACGTAATACGTTATAACGTTATACCATATATCGCTATGTTATATAACGTATTACGTTATAACGATATACCACATAACGTTATGTCATATAACGTATTACGTTATAACGATATACCATATAACGTTATGTTATACAACGTTATATCATATAACGTAATACGTTATAGCTTTATACCATATAACGCTATATTATATAAGGTAATACGTTATAGCGTTATACCATATAACGTTATGTCATATAACGTAATACGTCATAACGTTATACCATATAACCTAATACGTTATAACGTTATACCACATAACGTAATACGTTATAACGATATACCATATAACGTTATGTTATACAACGTTATATCATATAACGTAATACATTATAGCGTTATACCATATATCGTAATACGTTATAACGTTATACCATATAGCGTTCTTATATAACGTCATACGTTATAACGCTATACCATATCACGTTTTGTTTTATAACGCAATACGTCATAACGTTATACCATATAACGTAATACGTTAAAACGATATACCATATAACGTTATGTTATACAACGTTATATCATATAACGTCATACATTATAGCGTTATACCATATAACGTAATACGTTATAACGTTATACCATATAACGCTCTTATAAAACGTAATACGTTATAACGCTATACCATATCACGTTTTGTTATATAACGTAATACGTCATAACGTTTTGTTATATAACGTAATACGTCATAACGTTATACCATATAACGTAATACGTGAAAACGATATACCATATAACGTTATGTTATACAACGTTATGTCATATAACGTAATACGTTATAGCGTTATACAATATAATGTAATGCGTTATAACGTTATACCATATAACGTTATGTTATACAACGTTATGTCATATAACGTAATACGTTATAGCGTTATACCATATAACGTAATACGTTATAACGTTATACCATATAACGTAATACGTTATTACGTTACACGATATAACGTTATGTTATGTAACATAATACGTTATAACGTTATACCATATAACGTTACGTTATACAACGTTATGTCATATAACGTAATACATTATAGCGTTATACCATATAACGTAATACGTTCTAACGTTATAGAACATAAACTGGTTATATAACGTAATACGTTATAACGTTATACCATATAACGTTATGTTATATAACGTAATACATTATAATGTTATACTATATAACGTTATGTTATATAACGTAATACGTTATAACGATATACCACATAACGTAATACGTTATAACGTTATACCATATAACGTAATACGTTCTAACGTTATAGAACTTAAACTGGTTATATAACGTAATACGTTATAACGTTATACCATATAACGTGGTTATATAACATAATACGTTATAACGTTATACCATATAACGTTATGTTATATAACGTAATACGTTATAGCGTTATACCATATAACGTAATACGTTCTAACGTTATAGAACATAAACTGGTTATATAACGTAATACGTTATAACGTTATACCATATAACGTTATGTTATATAACGTAATACATTATAATGTTATACTATATAACGTTATGTTATATAACGTAATACGTTATAACGATATACCACATAACGTAATACGTTATAACGTTATACCATATAACGCAATACGTTCTAACGTTATAGAACTTAAACTGGTTATATAACGTAATACGTTATAACGTTATACCATATAACGTGGTTATATAACATAATACGTTATAACGTTATACCATATAACGTTATGTTATATAACGTAATACGTTATAGCGTTATACCATATAACGTAATACGTTATAACGTTATACCATATAACGTTATGTTATATAACGTACTACGTTATAGCGTTATACCATATAACGTAATACGTTACAACGTTATACCATATAACGCTATGTTATATAACGTATTACGTTATAACGATATACCACATAACGTTATGTCATATAACGTAATACGTTATGGCGTTATACCATGTAACGTTATGTTATATAACGTAATACGTTATAAAGTTATACCATATAACGTTAGGTTATATAACGTAATACGTTATAACGTTATACCATATAACGCTATGTTATATAACGTATTACGTTATAACGATATACCACATAACGTTATGTTATATAACGTATTGCGTTATAACGATATACCATATAACGTTATGTTATACAACGTTATATCATATAACGTAATACGTTAAAGCTTTATACCATATAACGTAATACGTTATAACGTTATACTATATAACGTTATGTTATATAACGAAATACGTTATAGCGTTATACCGTATAACGCTATATTATATAAGGTAATACGTTATAACGTTATACCATATAACGTTATGTTATATAGCGTATTACGTAATGACGCTATACCATATGACGTAATACGTTATAACGTTATACCATATAACGTTAGGTTATACAACGTAATACGTTATAATGATATACCATATAACGTTATGTTATACAACGTTATATCATATAACGTAATACGTTGTAGCGTTATACCATACGACGTTATGTTATACAACGTTGTCCCATAACGTAATACGTTATAACGTTATACCATATCACGTTATGTTATATAACGTAATACGTTATAACGATATACCATATAACGTTACGTTATACGACGTTATGTCATATAACGTAATACGTTATAGCGTTATACCATATAACGTTATATTATATAAGGTAATACGTTATAACGTTATTCCATATAACGTTATGTTATATAGCGTATTACGTAATGACGCTATACCATATGACGTAATACGTTATAACGATATACCATATAACGTTGTGTTGTATAACGTAATACGTTATAACGTTATACCATATAACGTTATGTTATATAGCGTATTACGTAATGACGCTATACCATATGACGTAATACGTTATAACGATATACCATATAACCTTGTGTTGTATAACGTAATACGTTATAACGTTATACCATATAACGTAATGTTATACAACGTTATATCATATAACGTAATACGTTGTAGCGTTATACCATACGACGTTATGTTATACAACGTTGTCCCATAACGTAATACGTTATAACGTTATACTATATAACGTTATGTTATATAACGAAATACGTTATAGCGTTATACCGTATAACGCTATATTATATAAGGTAATACGTTATAACGTTATACCATATAACGTTATGTTATATAGCGTATTACGTAATGACGCTATACCATATGACGTAATACGTTATAACGATATACCATATAACGTTGTGTTGTATAACGTAATACGTTATAACGTTATACCATATAACGTTATGTTTTACAACGTTATATCATATAACGTAATACGTTATAGCGTTATACCATATAACGTAATACGTTATAACGTTATACCATATAACGTTATGTTATATAACGTATTACGTAATGACGTTATACCATATAACGTAATATGTTATAACGTTATACCACATAACGTATTACGTTATAACGATATACCATATAACGTTATGTTATACAACGTAATACGTTTTATCGACATAGTATATATCGTTATGTTATACGACGTTATGTCATATAACTTAATACATTATAGCGTTATAGCATATAACGTTACGTCATATAACGAAATAAGTTATAGCTTTATACCATACAACGTAACACGTTATAACGTTATGTTATATAACGTAATACGTAATAGCGTTATATCATATAGGGTTATGTTATATAAGGTAATACGTTATAACGTTATACCATATATCTTTATGTTATATAACGTAATACGTTATAACGACAAACCATATAACGGTATGGTATACAACGTTATGTCATATAACGTAATACATAATAGCGTTATACCATATAACGTAATACGTTATAACGATATACCATATGACGTTGTGTTATATAACGTATTACGTTATAACGTTATACCATATAACGTTATGTCATATAACATATAACGTTACGTTATAATACGTAATATATTATAACGTTATACCATATAACGTTATGTCATACAACGTAAAACGTTCTAACCATATAACGCCAGTTATACCATATAACGTTATGTTATATAACGTAATATGTTATAACGATATATCATATAGCCTTACGTTATACAAAGTTATGTCATATAACGTAATACGTTATAGCGTTATACTATATAACGTTATGTTATATAACGTAATACGTTATAACGTTGTACCATATAACATTGTGTTACATAACGAAATACGTTATAACGCTATACCACATCACATTATGTTATATAACGTAATACCTTCTAGCGTTATACCACATAACGTAATACGTTGTGAGGTTGTACCATATTACGCTGTTATATGACGTAATACGTTATTTCGTTATACCATATCACGTCATGTTATGTAGCGTAATACATTATAACGATATACCATATAACGTTACGTTATACGACGTTATGTCATATACCGTAATACGTTATAGCGTTATACCGTATAACGCTATATTATATAAGGTAATACGTTATAGCGTTATACCGTATAACGCTATATTATATAAGGTAATACGTTATAGCGTGATACCATATAACGTAATACGTTATAACGTTATACCATATAACGTAATACGTTATAACGTTATACCATATAACATTGTGTTATATAACAAAATACGTTATAACGTTATACCATGTAACGTTATGTTATAAATATAACGTAATACGTTATAACGTTATACCATATTACGTTATGTTATATAACGTAATACGTTCTAGCGTTATACCACATAACGAAATACGTTGTAAGGTCATGCCATATAACGCTGTTATATGACGTAATACGTTATTTCGCTATACCATATCACGTCATGTTATGTAGCGTAATACGTTATAACGTTTTGCCATATATCGTTATGTCATATAACATATAACGTTACGTTATAAAACGTAATACGTTATAACGTTATACCATATAACGTTATGTTATATAAGGTAATACGTTATAGTGTCATACCATATAACGTCATGTTATATAACGTAAAACGTTATAGCGTTATGCTATATAACGTTATGTTATATAACGTAATACGTTATAACGTGATACCATATAACGTTAAGTTATATAACGTAATACCTTATAACGGTATACCATATAACGTTATGTTATATAACGTAATACGTTATAAAGTTATACCATATAACGTTAGGTTATACAACGTAATACGTTATAATGATATACCATATAACGTTATGTTATACAACGTTATATCATATAACGTAATACGTTGTAGCGTTATACCATACGACGTTATGTTATACAACGTTGTCCCATAACGTAATACGTTATAACGTTACACCATATCACGTTATGTTATATAACGTAATACGTTATAACGATATACCATATAACGTTACGTTATACGACGTTATGTCATATAACGTAATACGTTATAGCGTTATACCATATAACGTTATATTATATAAGGTAATACGTTATAACGTTATTCCATATAACGTTAAGTTATATAACGTAATACGTAATAACGATATACCATATAACGTTGTGTTGTATAACGTAATACGTTATAACGTTATACCATATAACGTTATGTTTTACAACGTTATATCATATAACGTAATACGTTATAGCGTTATACCATATAACGTAATACGTTATAACGTTATACCATATAACGTATTACGTAATGACGTTATACCATATAACGTAATATGTTATAACGTTATACCACATAACGTATTACGTTATAACGATATACCATATAACGTTATGTTATACAACGTAATACGTTTTATCGACATAGTATATATCGTTATGTTATACGACGTTATGTCATATAACTTAATACATTATAGCGTTATAACATATAACGTTACGTCATATAACGAAATAAGTTATAGCTTTATACCATACAACGTAATACGTTATAACGTTATGTTATATAACGTAATACGTAATAGCGTTATATCATATAGGGTTATGTTATATAACGTAATACGTTATAACGTTATACCATATATCTTTATGTTATATAACGTAATACGTTATAACGACAAACCATATAACGTTATGGTATACAACGTTATGTCATATAACGTAATACATAATAGCGTTATACCATATAACGTAATACGTTATAACGATATACCATATGACGTTGTGTTATATAACGTATTACGTTATAACGTTATACCATATAACGTTATGTCATATAACATATAACGTTACGTTATAATACGTAATATATTATAACGTTATACCATATAACGTTATGTCATATAACGTAAAACGTTCTAACCATATAACGCCAGTTATACCATATAACGTTATGTTATATAACGTAATATGTTATAACGATATATCATATAGCCTTACGTTATACAAAGTTATGTCATATAACGTAATACGTTATAGCGTTATACCATATAACGTAATACGTTATAACGTTAAACCATATAACGTTATCACGTTGTACCATATAACGATATGACATATATCGTAATACGTTATAACGTTATACCATATAACGTTATGTTATACAACGTAATACGTTTGAACGACATACTATATATTGTTATGTTACACGACGTTATGTCATATAACTTAATACATTATAGCGATATAACATATAACGTTATGTTATATAACGTAATACGTTATAACGTTATACCAAATAACGTTATGTTATATAACGTAATTCGTTATAACGATGGACCATATAACGTTATGGTATACAACGTTATGTCATATAGCGTAATACGTAACAGCGTTATACCATATAACGTAAGACGTGATAACGATATACCATATAACGTTTTGTTATATAACGTATTACGGTATAACGTTATACCATATAATGTTGTGTTATACGACGTTATATCACATAACGTAATTCGTTATAGCGTTATACCGTATAACGTAATATTTCACAAACTTATACCATATAACGTAATACGATATAACGATATACCATATAACGTTATGTTATACAACGTTATGTCATATAACGTAATACGTTATAGCGTGATACCATATAACGTAATACGTTATAACGTTATACCATATAACGTAATACGTTATAACGTTATACTATATAACGTTATGTTATATAACGTAATACGTTATAACGTTGTACCATATAACATTGTGTTACATAATGGAATACGTTATAACGTTATACCATATAACGTTATGTTATATAACGTAATACGTTATAAAGTTATACCATATAACTATAGGTTATACAACGTAATACGTTATAATGATATACCATATAACGTTATGTTATACAACGTTATATCATATAACGTAATACGTTGTAGCGTTATACCATACGACGTTATGTTATACAACGTTATGTCCCATAACGTAATACGTTATAACGTTATACCATATCACGTTATGTTATATAACGTAATACGTTATAACGATATACCATATAACGTTACGTTATACGACGTTATGTCATATAACGTAATACGTTATAACGTTATACCATATAACGTTATATTATATAAGGTAATACGTTATAACGTTATTCCATATAACGTTAAGTTATATAACGTAATACGTAATAACGATATACCATATAACTTTGTGTTGTATAACGTAATACGTTATAACGTTATACCATATAACGTTATGTTTTACAACGTTATATCATATAACGTAATACGTTATAGCGTTATACCATATAACGTAATACGTTATAACGTTATACCATATAACGTGGTTATATAACATAATATGTTATAACGTTGTACCATATCACGTCATGTTATATAACGTAATAGGTTATAACGACATACCATATAACGTTACGTTATACGACGTTATGTCATATAACGTAATACAATATAGCGCTATAACATATAACGTTATGTTATATAAGGTAATACGTTATAACGTTATACCATATAACGTTAGGTTATATAACGTTATATCACATAACGTAATACGTTATAACGTTATACCATATCACGTTATGTTATATAACGTAATACGTTATAACAATATTGTTGAGATATGTGCAATTTTCTGTGCTGAACTAAGTTAGATGCGTGGTGGGTATACTTGTGTGTGCGTGTCGGTGTGTGGAAGTATGTGTGTCCGCAGCGTCTCGGAAACAAAGAAATGTAAACTGAAGAGTCGGTCAAGAGTCAGTTAAGGTCGGTCAACTGTCGGGTATAGAAGAGAGTGCTGAGACGCGTGCGAGTGTGTATTGATAAATATATAAGGAATTGTTCATGAAATAAATTATTATTATTTTAATGTGAATCCTCAGTGTAAACTTAATGTTCCTATAACATTATTTCGGCTTCAAAGATCCACAATTCTCAACATGGTAGCAAAAATCGTGGTTGCCGAGATTTAAGGTTAAGGAACTACGTGTAACCGGGAGTGAATGTATGAAAGTCGATTTAGAAAAAATAAAAATTGGAAATAAGTTCTAAGAGATAAAAGGGCTATTGGCAGAATAAATAAAAGGAATCTGGATAATAAGAAGAACTATTTATGAAAAAGAAACGAAAAGGTGAAAATAAAAAACGAATCAAAATGCCAAGGGACGATGAAATTAAGGTTCAAATATTCGATGGACGTGGTTACAAAATGTGGAAGAAAAGAATATTGATGTACTTAAAGTGTAAAAAATGTTATGAACCGGCTACACGAGAGAAAATGGACACGGATGAGCAAGATAAGTGGGATGAAAAGAATCAATGGGCGATGAACTACATCTATGGCAGTATAACGAATGAGCAATTAGAATTTGTTGGTGATCAGGACACTGCTTTAAAAATAATGCAAAAATTTGATGAGATGTATATGAAGGAATCAACAGCATTGCAAATTTGTATAAGAAGCAGACTAGACATGATGAGACTGAAAGACTTTGAAGAATCAAGTTCATTTTTCACGGAATTTGAAAAAACGATAAATGACTTAAAGAGTGTTGGTGCAAATGTAAGTGAACGTGAAAAACTTGACTACATGCTGAAAACACTACCAGAATCATTGAGCTATATTGGTGACTTAATCGACTCAGTGAAAGAATGTGATCGAACATGTGAATTCTTAAAAAATAAAATTACAATGTGGGAAACGCGTAGAAAGAGGGAAAGTGATACGACAAGGTCAAATGCATTCACAGCTGAAAAAAAGGTCATAAAGTGCTATGGCTGTGGTAAGTACGGCCACACGGCAAGAAATTGCACAAACACGTGCAGAGGCGACAACAATGGCGGAAAAAATGGCGGAAACAACGGCGGGGCGCAACGGCAAGGAGGTGCGTATCAGCCGCAGCAGAATAGGGGTCGCGGCGGACGAGGTTTTGGCCAAAGAGGACGAGGATATGGTCAACGAGGATTTGGCCAACGAGGACGAGGCAGAGGCTGGCAACAACGCTACAACGAGGGCTGCGACAACCAAGAAATTGGATCTTTCCTAACGAGAGTAGAGCACGAAAACAGTAAGAGTGAAATTACGGTATATACTAGCGATACGTGAAAAATAGATTGGATATTGGATAGTGGATGTTCAGATCACATTGTAAATGATGACTCTTATTTCGCAGAATATGAAAATTTAAAAAACCCGATAAATGTAAGGTTAGGAGACGGCAGAATTCTGAAAAGAACAAAAGTCGGAAAAATTTTAACTTACTTTGAAGTAAACAAAAGGAGGATTAAAATTACAATGTCTAATGTATTTTATGTGAAAGAAATGGATAATAACTTCATTAGCTATGCGAGAGTAACGAATGAAAATAAGATAGTCTCAGCAGGAAATACTTCAAAGATATATAACAAATACAGAAAGTTGATAGGGATAGCATTTAAAGATAATGGTTTATATAAAATAAGTAGTTACATTGAAAGACAAGAATCTCACGCTAAAAATGTGGGAAAAATGACAAATAAAGAAAAATTTCACAGGATCTCAGGGCATATAAACTTTAATTATTTAGATACAATGTGTAAGAAAAGATTAGTTGAGGGAATGCCTGAAAATTTTGAGCAAGTACAATTAAAATGTGGTACATGTATCCAAAATAAAATGCACAATTTACCGTTTCAAAATAACCGTAGTAGAGCACGCGAGATTTTAGAAGTAGTACATACAGATTTAAATGGTCCTCATAAAAATACCGGGTTTGATGGGTCCAAATATTTCTTAACATTTATAGACGACTACAGTAAGTGCGCATTGATTTATACTTTGAAATCAAAAGATGAAGTTTACAATTGTTTCCTTGATTATATAAACAAAGTTGAAAATCTTACTGGTAAGAAGATAAAGAGATTAAGATGTGATAATGGAAAAGAATATATGAACAAAAACATGTACAATCTTTTTTTTATTTATTTGTTTTAAATTTTACAATTTGTCCAGTAGGACATTTGGTAAAATGTTATAGCTGCTTAATAATATAACATGTGGGTGGCTACCCCCAGTGGGGTACCATCTTCCTGCTTGTTAGGGTATATCCTTTATGAGATCTACTGGATGTTTCCTTTTTAATCTCCTTTCGATGAATGTGATGATCGTTTCCGCTGCCAGCCGGTTCGGGTGCGTTGCTAATCTTTCTCTGTACCTTCTTGCGAATCTGCTAATCTCTTCCTTGACCGTTGGTATTCCAAGGTCTTTCCGTATGTCCTCGTTTCTAACGTACCATGGGGCGTTTACTATTGTTCTGAGTATTTTAGATTGCATTGCCTCTAGTTTGGTTATATGGCTCATTGCTGCTGTTCCCCATAGTGGTATTCCGTACGTCCAGATTGGTTTTATGATGGTTTTGTAGATTTTTAATTTGTTTTCTATGCTTAGTTTGGATTTTCGACTTGTTAACCAGTACATCTGTCTCCTTGCTATTTGTATTTTGCTTATTATTGATTTGATATGCTGTTTCCATGTGAACCGTGTATCAAAGTGTAGTCCTAGGTATTTGACTTGCCTTGTTTGTATTATGTGCGTGTCGTTAAGTGTAATGTCATGTCTGGGTGAGTGTCCGGTTGGCACGAAAGCTAGTGCGGATTTCGGCGGGGTCGTTCGACAGTGGATGCGGTGAACCGGGTACGGGAGATGTCGCGGGCCATGGTTCCCTGGGTTGGGGTAGCGCTGGCAGTCTCTTTAGACAAAGTCAATGCGTTCAACACCATATCCTGGGACGGGATAATGGAAGCCCTTGAATTCTTCGAGGTGCCTCTCTACATTATTCGTATCATACGGACCTACCTAAGCGACAGGTGGGTCGGATACACCGGCAAAAATGTAGAGGGGTTGCAGCCCGCGGGGTTCCGCAGGGTTGGGTTTTGGGACCATCGGCTACGACGCGGTGTCTCGCAGTCTCATGCCCCCCGACACATGTATAGCGGCACTCGACACCAATTAGTGTCGGACGGCGGCAGCGCAGTGGTTAGCGCCTTAGGTTACGAACGTTCGGAACCCCCGGTTCAAATCCCGGCGACCGTAGTCCGATTTTTCTTCCACGATACAAAAATGAGAAGAAAAGCAGCAGTACCCCAACAGTTACATCTACACCAGCAGCAGAACCTATCTCGGCCTCTACAGCCAGCAATAGCACTACCACTAACAAACTACTAACACTATTCCGCCTCCCATGCATGGTATGTTACGCGGACAACACGTTGGTCCTGGTCGGAGGACGCTGGTGGCACGAGACGCTACGCCACAGGGAGCTTGTGGCCGCTTGCGCGATGCGTAGAAAAGGACTACGTAACCCTGCCCACGATTGTTTGTGGAACACGTGCGTGGTGGGCCTAAGGAAAGACAAAGGGGTGCTAGAACAGGCAGTGTCAGTGGAGAAGCCAGAGAATGTGAATCGAGAAGTCAGAGAGTGCGAGTTGTGTTGTCGGGATAGTGTTGCTAGTGTGACATCAATCACATCTTAACCTACATCAGAGATAAGACATCAACCCCCTGCTTTGGACTCCTTTGGACACATCACCACCTTATCATCATATCCTACACCAAGGCTGTGACGCACCTTAGTCCACATCAGAGATAGGATATCGACCCCCAACCTGTGGACACTTTTCCACATCATAACCTACACCGAGACCCCTCAACATCCTCAAACCAAAACGTATATAAACCGAGACTTCACCAATCTCGGGCAGTTCTTGTTCTAGTCGCTGTTCTTGTACAACCCGCTTTCTCCGGTTTAGTGTTATTCTATTATTGTAAGTGCTAAATTTATAATAAAGTTCGATAAAGGATAGTTAATAGTTGGGTTACGACTCAGTTTTCTTTTCTCATACAATCCAAGTATTAATTTTACGTGACAGTAGCGTCGTCGTGCGAGTGTGGTTCGCGTGAGAGAGAGAGAGAGAGAGAGCGTTGGATCCGTTGTGAGGAGAGTTGCAAATTAACTATTGAGTTGTCTAGACTATAGTACGTTATTGTGATTGGTTCACGTTAAACAACCATCGTGCTTCTGTTTAATCAACATTTGTACAATCCATTTATTGTAAATAAATCATCAATATATATGTCGGAGATGATATATCGGAGCCTTCCCTTTGGAACTTCGGGAAAACCCCTTAACACCGTAATCTAAATTCTATCATAGGCGAAATTAAACAATTGTCATCATTCGATCCGATTGTATTTGTTCGAGATTTACGATAATGAGCTTGGGCTCGAGGCGACAGCCAGTCGCCGAACGTAGCCGCGGTTACGGGATGAACGCTTTGTCTAAAAAAGGTATGGAGTAATTCTATAGCTCTCCTTAAAAGAAATACTTGTGGCGGACGCGAGTAAACATTCCAACGTCTTCTGTCCCGTGGCTCGCCACACGCAGACAGTATTCTTCGAGTAAGATGATTGCCAGATGTCGATGCGTCTCCGCAGTACATGTTCTGCTAGCCTGAGGGCCCGTTATAAATCTTAAGATTTAGTTGACTGAGGTCCTTCAGACAGACAGACAATCCTTGTCCCAACTACGGGAAGATAGGGGAGACCTATTTTTTCAACGAGCGGCGTCTCCCACTGGCAACTTTCCCTCGAGGGCGGCTAGCATCTTTTTCTAACCACCGATATGAAGATTGACCAATTAGCAGCAACGCCAATTTCCCTTACTTCCTGAACGAAGGCTTTCCTCGACGAATCCGATGATCTCGTGTCCTTAGACACACCCCATCATAGTTTTCCTCTGCAGCATCATCGCGACGGAGAGTCATTCTCTCGTGAGGTCGTATTAGCGAGTTACTTAGAGTCTCTACGCTCGGTGGATGTTTCACGTATTAACAAAGAGTCCGACTTAGAATTTGCGAGCACGTTAATCTATCATCCCGTGGACCGCGGATTCGTTATGGAACCTGGGATCATTGTCATTAGTTTCTCGAGTAACTAGTTACCGCGGTTACTTGTCCAGTTCTATGATAATCGTACTTGCACTAGTCAATGTCTTCTCTATTGCATAACGACACGTGTAGACCAAACGAAGATTCGTTTCGCGCCCCCAACTCTAATTCTAATGTAAACCCGACATCAGAAGTGGGATAAAGTGCCGGTTATAACAGTGCAAGAGCTGACGACCATCGTGCGCGAGTTAATTCAGTCGCTAGTGCAAAATCGAGTGTGGAACCTAACAATTTTTCGCCACCGCGTTTTAACCCTGAAACCGTGGGCCTCGACTCCGCTGCACGACGCGCAGCTATCAATCTGATTATGGAGGAAAATCCCTTAGAAAGCAGTGCCCTGAATATACTTTCAATAACGAGTGTCAAATCGACTTCTACGTATTGGAGGCACCAACTGGTAGATCAAGCCATCCGGGTGAGTCGTTTCCATTTTACCCCGATTTTGGAGCCGAGTGTTCATTAATTAAAGAACTCGTAGTCTTGAGATTTTCTGGCAAAGGAACGATTGATACAGTAGTAATGCGAGGAATAAGAAATATTTGTACTAAACGTACCTCTCAAATCTTGTTCGTTGCAGGTGTTAATGATTAAAGATAAATTTTTATATCCTCGCTGATAGTTATTTAAAATATGATGTCGCGATTGATCGTGAAATTTTAAGTCAAGGTTTTGACGTAATATTACACAAAATAGCCTCGCTATGTGTAAGACAAATAATTACTGCCTATAATAATAAGGCTGAAAACGAGATCGATGTTAATGAAGTCGACACTGATGTACGTGGTAGTGATAAAAGTCGATTAATTTTTCTTTCCGAAGATTCAAAGATTCATTCGTTACGGGTTTTCTACGTACTCGCGTGAATACAGTCCAATTAGAAACGCGATTAATTGATCACAACATCACCGTGCCAAGAAGTCCTTATAGACTTAGCGAAGAAGAGCGCAGAGTAGTACGCGAGAGCACAAGCGAATTAATTACAGCCAAAATCATAAAGCCTAGTAATTCACCGCTCTCGAGCTCTATGTTACTCGTGAAGATGAACGATGGTTCAGATAGATTGTGTGTAGATTTTCGAGAACTAAATAAAAATACGGTCGCGGATCGGTATCCTTTACCCCTTATTGCGGATCAAGTCGCGAGATCGCAAAAGCGAGATATTTTATTAGCCTGGACATGGCCTGCGGGCTTCGCCAAATCCCTATTCATCCTAATTTTAGGAAATATACAGCATCGGTAACGGCTGGACGATTTGGACAATAAGTTGTTGCTTCTTCAAATTCCTGTGTGCCCTTGTTCGGTCCATTCGACGTTTTTTAATTGCATGGCATGGTTGCGTGCGCGTCTGGTGTTTCTTTCGGAATCGTTTTCCCGAACTGCGATATTACGCTGACTCCGTCGAAAACGGGGATTCTTGCATTTTTGGACAACCCTAATAATTCTGCAATTAATACTTGTCTGAATATTCTAATATTTGTGTTCTTCCTTGCTGTAATTTTATAAACCATCAAAGCGTTTACCACGGAGATCCTCGGAAGGAGTCGCATGCCAAGTCTTCTGTACCATTTGATCCTTTTTCTAATTGTAGTCACATAAGAAACCATTTGATCGGAGTGATCTGTACCACACTTTCCTTCATTGTATTCGGCAGCGGCTGTTGATTTTGGTGTTGCGAACAAGCGAAACGAGAGATCATTCTTGAGACTCCTTTGAAAACACGTATGGCAGCCAACGTGCCATTCGTACGTTGTTGTCTGTTTGGATGATGTCCTAATTATTGCCGACTCGATAGATCCAGCTCTAAGAGGATTGCACACCGTGTTAGATACCCTCGTAAAAGCCGGAATCTCCTTTAACTTTTCAAAATATTCTTTTCTAAAGACATCGGTACTCTATTTGGGATATGTAATTCACGACGGAGAAATTCGTTCCAGTCCTGGTAAAATACACGCCTTGAGTTCTTTACCTGCGTCAACGACCGTCACACAACTCAGGCAGTTCATAGGTTTAACCTTTTATTTCCGAAAATTCGTCCCTAAAGCTTCACGGGTAACGAATCCCTTGTATGCACTTACTTCCGGTAATAAAAACACGACTTGGACGGATAGGCATGGAAAAATAAGGCAAAGGGTAATTTCCGCCCTGATCGACACGCCGGTGTTAATGGTATTTGACCCGAACTATCCGATAGGACTTCATACCGACGCTAGTTCGGATGGACACGAGGCTAAAAAGTAGAGTAATAGAATATTACAGTATAAGGAGTAGCCCTGCGGAATCTAGATATCATTCCTATGAACTAGAAACGTTAGCGGTTGCAAACGCCGTCAAGCATTTCTGTCATTATCAACACGGACGAGAAATTCTTGTCGTCACCGATTGTAATTCTTTGAAGGCAACCAGTAGTAAATTAAATTTAAAAGACAAGGTTCACAGGTGATGGGCTTACTTACAAACTTTTACTTTTGACGTTCTGTACCGGAAGGGTAAACGAGTGGCCCACGTAGATTTCTTCTCGCGAAATCACGTAGACTTGGGTCACCGTACGATCAACGAAGTCATAGAGGAGGAAATCAATCCGACCGAAACCTCCGAAGATTGGCTATTAGCGGAATAACGTCGCGACCCACAAATTTCTGAGGTCGTCAACAAATTGCAGAACGATGAGCTCGCGGAAGACGTCGCGAATACGTACGAATTACGGTCCGGTACCATTCATCGTAGAATACAGAGAAAAGGCAGAACTCTCTGCTTGCCCATTGTCCCAAGAGGTTTTAGGTGGTCCGTTATTAACCATGTGTAACAGTCAATTATGCACTTAGGTTGGGATAAAACGCTTGATAAACTGTGCGAGTATCACTGGTTCGAAGGAATGGCGAAGTATGTTCGCAAATTCGTAGAGAACTGTCATGCTTGTCAAGTTTCGAAGGTCAGTTCAGGTAAAATACAAGCTGAATTACATCCTATACCTAAGACCAGCATACCTTGGCATACAGTTGGCGTGGACATAACGGACAAACTAAGCGGTAAAAGTGATTCGAAAGAATATGTCATTGTTTTGTTCGACAGCTTCACTAAATTCGCATATCTGCATCATACTCGTAAAATAGATTCTCCTAGTACCGTTAGAGCACTTAAATATGCTATATTTTATTCGGCAGTCCTTGCTGGATAATAGTGGATCAAGAGGGGTGTCCTACGGGCAAAACAATTTCAAGATTTTGTCTAGATAGACACATTAAACTCCACTTAATGTCAACCGGTGCGAGTAGGGCCAACGGACGGGTAGAGCGTATTATGGGTACGTTGAAAATTATGTTCACAATCATAGAAACGACCGGGCGATCGTGGCTAGACGCGAATGGCGAAGTACAGCTGGCCTCGAATGGCACCACCAACCGCGTGACTAAACCGAGTCCATTGGAACTATTAATTGGAAGAACAGCAAAGACGTTACTACTCGTCGATACCCGACAATATCGAAGAAAGAGAAGTGGATATCTCCCATGTAAGACAGCAGGCGATAAAGAATATAGAGGCAAGCGCCAAATACGATAAGGATAGGTTCGTCAAAAATATAGCTAAAGTAGTTAGGTTCAACCTCGGTGATTTTGTACTACGCAAAAACGGGGAAAGAAACCAGACGAAGCTAGATCCGAAATTCAGGGGTCCATTCGAGATAGCAGAGATTTTGGAAGGAGATAGATATACCTTAAAAACTTTAGACGGCAAACGGTCATATAAAGACAGACTCGACAGACTGAAAAAATGCCAGAAAGTTGCGTTCCTGTTGAGTTCGACGTCTGCGGTGATGACAACGGCGGTGATAATAACGATGCGAGTACACTGACCTCAGAGGATCATTAACACCGCGTTGTGGTCATAGTAATACACCCAGTGCAGCATTCTGCGCCTTCCGTAACCCGTTCAGTGGTTTTCTGTGTTTTCTGTAACCCGTTCAGTGGGTTTCTGTGCTTTCTATAACACGCTCAGTGGTGTCCCGCGCTTCCCGCATTACGTTCAGTGGTGTCCCGCGCTTCCCGCATTACGTTCAGTGGTGTCCCGCGCTTTGTCCACTATGGCATTGCGCTCCATGCGATGCATATACCCACTGCGACGTTTTGTGTCTTTGTAATATGTCCACTATGACATTGCGCTCCATGCGATGCATGTACCCACTGCGACGTTTTGTGTCTTTGTAATATGTCCACTATGACATTGCGCTCCATGCGATGCATGTACCCACTGCGACGTTTTGTGTCTTTGTAATATGTCCACTATGACATTGCGCTTCCATGCGATGCATGTACCCCCACTGCAACACTCTACGCGCCTGTCATATACCCAACGTAGTAATATGATCCAACAACCTGAGATTCATCGGTGTACGGAATCGAAAATGATCTGTCGTGTCATTACGGTCTGACTGGTAACTCACAGAATGCAACTAGCACTTTGAAGACAAATTAAAACGCTACTAATTTTATTTCTCTTTCACTGACTTGCTTGCCAAACCTCCGAACAGAATTTTGTTGTCAAACTGGACCCTTGACCTATTTGGAACATTTACTTGAACGGTAAATAATACCAGGTACATCGAGTATAATGTTGGAAAAAACGCAATATTTTAGTTACACACGAGAACGTGCGATAGTCAGGATGGCCGTGTCGGAGATGACAGAACACCGGAGCTTTTGGAATTTTGAATAATCCCGCAACATTGTAACCTAGAGTCTACTATAGCTGTAATTAAACAATTGTAGTTATTCAATCCGATTTGTAATTGTTCGAGATTTGTGATAATGAGCTTGCGCCCGAGGCGACAGCCAGTCGGCGAACGTAGCCGCGGTCACGGGATGAACGCTTTGTCTAACAAAGGTATGGAGCAATTCTATAGCTCTCCTTAAAAGAAATATTCATGGCGGCACGCGACAGTAAACATTCCAACGGTTTCTGACCCGTGGCTCGCCACACGCAGACCCTATTCTTCGAGTAAGATGATTGCCAGATGTCGATGCGTCTCCGCAGTACATGTTCAGCTAGCCTGAGGGCCTGTTATAAATCTTAGGATTTAGTTGACTAAAGTCCGTCAAACAAACAGTCTTTGTCCCAGCTACGGGAAGATAGGAGAGACCTATTTTTCAACGAACGGCGTCTCCCACTAGCAACTTTTCCCCGAGGGTGGCTAGCATCTTTTTCTAACCACCGATATGGAGATTGACCAATTAGCAGCAACGCCAATTTCCCTTACTTTCTGAACGAAGGCTTTCCTCGACGAATCCGATGATCTCGTGTCCTTAGACACACCCCATCATAGTTTTCCTCTGCAGCATCATCGCGAAGGAGAGTCATTCTCTCGTGAGGACGTATTAGCGAGTTACTTAGAGTCTGTACGCTCGGTGGATGTTTCACGTATTAACAAAGAGTCCGACTTAGAATTTGCGAGCACGTTGATCTATCATCCCGTCGACCGCAGATTCGTTATGGAACCTAGGATCATTGTCATTAGTTTCTCGAGTAACTAGTTACCGCGGTTACTTGTCAGGTTCTATAATAATCGTACTTGCACTAGTCAATGTCTTCTCTATTGCATAACGACACGTGTAGACCAAACGAAGATTCGTTTCACGCCCCTAACTCTAATTCTAATGTAAACCCGACACATATAACGTCATGTTATATAACGTAATACGTTAAAACGATATACCATATAACGTTATGCTATACAACGTTATGTTATATAACATAATACGTTATAACGTTATACCATATCACGTTATGTTATATAACGTAATACGTTACACCGATATACCATATAACGTTAGGTTATACAACGTTTTGTCACATAACGTAGTACGTTATAGTGTTATACCATGTAACGTTATGTTATATAACGTAATACGTTATAACGATATACAACATAACGTTATGATATATAACGGAATACATTAAAGAGTTATACCATATCACGTTATGTTATATAACGTAATACGGTATGACGTTATACCATATAACGTTATGTAATATAACGTAATACGGTATAACGTTATACCATATAACGTTATGCCATATAACGTAATACGCTATAACGTTATACCATATAACGTTATGTTATACAACGTTATGTTATGTAACGTAATAAGTTATAACGTTATACCGTATCACGTTATGTTATGTAACGTAATACGTTACAACGATATACCATATATCGTTATGTTATACAACGTTATGTCACATATCGTAATACGTTATAGTGTTATACCATGTAACGTTATGTTATATAACGTAATACGTTATAACGATATACAATATAACGTTATGATATATAACGGAATACATTATAGCGTTATACCATATAACGTTATGTAATATAACGTAATACGGTATAACGTTATACCACATCACGTTATGTTATACAACGTTATGTCATATAATGTAATTCGTTATAGCGTAATACCATATAACGTAATACGTTATAACATTATACCATATAACGTAATACGTTATGACGTTATACGATATAACGCTATATTATCTAACGTAATACGTTATAACGTTATACCACATAACGTAATACGTTATAACGATATACCATATAACGTTGTGTTATATAACGTAATACGTTACAACGTTATACCATATGACGTTATGATATATAACTTAATACGTTATAAAGTTATACCATATAATGTTAGGTTGTATAACGTAATACGTTATAACGATATACCATATAACGCTATGGTATATAACGTATTACGTTATAACGATATACCATATAACGTTATGTTATATAACGTAATATGTTATAATGATGTACCATATAACGTTACGTTATACGACGTTATGTCATATAACGTAATACGTTATAGCGTTATTCCATATAACGTTATGTTACATAAGGTAATACGTTATAACGTCATACCATATAATGTTATGTTATATAACGTGTTACGTTATAACGTTATACCGTATAACGTAATACGTTATAACGTTATACCACATAACGTAATACGTTATAACGTTATACCACATAACGAAATACGTTATCGCGTTATACCATATAACGTAATACGTTATAGCGTTATACCATATAACGTTATGTTATATAAGGTAATACGTTATAACGTCATACCGTATAATGTTATGTTATGTAACGTGTTACGTTATAACGTTATACCGTATAACGTAATACGTTATAACGTTATACCACATAACGTAATACGTTATAGCGTTATACCACATAACGAAATACGTTATAGCGTTATACCATACAACGTAATACGTTATAACGTTATACCATATAACGTTATGTTATATAAGGTAATACGTTATAACGTTATACCATATAACGTTATGTTATATAACGTAATATGTTATAATGATATACCATATAACGTTACGTTATACGACGTTATGTCATATAACGTAATACGTTATAGCGTTATTCCATATAACGTTATGTTACATAAGGTAATACGTTATAACGTCATACCATATAATGTTATGTTATATAACGTGTTACGTTATAACGTTATACCGTATAACGTAATACGTTATAACGTTATACCACATAACGTAATACGTTATAACGTTATACCACATAACGAAATACGTTATCGCGTTATACCATATAACGTAATACGTTATAGCGTTATACCATATAACGTTATGTTATATAAGGTAATACGTTATAACGTCATACCGTATAATGTTATGTTATGTAACGTGTTACGTTATAACGTTATACCGTATAACGTAATACGTTATAACGTTATACCACATAACGTAATACGTTATAGCGTTATACCACATAACGAAATACGTTATAGCGTTATACCATACAACGTAATACGTTATAACGTTATACCATATAACGTTATGTTATATAAGGTAATACGTTATAACGTTATACCATATAACGTTATGTTTTACAACGTTAAGTCATATAACGTTATGTTTTACAACGTTAAGTCATATAACGTAATTCGTTACAGCGTTATACCATATAACGTTATGTTATGCAACGTTATGTCATATAACGCAATACGTTACGGCGCGATACCATATTACGTTATGTTATATATCGTAATACGTTATAACAATATACCATATAACGTTGTGTTATATAACGTAATACGTTACAACGTTATACCATATAACGTAATGATATATAACGTAATACGTTATAAAGTTATACCATATAATGTTAGGTTATAATACGTAATACGTTATATTGTTATACCATATAACGCTATGGTATATGACGTATTACGTTATAACGATTGTTACGCCGCGCGACCCTCTACCTGGACCAGGTCATACGCCGCGGGCCAGGCGGACGCCAGATGTCCATTCATCCTTACAGCGGACCCTTATTATGCTTAAGGGCCCATCATAAATCCCAGAAGTTGCAATCTAAGGTCCTTCAGACCCAAGAAATGTCCTTCCTAAAGCACTTTATAACGCCTATTGTTTACTACGGCTTGACAAGGGAAAGTCAGTTTTTCCCACTTGCGATGCTTCCTACTAACAACCTTCTATCGAAGGCAGTTAAGACCTTCCTAATACAACCAGCAACAATGCATATTACCCTCATTTTCCTGCGCCAGCTTTCCTCCGACATAGCATCGTCGCTGTGCTTCACTCTTCCTAAGACAGCACGCGGGTCAGGACGTCGACTGCTCCTACGACTTCAGGAGAGTCAACTACGTCTCCTGCACCATAAGAAGATCAACTCTACTTATTCTCCAAGTCAAGCAACTAGACTCCAGTTCAGATATCAGATCAAGCAAGTACACATCAAGGATCCACGCAAGTCAGTCGGCATACTACATTCTCGTCCACTAAGATATCGTCACCGAACTTGACTGTTTTGCTTTCCATCATCCAGGCAACATCCTTCGCCCGGCTTACTCAGCCATCTTGTACTTACGCACCGACGTAACTATCGCCTTTACAAGTTAGAATAAACGGCGATTTGCAACTTTTTACAAGGTGTATATTCAATCAACCACCTCTGTTGTCCTAAACGAAACAGGGGAGCGACTACTTCGCGGCGTCAATTAACTGAATCGTAGCGAGAATTTACGCCTCTCGCTGGCGCGTACTCCTAGCGACCGCGTCTCTCCGCGAACGGTCGTAACAACGATATACCATATAACGTTATGCTATATAACGTAATACGTTATAACGATATACCATATAACGTTATGTTATGCAAAGTTATATCATATAACGTAATTCGTTACAGCGTTATACCATATAACGTAATACGTTATAACGATATACCATATAACGTTGTGTTATATTACGTAATACGTTATAACGTTATACCATATAACGTTATGCTATAAGACGTTATATCATATAACGTATTTCGTTATAGAGTTATACCATATAACGTAATACGTTATAACGTTTCACCATATAACGTAATACGATTTAACGATATACCATATAACGTTATGTTATACAACGTTATGTCATATAACGGAATACGTTATAGCGTTATACCATGTAACGTTATGTTATATAACGTAATAAGTTATAACGTTATACCATATAACGTTATGTTATACAACGTTATGTCATATAACGGAATTCGTTATAGCGTTATACCATATAACGTAATATGTTATAACATTATACCATATAACGTAATATGTAATAACGTTATACGATATAACGTTATGTAATGTAACGTAATACGTTATAACGTTATACCATATAACGTTATGTTGTGTAACATAGTACATTATAACGTTATAGCATATAACGTAATACGTTATAGCGCTATACCATATACCGTAATACGTTATAAAGTTATAGCATATAACGTTATGTTATATAACGTTACAACGTTATGTTATATAACGTTACAACGATATACCATATAACGTTATGTCATACAACGTTATGTCATGTAACGTAATTCGATATAGCGTAATACCATATAACGTTATATTATATAAGGTAATACGTTATAACGTTATTCCATTTAACGTTAAGTTATATAACGTAAAACGTTATAACGTTATGCTATATAACGTGATGTTATATAACGTAACACGTTATAACGTTGTACTATATAACGTTATGTTATATAATGTAATACGTTATAACGATATACCATATAACGTAATACGTTACAGCGCTGTACCATATAACGTAATACGTTACAGCGCTGTACCATATAACGTAATACGTTATAAATATATAGCATATAACGTTATGTTATATAACGTAATACGTTATAACGTTATACCATATATCGTTATGTTATACAACGTTATGTCACATAACGTAATACGTAATAGCGTTATACCATATAACGTTATGTTATATCACGTAATACGTTATAACGTTATACCATATAACGTTATGTTATATAATGTAATACGTTATAACGATATACCATATAACGTAATACGTTACAGCGCTGTACCATATAACGTAATACGTTATAAATATATAGCATATAACGTTATGTTATATAACGTAATACGTTATAACGTTATACCGTATAACGTAATGCGTTATAGCGTTATACCATATAACGTAATAGGTTATAACGTTATACCATATAACGTTATGTTATATAACGTAATACGTTATAACGCTATACCGTATAACGTTATGTTATATAACGCAAAACGTTATAACGTTATGCTATATAACGTTATGTCATATAACGTAATACGTTATAACGTGATACCATATAACGTTAAGTTATATAACGTAATACGTTATAACGGTATACCATATAACGTTATGTTATATAACGTGATACGTTATAAGGATATACCATATAACGTTACGTTATACGCCGTTATGTCACATAACGTAATACGTTATAGCGTTATACCATATAACGTTATATTATATAAGATAATACGTTATAACCTTATTCCATATAACGTTAAGTTATATAACGTAATACGTTATAGCGTTATACCATAGAACATAATACGTTATAACGTTATACCATATAACGTGGTTATGTAACGGAATACGTTATAACGTTATACCATATCACGTTACGTTATATAACGTAATACGTTACAACGATATACAATATAACGTTACGTTATACGACGTCATGTCATATAACGTAATACGATATAGCGTTACACCATATAACGTTATATTATATAAGGTAATACGTTATAACGTTATACCATATAACGTTAGGTTATATAACGTATAACGTTATGACGTTATACCATATAACGTAATACGTTATACCGCTATACCACATAAAGTAATACGTTAGAACGATATACCGTATAACGTTATGATTTACAACGTTAAGTCATATAACGAAATACGTTATTCCGTTATGAAATATAACGTAATGCGTTATAACGTTATACCATATAACGTAATACGTTGAAACGTTATAGGATATAACGTTATGTTATGCAGCCTAATACGTTATAACGTTATACCATATAATGTTATGTTATATAACGCAATACTTTATAACGTTATACCATATAACGTTATGTTATATAACGTTAAACGTTATAGCGTTATACCATATAACGTAATACCTTATAACGTTATACGATATAACGTTATGTTATACAACATAATACGTTATAACGATATTACATATAACGTTATGTTATATAACGTAATACGTTATAACGTTTTACCGTATAACAGATATGATATATAACGTGAAGCGTTGTAAAGTTATACCGTATAACGTTATGTTATACAACGTTATGTCATATAACGTAATTCGTTATAGCGTTATACCATATAACGCAATACGTTATAACGCTATACCATATAACGTAATACGTTATAACGATATACGATATAACGCTATGTTGTGTAACGTAATACGTTATAGCGTTATACCATATAACGTAATGTTATATAACGTAATACGTTATAACGTTTTACCGTATAACGTTATGTTATATAACGTAAAACGTTATAACGTTATGCTATATAACGTGATGTTATATAACGTAATACGTTATAACGTTATACTATATAACGTTATGTTATATAACGTAATGCGTTATAACGTTATACCATATAACGTTATGTTATATAACGTAACACGTCATAACGTTATACCATATAACGTAATACGTTATAATGTTATACCACATAACATAATGCGTTATAACGTTATACCATGTAACGTTACGTTATACAACGTTATGTCATATAACGTAATACGTTATAGCGTTATACCATATAACGGCATGTTATATAACGTAATACTTTATTACGTTATACCATATAACGTTATGTTATATAACGTAATACATTATAACGATATACCATATAACGTAATACTTTATACCGCTTTACCATATAACGTAATACGTTATAACGTTATACCATATTATGTTATGTTATATAACATAATACGTTATAACGTTATACCGTATAACGTTATGTTATTTAACGTAATTCGTTATAACGATATACCATATAACGTTGTGTTATATAACGTAACTCGTTATAACGATATACCAAATAACGTTGCGTTATATAACGTAATACGTTATAACGTCATACCATATAACGTTATGTTATATAACGTAATATGTTATATCGTTATACCATATAAAGTAATACGTTATAACGTTATACCATATAACGTTATATTATAGCGTAATACGTCATAACGTTATACCATATAACGTAAATCGTTATAACGTTATACCACATAACGTAATACGTTATAACGATATACCCTATCACGTTATGTTATACAACGTTATGTCATATAACGTAATACGTTATAGCGTTATACCATATAACGTAATACGTTATAACGTTATACCATATAACGTTATGTTCTATAACGTAATACGTGATAACGTTATACCATATAACGTTATACCATATAACGTTGTGTTACATAACGTATTACGCTATAACTTTATACCTTATAACGTAATACGTTATAACGTTATACCACATAACGTAATACGTTATAACGTTATACCATATAACGTAATACGTTATAGCGTTATACCACATAACGTAATACGTTATAACGTGATACCATATAACGTAATACGTTATAACGTTATACCACATAACGTTGTTATATAACGCAATAAGTTATAACGTTATAACATATATCGTAATATTATATAACGTAATACGTTATGACGATAAACCAAGTAACGTTATGGTATACAACGTTATGTCCTGTAACGTTATACCATATAACGTTATGATATATAACGTAATACGTTATAACGATATATCATATAATGTTATGTTATACAACGTTATCTCATATAACGTAATACGTTATAGCGTTATATCATATAACGTAATACTCTATAACGTTATACCACATAACATAATACGTTATAACGATATACCATATACATAGGTCCGATTGTACAAAATATTCTCAGACGGTTGAAAACCATTAATCCCGACGTAGTTCATCGAGCTACGTCGATTTCTGTATAAAAAATCGTAACTTATAACGCTTTTAACGGAGTAAACTCGAAAAAATGTTTTCGCTGTCAGAAATTTTCTGTCCTACCGTACCGGCTCGGAATTATTCTATGTTCCAACGACCGGTCGCATCGGTTCGAAAATTTTTCCAACATCTTCCCAATGCTAAACACGCATAATCCCGACGTTGTTTTTCGAGTTACGGCGATTTCTGCAAAAATATTCATACTTCGTAACAGTTTTAACGGAGATAACTCGAAAAAACGTGTTCGGTCCGAAAATTTTCCAAGTTCGAACGACCGGACGCATAGGTCCGGTTGTAAAAAATATTCTCAGACGGAAAAAAACCATTAAACCCGACGTAGTTTATCGAGTTACGTCGATTTCTGCAAAAATATTCATACCTCGTAACACTTCTGACGGAGTAAACTCGAAGAAATGTTTTCGCTGTCAGAAACTTTCTGTCCTACCGTACCGGCTCGGAATTATTCTATGTTCCAACCACCGGTCGCAGCGGTTCGAAAATTTTTCCAAAGTGTTCCCAATGCTAAGCACGCATAATCCCGACGTAGTTTATCGAGTTAGGTCGATTTCTGCAATAATATTCATACCTCGTAACACTTTTAACGGATATAGCTCGAAAAAACGTGTTCGGTCCGAACATTTTCTAAGTTCGAACGAGCGGACGCATAGGTTAAATTATAAAAAATATTCTCAGACGGAAAAGAACCATTAATCCCGACATAGTTTTTCGAGTTAGGTCGATTTCTGTAAAAAAAATCGTACCTTATAACGCTTTTAACGGAGTAAACTCGAAAAAATGTTTTCGCTCTCCGAAATTTTCTGTCCTACCGTACCGGCTCGGAATTATTCTATGTTCCAACGACCGGTCGCATCGGTTCGAAAATTTTTCCAACGTCTTCCCAATGCTAGAAACTCTTAACCCCGACGTTGTTTATCGAGTTACGTCGATTTCAGCAAAAATATTCATACCTCGTAACACTTGTAACGGATATAACTCGAAAAAACGTGTTCGGTCCGAAAATTTTCTATGTTCGAACGAGCGGACGCATAGGTCCAATTATAAAAAATATTCTCAGGCGGAAAAAAACCATTACTGCCGACGTAGTTTATCGAGTTAGGTCGATTTCTGTAATAAAAATCGTACCTTATAACGCTTTTAACGGAGTAAGCTCGAAAAAATGTTTTCGCTCTCGGAAATTTTCTGGTCTAACGTACCGGCTCGGAATTATTCTATGTTCCAACGACCGGTCGCATCGGTTCGAAAATTTTTCCAACGTCTTCCCAATGCTAAAAACGCCTAATCCCGACGGAGTTTATCGAGTTACGTCGATTTCTGCAATAATATTCATACCTCGTAACACTTTTGACGGAGATAACTCGAGAAAACGTGTTCGGTCCGAAAATTTTCTAAGTTCGAACGAGCGGACGCATAGGTCCAATTATAAAAAATATTCTCAGACGGAAAAGAACCATTAATCCCGACGTTGTTTATTGCGTTACGTCGATTTCTGCAGAAATATTCATACCCCGTAACACTTTTGACGGAGATGACTCGAGAAAACGTGTTCGGTCCGAAAATGTTCTAAGTTCGAACGACCGGACGCATTGGTCCGATTGTAAAAAATATTCTCAGGCGGAAAAAAACCATTACTGCCGACGTAGTTTATCGAGTTAGGTCGATTTCTGTAAAAAAAATCGTACCTTATAACGCTTTTAACGGAGTAAACTCGAAAAAATGTTTTCGCTCTCGGAAATTTTCTGTTCTACTGTACCGGCTCGGAATTATTCTATGTTCCAATGACGGGTCGCATCGGTCCGAAAATTTTTCCAACGTCTTCCCAATGCTAAAAACTCTTAATCCCGACGTAGTTTATCGAGTTACGTCGATTTCAGCAAAAATATTCATACCTCGTAACACTTTTAACGGATATAACTCGAAAAAACGTGTTCGGTCCGAAAATTTTCTAAGTTCGAACGAGCGGACGCATAGGTCCAATTATAAAAAATTTTCTCAGACGGATAAGAACCATTACTCCCGACGTAGTTTATCGAGTTTTGTCGATTTCAGTAAAAAAAATCGTACCTTATAACGCTTTTAACGGAGTAAACTAGAAAAAATGTTTTCGCTCTCGGAATGTTTCTGTTCCCACGTTACGGCTCGGAATTATTCTATGTTCCAATGACGGGTCGCATCGATCCGTAAATTTTTCCAACGTCTTCCCAATGCTAGAAACTCTTAATCCCGACGTAGTTTATCGAGTTACGTCGATTTCAGCAAAAATATTCATACCTCGTAACACTTTTAACGGATATAACTCGAAAAAACGTGTTCGGTCCGAAAATTTTCGAAGTTGAAACGAGCGGACGCATAGGTCCGATTGTAAAAAATATTCTCAGGCGGAAAAGAACCATTACTCCCGACGTAGTTTATTGCGTTACGTCGATTTCTGTAAAAAAAATTGTACCTTATAACGCTTTTAACGGAGTAAACTCGAAAAAATTTTTTCGCTCTCGGAAATTTTCTGTTCTACCGTAACGGCTCGGAATTATTCTATGTTCCAATGACGGGTCGCATCGGTCCGTAAATTTTTCCAACGTCATCCCAATGCTAGAAACTCTTAATCCCGACGTCGTTTATCGAGTTACGTCGATTTCAGCAAAAATATTCATACCTCGTAACACTTTTAACGGATTTAACTCGAAAAAACGTGTTCGGTCCGAAAATGTTCTAAGTTCGAACGAGCGGACGCATAGGTCCAATTATAAAAAATATTCTCAGATGGAAAAGGAACCATTAATCCCGACGTTGTTTATTGCGTTACGTCGATTTCTGCAGAAATATTCATACCCCGTAACACTTTTGACGGAGATGACTCGAGAAAACGTGTTCGGTCCGAAAATGTTCTAAGTTCGAACGACCGGACGCATTGGTCCGATTGTAAAAAATATTCTCAGGCGGAAAAAAACCATTACTGCCGACGTAGTTTATCGAGTTAGGTCGATTTCTGTAAAAAAAATCGTACCTTATAACGCTTTTAACGGAGTAAACTCGAAAAAATGTTTTCGCTCTCGGAAATTTTCTGTTCTACTGTACCGGCTCGGAATTATTCTATGTTCCAATGACGGGTCGCATCGGTCCGAAAATTTTTCCAACGTCTTCCCAATGCTAAAAACTCTTAATCCCGACGTAGTTTATCGAGTTACGTCGATTTCAGCAAAAATATTCATACCTCGTAACACTTTTAACGGATATAACTCGAAAAAACGTGTTCGGTCCGAAAATTTTCTAAGTTCGAACGAGCGGACGCATAGGTCCAATTATAAAAAATTTTCTCAGACGGATAAGAACCATTACTCCCGACGTAGTTTATCGAGTTTTGTCGATTTCAGTAAAAAAAATCGTACCTTATAACGCTTTTAACGGAGTAAACTAGAAAAAATGTTTTCGCTCTCGGAATGTTTCTGTTCCCACGTTACGGCTCGGAATTATTCTATGTTCCAATGACGGGTCGCATCGATCCGTAAATTTTTCCAACGTCTTCCCAATGCTAGAAACTCTTAATCCCGACGTAGTTTATCGAGTTACGTCGATTTCAGCAAAAATATTCATACCTCGTAACACTTTTAACGGATATAACTCGAAAAAACGTGTTCGGTCCGAAAATTTTCGAAGTTGAAACGAGCGGACGCATAGGTCCGATTGTAAAAAATATTCTCAGGCGGAAAAGAACCATTACTCCCGACGTAGTTTATTGCGTTACGTCGATTTCTGTAAAAAAAATTGTACCTTATAACGCTTTTAACGGAGTAAACTCGAAAAAATTTTTTCGCTCTCGGAAATTTTCTGTTCTACCGTAACGGCTCGGAATTATTCTATGTTCCAATGACGGGTCGCATCGGTCCGTAAATTTTTCCAACGTCATCCCAATGCTAGAAACTCTTAATCCCGACGTCGTTTATCGAGTTACGTCGATTTCAGCAAAAATATTCATACCTCGTAACACTTTTAACGGATTTAACTCGAAAAAACGTGTTCGGTCCGAAAATGTTCTAAGTTCGAACGAGCGGACGCATAGGTCCAATTATAAAAAATATTCTCAGATGGAAAAGGAACCATTAATCCCGACGTAGTTCATCAGTTAGGTCGATTTCTGTAAAAAAAATCGTACCTTATAACGCTTTTAACGGAGTAAACTCGAAAAAATGTTTTCGCTCTCCGAAAATTTCTGTCCTACCGTACCGGCTCGGAATTATTCTATGTTCCAACGACCGGTCGCATCGGTTCGAAAATTTTTCCAACGTCTTCCCAATGCTAAAAACGCCTAATCCCGACGGAGTTTATCGAGTTACGTCGATTTCAGCAAAAATTTTCATACCTCGTAACACTTTTATCGGATATAACTCGAAAAAACGTGTTCGGTCCGAAAATTTTCTAAGTTCGGACGAGCGGACGCATAGGTCCAATTATAAAAAATATTCTCAGGCGGAAAAGAACCATTACTCCCGACGTAGTTTATTGCGTTACGTCGATTTCTGTAAAAAAATTCATATCTCGTAACACTTTTGACGGAGATAACTCGAGAAAACGTGTTCGGTCCGAAAATTTTCTAAGTTCGGACGAGCGGACGCATAGGTCCAATTATAAAAAATATTCTCAGGCGGAAAAAAACCATTACTGCCGACGTAGTTTATCGAGTTACGACGATTTCAGCAAAAATATTCATACCTCGTAACATTAGTAACGGATATAACTCGAAGAAACGTGTTCGAACGAGCGGACGCATAGGTCCAATTATAAAAAATATTCTCAGACGGAAAAGAACCATTAATCCCGACGTAGTTTACTGCGTTACGTCGATTTCTGTAAAAATATTCATATCTCGTAACACTTTTGACGGAGATAACTCGAGAAAACGTGTTCGGTCCGAAAATTTTCTAGGTTCGAACGACCGGACGCATAGGTCCGATTGTAAAAAATATTCTCAGACGGAAAAAAAACCATTAATCCCGACGTAGCTTATTGCGTTACGTCGATTTCTGCAAAAAATCGCACCTTATAACGCTTTTAACGGAGTAAACTCGAAAAAATGTTTCCGCTCTCGGAAATTTTCTGTTCTACCGTACCGGCTCGGAATTTTTCTATGTTCCAAAGACCGGTCGCATCGGTCCGAAAATTTTTCCAACGTCTTCCCAATGCTAAAAACGCTTAACCCCGACGTAGTTTATCGAGTTACGTCGATTTCAGCAAAAATATTCATACCTCGTAATACGTTTAACGGAGATAACTCGAAAAAACGGGTTCGGTCCGAAAATTTTCTAAGTTTGAACGACCGGACGCATAGGTCCCATTGTACAAAATATTCTCAGACGGAAAAAACCATTAATCCCGACGTAGTTTATCGAGTTACGTCGATTTCTGCAAAAACATTCATACCTCGTAACACTTTTGACGGAGATAACTCGAGAAATCTTGTTCGGTCCGAAAATGTTCTAAGTCGAACGACCGGACGCATAGGTCCGATTGTGCAAAATATTCTCAGACGGAAAAAACCATTAATCCCGACGTAGTTTATGTAGTTACGTCGATTTCTGCAAAAATATTCATATCTCGTCACACTTTTATCGGATATAACTCGAAAAAACGTGTTCGGTCCGAAAATTTTCTAAGTTCGAACGAGCGGACGCATAGGTCCAATTATAAAAAATATTCTCAGACGGAAAAGAACCATTAATCCCGACGTTGTTTATTGCGTTACGTCGATTTCTGCAGAAATATTCATACCCCGTAACACTTTTGACGGAGATGACTCGAGAAAACGTGTTCGGTCCGAAAATGTTCTAAGTTCGAACGACCGGACGCATTGGTCCGATTGTAAAAAATATTCTCAGGCGGAAAAAAACCATTACTGCCGACGTAGTTTATCGAGTTAGGTCGATTTCTGTAAAAAAAATCGTACCTTATAACGCTTTTAACGGAGTAAACTCGAAAAAATGTTTTCGCTCTCGGAAATTTTCTGTTCTACTGTACCGGCTCGGAATTATTCTATGTTCCAATGACGGGTCGCATCGGTCCGAAAATTTTTCCAACGTCTTCCCAATGCTAAAAACTCTTAATCCCGACGTAGTTTATCGAGTTACGTCGATTTCAGCAAAAATATTCATACCTCGTAACACTTTTAACGGATATAACTCGAAAAAACGTGTTCGGTCCGAAAATTTTCTAAGTTCGAACGAGCGGACGCATAGGTCCAATTATAAAAAATTTTCTCAGACGGATAAGAACCATTACTCCCGACGTAGTTTATCGAGTTTTGTCGATTTCAGTAAAAAAAATCGTACCTTATAACGCTTTTAACGGAGTAAACTAGAAAAAATGTTTTCGCTCTCGGAATGTTTCTGTTCCCACGTTACGGCTCGGAATTATTCTATGTTCCAATGACGGGTCGCATCGATCCGTAAATTTTTCCAACGTCTTCCCAATGCTAGAAACTCTTAATCCCGACGTAGTTTATCGAGTTACGTCGATTTCAGCAAAAATATTCATACCTCGTAACACTTTTAACGGATATAACTCGAAAAAACGTGTTCGGTCCGAAAATTTTCGAAGTTGAAACGAGCGGACGCATAGGTCCGATTGTAAAAAATATTCTCAGGCGGAAAAGAACCATTACTCCCGACGTAGTTTATTGCGTTACGTCGATTTCTGTAAAAAAAATTGTACCTTATAACGCTTTTAACGGAGTAAACTCGAAAAAATTTTTTCGCTCTCGGAAATTTTCTGTTCTACCGTAACGGCTCGGAATTATTCTATGTTCCAATGACGGGTCGCATCGGTCCGTAAATTTTTCCAACGTCATCCCAATGCTAGAAACTCTTAATCCCGACGTCGTTTATCGAGTTACGTCGATTTCAGCAAAAATATTCATACCTCGTAACACTTTTAACGGATTTAACTCGAAAAAACGTGTTCGGTCCGAAAATGTTCTAAGTTCGAACGAGCGGACGCATAGGTCCAATTATAAAAAATATTCTCAGATGGAAAAGGAACCATTAATCCCGACGTAGTTCATCGAGTTAGGTCGATTTCTGTAAAAAAAATCGTACCTTATAACGCTTTTAACGGAGTAAACTCGAAAAAATGTTTTCGCTCTCCGAAAATTTCTGTCCTACCGTACCGGCTCGGAATTATTCTATGTTCCAACGACCGGTCGCATCGGTTCGAAAATTTTTCCAACGTCTTCCCAATGCTAAAAACGCCTAATCCCGACGGAGTTTATCGAGTTACGTCGATTTCAGCAAAAATTTTCATACCTCGTAACACTTTTATCGGATATAACTCGAAAAAACGTGTTCGGTCCGAAAATTTTCTAAGTTCGGACGAGCGGACGCATAGGTCCAATTATAAAAAATATTCTCAGGCGGAAAAGAACCATTACTCCCGACGTAGTTTATTGCGTTACGTCGATTTCTGTAAAAAAATTCATATCTCGTAACACTTTTGACGGAGATAACTCGAGAAAACGTGTTCGGTCCGAAAATTTTCTAAGTTCGGACGAGCGGACGCATAGGTCCAATTATAAAAAATATTCTCAGGCGGAAAAAAACCATTACTGCCGACGTAGTTTATCGAGTTACGACGATTTCAGCAAAAATATTCATACCTCGTAACATTAGTAACGGATATAACTCGAAGAAACGTGTTCGAACGAGCGGACGCATAGGTCCAATTATAAAAAATATTCTCAGACGGAAAAGAACCATTAATCCCGACGTAGTTTACTGCGTTACGTCGATTTCTGTAAAAATATTCATATCTCGTAACACTTTTGACGGAGATAACTCGAGAAAACGTGTTCGGTCCGAAAATTTTCTAGGTTCGAACGACCGGACGCATAGGTCCGATTGTAAAAAATATTCTCAGACGGAAAAAAACCATTAATCCCGACGTAGCTTATTGCGTTACGTCGATTTCTGCAAAAAATCGCACCTTATAACGCTTTTAACGGAGTAAACTCGAAAAAATGTTTCCGCTCTCGGAAATTTTCTGTTCTACCGTACCGGCTCGGAATTTTTCTATGTTCCAAAGACCGGTCGCATCGGTCCGAAAATTTTTCCAACGTCTTCCCAATGCTAAAAACGCTTAACCCCGACGTAGTTTATCGAGTTACGTCGATTTCAGCAAAAATATTCATACCTCGTAATACGTTTAACGGAGATAACTCGAAAAAACGGGTTCGGTCCGAAAATTTTCTAAGTTTGAACGACCGGACGCATAGGTCCCATTGTACAAAATATTCTCAGACGGAAAAAACCATTAATCCCGACGTAGTTTATCGAGTTACGTCGATTTCTGCAAAAACATTCATACCTCGTAACACTTTTGACGGAGATAACTCGAGAAATCTTGTTCGGTCCGAAAATGTTCTAAGTCGAACGACCGGACGCATAGGTCCGATTGTACAAAATATTCTCAGACGGAAAAAACCATTAATCCCGACGTAGTTTATGTAGTTACGTCGATTTCTGCAAAAATATTCATATCTCGTAACACTTTTACGGAGATAACACGTAAAAACGTGTTCTGTCCGAAAATGTTCTAAGTTCGAACAACCGGACGCATACGTCCGATTGTAAAAAATATTCTCAGACGGAAAAAAACCATTAATCCCGACGTAGCTTATCGAGTTACGTTGATTTCTGCAAAAATATTCACACCTCGTAACACTTTTGACGGAGATAACTCGAGAAAACGTGTTCGGTCCGAATATGTTCTAAGTTCGAACAACCGGTCGCATAGGTCCGATTGTAAAAAATATTCTCAGACGGAAAAGACCATTAATCCCGACGTAGTTTATCGAGTTAGGTCGATTTCTGCAAAAATATTCATACCTCGTAACACTTTTGACGGAGATAACTCGAGAAAACGTGTTCGGTCCGAAAATGTTCTAAGTTCGAACAACCGGACGCATAGGTCCGATTGTAAAAAATATTCTCAGACGGAAAAGACCATTAATCCCGACGGAGTTTATCGAGTTACGTCGATTTCTGCAAAAATATTCATACCTCGTAACACTTTTAACGGAGATAACACGAAAAAACGTGTTCGGTCTGAAAATGTTCTAAGTTCGAACGACCGGACGCATAGGTCCGATTTTACAAAATATTCTCAGACGGAAAAAACCATTAATCCCGACGTAGTTTATCGAGTTAGGTCGATTTCTGTAAAAAAAATCGTACCTTATAACGCTTTTCACGGAGTAAACTCGAAAAAATGTTTTCCCTCTCCGAAATTTTCTGTGCTACCGTACCGGCTCGGAATTATTCTATGTTCCAATGACCGGTCGCATCGGTCCGAAAATTCTTCCAACGTCTTCCCAATGCTAAAAACGCTTAATCCCGACGTAGTTTATCGAATTACGTCGATTTCTGCAAAAATATTCATATCTCGTAACACTTTTGACGGAGATATCTCGAGAAAACGTGTTCGGTCCGAAAATGTTCTAAGTTCGAACAACCGGACGCATAGGTCCTATTGTAAGAAATATTCTCAGACGGAAAAAAACCATTACTCCCGACATAGTTTATCGAGTTACGTCGATTTCTGTAAAAAAAATCGTACAATACAACGCTTTTAACGGAGTAAACTCCAAAAAATGTTTCCGCTCTCGGAAATTTTCTGTCCCACCGTACCGGCTTGAAATTATTCTATTTTATAACGACCGGTCCAATCCGTTCGAAAATTTTTCCAACGTCTTCCCAATGCTAAAAGCGCTTAAACCGGACGTAGTTTATCGAGTTACGTCGATTTCTGAAAAAATATTCATAACTCGTAACACTTTTAACGGCGATAACTCGAAAAAACGTGTTCGGTCCCAAAATTTTCCCAGTTCGAACGACCGGACGCATAGGTCCGATTGTAAAAAATATTCTCAGACGGAGAGAAACCATTAATGCCGACGTACTTTATCGAGTTACGTCGAATTCTGTAAAAAAATCGTAACTTATAACGCTTTTAACGGAGTAAACTCGAAAAAATGTTTTCTCTCACGTAAATTTTCTGTCCCACCGTACCGGCTCGGAATTATTCCATGTTCCAACAACAGGTCGCATCGGTTCGAAAATTTTTTCAACGTCTTCCCAATGCTAAAAACGCTTAATTCCGACGGAGTTTATCGAGTTACGTCGATTTCTGCAAAAATATTTATACCTCGTAACACTTTTAACGGAGGTAACTCGAGAAAACGTGTTCGGTCTGCAAATGTTCTAAGTTCGAAAAACCGGACGCATAGGTCCGATTGTAAAAAATATTCTCAGACGGAAAAGACCATTAATCCCGACGTAGTTTATCGAGTTAGGTCGATTTCTGCAAAAATATTCATACCTCGTAACACTTTTGACGGAGATAACTCGAGAAAACGTGTTCGGTCCGAAAATGTTCTAAGATCAAACAACCGGACGCATAGGTCCGACTGTAAAGAATATTCTCTGACGGAAAAGACCATTAACCCCGACGTAGTTTATCGAGTTAGGTCGATTGCTGCAAAAATATTCATACCTCGTAACACTTTTAACGGAGATAACACGAAAAAACGTGTTCTGTCCGAAAATTTTCTAAGTGCGAACGACCGGACGCATAGGTCCGATTGTAAAAAATATTCTCAGACGGAAAAAAAGCATTAATCCCGACGTAGTTTATCGAGTTAGGTCGATTTCTGCAAAAATATTCATACCTCGTAACACTTTTGACGGAGATAACTCGAGAAAACGTGTTCGGTCCGAAAATGTTCTAAGTTCGAACAACCGGACGCATAGGTCCGATTGTAAAAAATATTCTCAGACGGAAAAGACCATTAATCCCGACGGAGTTTATCGAGTTACGTCGATTTCTGTAAAAAAAAATCGTATCTTATATCGCTTTTAACGGAGTAAACTCGAAAAAATGTTTTCGCTCTCGGAAATTTTCTGTCCTACCGTACCGGCTCGGAATTATTCTATGTTCCAACGACAGGTCGCATCTGTTCGAAAATTTTTCCTACGTCTTCCCAATGCTAAAAAAGCTTAATCCCGACGGAGTTTATCGAGTTACGTCGATTTCTGCAAAAATATTCATATCTCGTAACACTTTTACGGAGATAACTCGAGAAAACGTGTTCGGTCCGAAAATGTTCTAAGTTCAAACAACCGGTCGCATAGGTCCGATTGTAAAAAATATTCTCAGACGGAAAAGACCATTAATCCCGACGTAGCTTATCGAGTTAGGTCGATTTCTGCAAAAATATTCATACCTCGCCACAATTTTAACGGAGATAACTCGAAAAAACGTGTTCAGTCCGAAAATGTTCTAAGTTCGAACAACCGGACGCATAGGTCCGATTGTAAAAAATATTCTCAGACGGAAAAAAACCATTAATCCCGACGTAGTTTATCGAGTTACGTCGATTTCTGTAAAAAAATCGTACCTTATAACGCTTATTACGGAGTAAACTCGAAAAAATGTTTTCGCTCTCGGAATTTTTCTGTTCTACCGTACCGGCTCGGAATTATTCTATGTTCCAATGACGGGTCGCATCGGTCCGAAAATTTTTCCAACGTCTTCCCAATGCTAAAAACTCTTAACCCCGACGTAGTTTATCGAGTTACGTCGATTTCAGCAAAAATATTCATACCTCGTAACACTTTTCACGGAGTTAACTCGGAAAAACTTGTTCGGTCCGAAAATTTTCTAGGTTCGAACGACCGGACGCATAGGTCCCATTGTAAAAAATATTCTCAGACGGAAAAAACCATTACTCCCGACGTAGTTTGTCGTGTTACGTCGAATTCTGTAAAAATATTCATACCGCGGAATACTTTTAACGGAGATAACTCGAAAAAACGTGTTCGGTCCGAAAATTTTCTAAGTTTAACGACCGGACGCATAGGTCCGATTGTAAAAAATATGCTCAGACGGAAAAAACCATTAATCCCGACGTAGTTCATTGCGTTACGTCGATTTCTGTAAAAAAAACCGTACCTTGTAACGCTTTTAACGGAGTAAACTCGAAAAAATGTTTCCGCTCTCGGGAATTTTCTGTCCCACCGTACCGTCTCGGAATTATTCCATGTTCCAATGACGGGTCGCATCGGTCCGAAAATTTTTCCAACGTCTTCCCAATGCTAAAAACTCTTAACCCCGACGTAGTTTATCGAGTTACGTCGATTTCAGCAAAAATATTCATACCTCGTAACACTTTTCACAGATTTAACTCGGAAAAACTTGTTCGGTCCGAAAATTTTCTAGGTTCGAACGACCGGACGCATAGGTCCCATTGTAAAAAATATTCTCAGACGGAAAAAAACCATTACTCCCGACGTAGTTTGTCGTGTTACGTCGAATTCTGTAAAAATATTCATACCGCGGAATACTTTTAACGGAGATAACTCGAAAAAACGTGTTCGGTCCGAAAATTTTCTAAGTTTAACGACCGGACGCATAGGTCCGATTGTAAAAAATATGCTTAGACGGAAAAAAACCATTAATCCCGACGTAGTTCATTGCGTTACGTCGATTTCTGTAAAAAAAACCGTACCTTGTAACGCTTTTAACGGAGTAAACTCGATAAAATGTTTCCGCTCTCGGGAATTTTCTGTCCCACCGTACCGTCTCGGAATTATTCCATGTTCCAACGACACGTCGCATCGGTTCGAAAATTTTTCCAACGTCTTCCCAATGCTAAAAGCGCTTAAACCGGACGTAGTTTATCGAGTTACGTCGATTTCTGAAAAAATATTCATAACTCGTAACACTTTTAACGGCGATAACTCGAAAAAACGTGTTCGGTCCCAAAATTTTCCCAGTTCGAACGACCGGACGCATAGGTCCGATTGTAAAAAATATTCTCAGACGGAGAGAAACCATTAATGCCGACGTACTTTATCGAGTTACGTCGAATTCTGTAAAAAAATCGTAACTTATAACGCTTTTAACGGAGTAAACTCGAAAAAATGTTTTCTCTCACGTAAATTTTCTGTCCCACCGTACCGGCTCGGAATTATTCCATGTTCCAACAACAGGTCGCATCGGTTCGAAAATTTTTTCAACGTCTTCCCAATGCTAAAAACGCTTAATTCCGACGGAGTTTATCGAGTTACGTCGATTTCTGCAAAAATATTTATACCTCGTAACACTTTTAACGGAGGTAACTCGAGAAAACGTGTTCGGTCTGCAAATGTTCTAAGTTCGAAAAACCGGACGCATAGGTCCGATTGTAAAAAATATTCTCAGACGGAAAAGACCATTAATCCCGACGTAGTTTATCGAGTTAGGTCGATTTCTGCAAAAATATTCATACCTCGTAACACTTTTGACGGAGATAACTCGAGAAAACGTGTTCGGTCCGAAAATGTTCTAAGATCAAACAACCGGACGCATAGGTCCGACTGTAAAGAATATTCTCTGACGGAAAAGACCATTAACCCCGACGTAGTTTATCGAGTTAGGTCGATTGCTGCAAAAATATTCATACCTCGTAACACTTTTAACGGAGATAACACGAAAAAACGTGTTCTGTCCGAAAATTTTCTAAGTGCGAACGACCGGACGCATAGGTCCGATTGTAAAAAATATTCTCAGACGGAAAAAAAGCATTAATCCCGACGTAGTTTATCGAGTTAGGTCGATTTCTGCAAAAATATTCATACCTCGTAACACTTTTGACGGAGATAACTCGAGAAAACGTGTTCGGTCCGAAAATGTTCTAAGTTCGAACAACCGGACGCATAGGTCCGATTGTAAAAAATATTCTCAGACGGAAAAGACCATTAATCCCGACGGAGTTTATCGAGTTACGTCGATTTCTGTAAAAAAAAATCGTATCTTATATCGCTTTTAACGGAGTAAACTCGAAAAAATGTTTTCGCTCTCGGAAATTTTCTGTCCTACCGTACCGGCTCGGAATTATTCTATGTTCCAACGACAGGTCGCATCTGTTCGAAAATTTTTCCTACGTCTTCCCAATGCTAAAAAAGCTTAATCCCGACGGAGTTTATCGAGTTACGTCGATTTCTGCAAAAATATTCATATCTCGTAACACTTTTACGGAGATAACTCGAGAAAACGTGTTCGGTCCGAAAATGTTCTAAGTTCAAACAACCGGTCGCATAGGTCCGATTGTAAAAAATATTCTCAGACGGAAAAGACCATTAATCCCGACGTAGCTTATCGAGTTAGGTCGATTTCTGCAAAAATATTCATACCTCGCCACAATTTTAACGGAGATAACTCGAAAAAACGTGTTCAGTCCGAAAATGTTCTAAGTTCGAACAACCGGACGCATAGGTCCGATTGTAAAAAATATTCTCAGACGGAAAAAAACCATTAATCCCGACGTAGTTTATCGAGTTACGTCGATTTCTGTAAAAAAATCGTACCTTATAACGCTTATTACGGAGTAAACTCGAAAAAATGTTTTCGCTCTCGGAATTTTTCTGTTCTACCGTACCGGCTCGGAATTATTCTATGTTCCAATGACGGGTCGCATCGGTCCGAAAATTTTTCCAACGTCTTCCCAATGCTAAAAACTCTTAACCCCGACGTAGTTTATCGAGTTACGTCGATTTCAGCAAAAATATTCATACCTCGTAACACTTTTCACGGAGTTAACTCGGAAAAACTTGTTCGGTCCGAAAATTTTCTAGGTTCGAACGACCGGACGCATAGGTCCCATTGTAAAAAATATTCTCAGACGGAAAAAACCATTACTCCCGACGTAGTTTGTCGTGTTACGTCGAATTCTGTAAAAATATTCATACCGCGGAATACTTTTAACGGAGATAACTCGAAAAAACGTGTTCGGTCCGAAAATTTTCTAAGTTTAACGACCGGACGCATAGGTCCGATTGTAAAAAATATGCTCAGACGGAAAAAACCATTAATCCCGACGTAGTTCATTGCGTTACGTCGATTTCTGTAAAAAAAACCGTACCTTGTAACGCTTTTAACGGAGTAAACTCGAAAAAATGTTTCCGCTCTCGGGAATTTTCTGTCCCACCGTACCGTCTCGGAATTATTCCATGTTCCAATGACGGGTCGCATCGGTCCGAAAATTTTTCCAACGTCTTCCCAATGCTAAAAACTCTTAACCCCGACGTAGTTTATCGAGTTACGTCGATTTCAGCAAAAATATTCATACCTCGTAACACTTTTCACAGATTTAACTCGGAAAAACTTGTTCGGTCCGAAAATTTTCTAGGTTCGAACGACCGGACGCATAGGTCCCATTGTAAAAAATATTCTCAGACGGAAAAAACCATTACTCCCGACGTAGTTTGTCGTGTTACGTCGAATTCTGTAAAAATATTCATACCGCGGAATACTTTTAACGGAGATAACTCGAAAAAACGTGTTCGGTCCGAAAATTTTCTAAGTTTAACGACCGGACGCATAGGTCCGATTGTAAAAAATATGCTTAGACGGAAAAAACCATTAATCCCGACGTAGTTCATTGCGTTACGTCGATTTCTGTAAAAAAAACCGTACCTTGTAACGCTTTTAACGGAGTAAACTCGATAAAATGTTTCCGCTCTCGGGAATTTTCTGTCCCACCGTACCGTCTCGGAATTATTCCATGTTCCAACGACACGTCGCATCGGTTCGAAAATTTTTCCAACGTCTTCCCAATGCTAAAAGCGCTTAAACCGGACGTAGTTTATCGAGTTACGTCGATTTCTGAAAAAATATTCATAACTCGTAACACTTTTAACGGCGATAACTCGAAAAAACGTGTTCGGTCCCAAAATTTTCCCAGTTCGAACGACCGGACGCATAGGTCCGATTGTAAAAAATATTCTCAGACGGAGAGAAACCATTAATGCCGACGTACTTTATCGAGTTACGTCGAATTCTGTAAAAAAATCGTAACTTATAACGCTTTTAACGGAGTAAACTCGAAAAAATGTTTTCTCTCACGTAAATTTTCTGTCCCACCGTACCGGCTCGGAATTATTCCATGTTCCAACAACAGGTCGCATCGGTTCGAAAATTTTTTCAACGTCTTCCCAATGCTAAAAACGCTTAATTCCGACGGAGTTTATCGAGTTACGTCGATTTCTGCAAAAATATTTATACCTCGTAACACTTTTAACGGAGGTAACTCGAGAAAACGTGTTCGGTCTGCAAATGTTCTAAGTTCGAAAAACCGGACGCATAGGTCCGATTGTAAAAAATATTCTCAGACGGAAAAGACCATTAATCCCGACGTAGTTTATCGAGTTAGGTCGATTTCTGCAAAAATATTCATACCTCGTAACACTTTTGACGGAGATAACTCGAGAAAACGTGTTCGGTCCGAAAATGTTCTAAGATCAAACAACCGGACGCATAGGTCCGACTGTAAAGAATATTCTCTGACGGAAAAGACCATTAACCCCGACGTAGTTTATCGAGTTAGGTCGATTGCTGCAAAAATATTCATACCTCGTAACACTTTTAACGGAGATAACACGAAAAAACGTGTTCTGTCCGAAAATTTTCTAAGTGCGAACGACCGGACGCATAGGTCCGATTGTAAAAAATATTCTCAGACGGAAAAAAAGCATTAATCCCGACGTAGTTTATCGAGTTAGGTCGATTTCTGCAAAAATATTCATACCTCGTAACACTTTTGACGGAGATAACTCGAGAAAACGTGTTCGGTCCGAAAATGTTCTAAGTTCGAACAACCGGACGCATAGGTCCGATTGTAAAAAATATTCTCAGACGGAAAAGACCATTAATCCCGACGGAGTTTATCGAGTTACGTCGATTTCTGTAAAAAAAAATCGTATCTTATATCGCTTTTAACGGAGTAAACTCGAAAAAATGTTTTCGCTCTCGGAAATTTTCTGTCCTACCGTACCGGCTCGGAATTATTCTATGTTCCAACGACAGGTCGCATCTGTTCGAAAATTTTTCCTACGTCTTCCCAATGCTAAAAAAGCTTAATCCCGACGGAGTTTATCGAGTTACGTCGATTTCTGCAAAAATATTCATATCTCGTAACACTTTTACGGAGATAACTCGAGAAAACGTGTTCGGTCCGAAAATGTTCTAAGTTCAAACAACCGGTCGCATAGGTCCGATTGTAAAAAATATTCTCAGACGGAAAAGACCATTAATCCCGACGTAGCTTATCGAGTTAGGTCGATTTCTGCAAAAATATTCATACCTCGCCACAATTTTAACGGAGATAACTCGAAAAAACGTGTTCAGTCCGAAAATGTTCTAAGTTCGAACAACCGGACGCATAGGTCCGATTGTAAAAAATATTCTCAGACGGAAAAAAACCATTAATCCCGACGTAGTTTATCGAGTTACGTCGATTTCTGTAAAAAAATCGTACCTTATAACGCTTATTACGGAGTAAACTCGAAAAAATGTTTTCGCTCTCGGAATTTTTCTGTTCTACCGTACCGGCTCGGAATTATTCTATGTTCCAATGACGGGTCGCATCGGTCCGAAAATTTTTCCAACGTCTTCCCAATGCTAAAAACTCTTAACCCCGACGTAGTTTATCGAGTTACGTCGATTTCAGCAAAAATATTCATACCTCGTAACACTTTTCACGGAGTTAACTCGGAAAAACTTGTTCGGTCCGAAAATTTTCTAGGTTCGAACGACCGGACGCATAGGTCCCATTGTAAAAAATATTCTCAGACGGAAAAAACCATTACTCCCGACGTAGTTTATCGTGTTACGTCGAATTCTGTAAAAATATTCATACCGCGGAATACTTTTAACGGAGATAACTCGAAAAAACGTGTTCGGTCCGAAAATTTTCTAAGTTTAACGACCGGACGCATAGGTCCGATTGTAAAAAATATGCTCAGACGGAAAAAACCATTAATCCCGACGTAGTTCATTGCGTTACGTCGATTTCTGTAAAAAAAACCGTACCTTGTAACGCTTTTAACGGAGTAAACTCGAAAAAATGTTTCCGCTCTCGGGAATTTTCTGTCCCACCGTACCGTCTCGGAATTATTCCATGTTCCAACGACACGTCGCATCGGTTCGAAAATTTTTCCAACGTCTTCCCAATGCTAAAAACGCTTAATCCCGACGTAGTTTATCGAGTTACGTCGATTCCTGCAAAAGTATTCATACCTCGTAACACTTTTAACGGAGTTAACTCGAAAAAATGTGTTCGGTCCGAAAATTTTCTAGGTTCGAACGACCGGACGCATTGGTCCGATTGTAAAAAATATTCTCAGACGGAAAAAACCATTACTCCCGACGTAGTTTATCGTGTTACGTCGAATTCTGTAAAAATATTCATACCGCGGAACACTTTTAACGGAGATAACTCGAAAAAACGTGTTCGGTCCGAAAATTTTCTAAGTTTAACGACCGGACGCATTGGTCCGATTGTAAAAAATATGCTCAGACGGAAAAAACCATTAATCCCGACGTAGTTCATTGCGTTACGTCGATTTCTGTAAAAAAGACCGTACCTTATAACGCTTTTAACGGAGTAAACTCGAAAAAATGTTTCCGCTCTCGGAAATTTTCTGTCCCACCGTATCGGTTCGGAATTGTTGTATGTTCCAACGACCGGACGCATCGGTTCGAAAATTTTTCCAACGTCTTCCCTATGCTAAAAACGCTTAATCCCGACGTAGTTTATCGAGTTACGTCGATTCCTGCAAAAGTATTCATACCTGGTAACATGTTCAACGGAGTTAACTTGAAAAAAAGTGTTCGGTCCGAAAATTTTCTAGGTTCGAACGACCGGACGCATAGGTCCGATTGTAAAAAATATTCTCAGACGGGAAAAAACCATTAATCCCGACGTAGTTTATCGAGTTACGGCGATTCGTGTAAAAAAATCGTACCTTATAACGCTTTTAACGCAGTAAACTTGAAAAAATGATTCCGCTCTCAGAAATTTTCTGTCCCAGCGTACCGGCTCGGAATTATTCCATGTTCCAACGACAGGTCGCAGCGGTTCGAAAATTTTTCTAACGTCTTCCCAACGCTAAAGACGCTTAATCCCGACGTAGTTTATCGAGTTCCGTCGATTTTTGAAACGTATTCATACCTCGTAACACTTTTAACGGAGTTAACTCGGAAAAACTTGTTCGGTCCGAAAATTTTCTAGGTTCGAACGACCGGACGCATAGGTCCGATTGTAAAAAATATTCTCAGACGGAAAAAACCATTAATCCCGACGTAGTTTATTGCGCTACGTCGATTTCTGTAAAAAAAATCGTACCTTATAACGCTTTTAACGGAGTAAACTCGAAAAAATGTTTCCGCTCTCGGAAACTTTCTGTCCCACCGTATCGGTTCGGAATTGTTGTATGTTCCAACGACCGGACGCATCGGTTCGAAAATTTTTCCAACGTCTTCCCAATGCTAAAAACGCTTAATCCCGACGTAGTTTATTGCGTTAAGTCGGTTGCTGTAAAAAAAATCGTACCTTATAACGCTTTTAACGGAGTAAACTCGAAAAAATGTTTCCGCTCTCGGAAATTTTCTGTCCCACCGTATCGGTTCGGAATTGTTGCATGTTCCAACGACCGGACGCATCGGTTCGAAAATTTTTCCAACGTCTTCCCAACGCTAAAGACGCTTAATCCCGACGTAGTTTATCGAGTTCCGTCGATTTTTGAAACGTATTCATACCTCGTAACACTTTTAACGGAGTTAACTCGGAAAAACTTGTTCGGTCCGAAAATTTTCTAGGTTCGAACAACCGGACGCATAGGTCCGATTGTAAAAAATATTCTCAGACGGAAAAAACCATTAATCCCGACGTAGTTTATTGCGTTACGTCGATTTCTGTAAAAAAATCGTACCTTATAACGCTTTTAATGGAGTAAACTCGAAAAAATGTTTCCGCTCTCGGAAATTTTCTGTCCCACCGTATCGGTTCGGAATTGTTGTATGTTCCAACGACCGGACGCATCGGTTCGAAAATTTTTCCAACGTCTCCCCAATGCTAAAAACGCTTAATCCCGACGTAGTTTATTGCGTTAAGTCGATTGCTGTAAAAAAAATCGTACCTTATAACGCTTTTAACGGAGTAAACTCGAAAAAATGTTTCCTCTCTCGGAAATTTTCTGTCCCACCGTATCGGTTCGGAATTGTTGTATGTTCCAACGACCGGACGCATCGGTTCGAAAATTTTTCCAACGTCTTCCCAACGCTAAAGACGCTTAATCCCGACGTAGTTTATCGAGTTCCGTCGATTTTTGAAACGTATTCATACCTCGTAACACTTTTAACGGAGTTAACTCGAAAAAGCGTGTTCGGTCCGAAAATTTTCTAGGTTCGAACGACCGGACGCATAGGTCCGATTGTAAAAAATATTCTCAGACGGAAAAAAACCATTACTCCCGACGTAGTTTATCGTGTTACGTCGAATTCTGTAAAAATATTCATACCGCGGAACACTTTTAACGGAGATAACTCGAAAAAACGTGTTCGGTCCGAAAATTTTCTAAGTTTAACGACCGGACGCATAGGTCCGATTGTAAAAAATATGCTCAGACGGAAAAAACCATTAATCCCGACGTAGTTCATTGCGTTACGTCGATTTCTGTAAAAAAAACCGTACCTTGTAACGCTTTAAACGGAGTAAACTCGAAAAAATGTTTCCGCTCTCGGGAATTTTCTGTCCCACCGTACCGGCTCGGAATTACTCCATGTTCCAACGACACGTCGCATCGGTTTGAATATTTTCCTAATGTCTTCCCTATGCTAAAAACGCTTAATCCCGACGTAGTTTATCGAGTTACGTCGATTCCTGCAAAAGTATTCATACCTGGTAACACGTTCAACGGAGTTAACTTGAAAAAACGTGTTCGGTCCGAAAATTTTCTAGGTTCGAACGACCGGACGCATAGGTCCAATTGTAAAAAATATTCTCAGACGGGAAAAAACCATTAATCCCGACGTAGTTTATCGAGTTACGTCGATTCGTGTAAAAAAATCGTACCTTATAGCGCTTTTAACGCAGTAAACTTGAAAAAATGATTCCGCTCTCAGAAATTTTCTGTCCCAGCGTACCGGCTCGGAATTATTCCATGTTCCAACGACAGGTCGCATCGGTTCGAAAATTTTTCTAACGTCTTCCCAACGCTAAAGACGCTTAATCCCGACGTAGTTTATCGAGTTCCGTCGATTTTTGAAACGTATTCATACCTCGTAACACTTTTAACGGAGTTAACTCGAAAAAACGTGTTCGGTCCGAAAATTTTCTAGGTTCGAACAACCGGACGCATAGGTCCGATTGTAAAAAATATTCTCAGACGGAAAAAACCATTAATCCCGACGTAGTTTATTGTGCTACGTCGATTTCTGTAAAAAAAATCGTACCTTATAACGCTTTTAACGGAGTAAACTCGAAAAAATGTTTCCGCTCTCGGAAATTTTCTGTGCCACCGTATCGGTTCGGAATTGTTGTAGGTTCCAACGACCGGACGCATCGGTTCGAAAATTTTTCCAACGTCTTCCCAATGCTAAAAACGCTTAATCCCGACGTAGTTTATTGCGTTACGTCGATTGCTGTAAAAAAAATCGTACCTCATAACGCTTTTAACGGAGTAAACTCGAAAAAATGTTTCCGCTCTCGGAAATTTTCTGTCCCACCGTATCGGTTCGGAATTGTTGTATGTTCCAACGACCGGACGCATCGGTTCGAAAATTTTTCCAACGTCTTCCCAACGCTAAAGACGCTTAATCCCGACGTAGTTTATCGAGTTCCGTCGATTTTTGAAACGTATTCATACCTCGTAACACTTTTAACGGAGTTAACTCGAAAAAATGTGTTCGGTCCGAAAATTTTCTAGGTTCGAACGACCGGACGCATTGGTCCGATTGTAAAAAATATTCTCAGACGGAAAAAACCATTACTCCCGACGTAGTTTATCGTGTTACGTCGATTCGTGTAAAAAAATCGTACCTTATAACGCTTTTAACGGAGTAAACTCGAAAAAATGTTTTCGCCCTCCGAAATTTTCTGTCCTACCGTACCGGCTTGGAATTATTCTATGTTCCAATGACGGGTGGCATCGGTCCGAAAATTTTTCCAACGTCTTCCCAATGCTAAAAACTCTTAATCTCGACGTAGTTTATCGAGTTACGTCGATTTCTGTAAAAAAATCGTACCTTATAACGCTTTTAACGGAGTAAACTCGAAAAAATGTTTTCGCTCTCGGAAATTTTCTGTTCTACCGCACTGGCTCGGAATTATTCTATGTTCCAATGACGGGTGGCATCGGTCCGAAAATTTTTCCAACGTCTTCCCAATGCTAAAAACTCTTAATCCCGACGTAGTTTATCGAGTTACGTCGATTTCAGCAAAAATATTCACAGCTCGTAACACTTTTGACGGAGATAACTCGAGAAAACTTGTTCGGTCCGAAAATGTTCTAAGTTCGAACGACCGGACGCATAGGTCCGATTGTACAAAATATTCTCAGACGGAAAAAACCATTAATCCCGACGTAGTTTATCGAGTTACGTCAATTTCTGCAAAAATATTCATATCTCGTAACACTTTTACGGAGATAACTCGAGAAAACGTGTTCGGTCCGAAAATGTTCTAAGATCAAACAACCGGACGCATAGGTCCGATTGTAAAGAATATTCTCAGACGGAAAAGACCATTAACCCCGACGTAGTTTATCGAGTTAGGTCGATTGCTGCAAAAATATTCATACCTCGTAACACTTTTAACGGAGTAAACTCGAAAAAATGTTTCCGCTCTCGGGAATTTTCTGTCCCACCGTACCGGCTCGGAATTATTCCATGTTCCAACGACACGTCGCATCGGTTTGAATATTTTTCTAATGTCTTCCCAATGCTAAAAACGCTTAATCCCGACGTAGTTTATCGAGTTACGTCGATTCCTGCAAAAGTATTCATACCTCGTAACACGTTCAACGGAGTTAACTTGAAAAAACGTGTTCGGTCCGAAAATTTTCTAGGTTCGAACGACCGGACGCGTAGGTCCGATTGTAAAAAATATTCTCAGACGGAAAAAACCATTAATCCCGAAGTACTTTATCGAGTCACGTCGATTTCTGTAAAAAAATCGTACCTTTTAACGCTTTTAACGGAGTAAACTCGAAAAAATGTTTTCCCTCACGGAAATTTTCTGTCCCACCGTACCGGCTCGGAATTATTCTATGTTCCAACGACCGGTCGCATCGGTTCGAAACTTTTTCCAACGTCTTCCCAATGCTAAAAACGCTTAATCCCGACGGAGTTTATCGAGATACGTCGATTTCTGCAAAAATATTTGTCGGAGATGAAAGAACACCGGAGCTTTTGGAATTTTGAATAATCCCGCAACATTGTAACCTAGAGTCTACTACAGCTGTAATTAAACAATTTTAGTTATTCAATCCGATTTGTAATTGTTCGAGATTTGTGATAATGAGCTCGGGCTCGAGGCGACAGTCAGTCGCCGAACGTAGCCGCGGTCACGGGATGAACGCTTTGTCTAACAAAGATATGGAGTAATTCTATAGCTCTCCTTAAACGAAATATTCGTGGCGGCACGCGACAGTAAACATTCCAACGGTTTCTGTCCCGTGGCTCGCCACACGTAGACCCTATTCTTCGAGTAAGATGATTGCCAGATGTCGATGCGTCTCCGCAGTACATGTTCAGCTAGCCTGAGGGCCCGTTATAAATCTTAGGATTTAGTTGACTAAAGTCCTTCAAACAAACAGCCTTTGTCCCAGCTACGGGAAGATAGGAGAGACCTATTTTTCAACGAACGGCGTCTCCCACTAGCAACTTTCCCCCGAGGGTGGCTAGCATATTTTTCTAACCACCGATATGCAGATTGACCAATTAGCAGCAACGCCAATTTCCCTTACTTTCTGAACGAAGGCTTTCCTCGACGAATCCGATGATCTCGTGTCCTTAGACACACCCCATCATAGCTTTCCTCTGCAGCATCATCGCGAAGGAGAGTCATTCTCTCGTGAGGTCGTATTAGAGAGTTACTTAGAGTCTGTACGCTCGGTGGATATTCCACGTCTTAACAAAGTGTCCGACTTAAATTTTTGTGAGCACGTACATCTATCATCCCGTTGATCGCAGATTCGTTATTGAGCCTAAGATCAACATGACTAGTATCGCGAGTGTACAACCGCCACGGATGATTGTCGAGTCTGTAGTATCCCTACTCGTGTTAGCAAGCCGCGCCTTTGTTATATCACAACGGTGGTCAAGCCCAATGAAGATTTATCAAACGCCTACAACCCTATCCCTGACGCTTCTCCGACACACTATATAACTATATACGTTACACCGCTATAGCATATAACGTTATGTTATAAAATGTAATACGCTATCGCGCTGTACCGTATAACGTAATACGTTATAACCTTGTACCATATAACCTTATGTCATATAACGCAATACGATATAACGTTATACTATATAACGTAATACGATATAACGTTATAATATATAACGATATATGTCATAGCGTTATACCATTTAACGTAATACGTAATAACGTTATACCATACAACGTTAAGTTGTATATCGTAATACGTTATAGCGTGATACTATATGCCGTACTACGTTATATCGTTATAGCGTAGAACTTTATGTTATGAAACGTAATACGATATAACGTTATACTATATAACGTAATACGTTATAGCGTTATACCATATAAAGTGATGCTATATAACGTAATACGATATAACGTTATACTATATAAGTATAACGTAATACGTTATAGCGTTATACCGTATAACGTAATACGTTATAACGTTATATCATATAACACTATGTTACATAACGTAGTACGTTATAACGTTAAACCATAAAACGTTATGTTATATAACTTAATACGTTATAACATTATACTATATAACGTAATACGTTATAACATTATACCATTTAACGTAATACGTTATAACGTTATACGATATAACGTTATGTTATATATCGTAATACGTTATAGCGTTATACCATATAGCGTAGTACGTTATAACATTATACCATATACCGTATTACGTCATAACGATATACCATATAACCTTATGTTATCAACGTAATACGTTATAACATTATACCATATAACGTTATGTCATATAACGTAATACGTTATAACGTTATACCGTATAACGTAATACGTTATAACGTTATACCATATAACCTTAAGTTATATTACGTAATACGTTATAACGTTATAACATATGACGTTATGTCATATAACGTAGTACGTTATAACGTTATACCATATAACGTACTACCGTGTAACGTTATACCATATAACCCTATGTTATATAACGTAATACGTTATAGCATTGTACCATATACCGTAATACGTCATAACTTTATACCATATAACCTTTTTCTTATATAACGTAAGAGGTGATAACGTTATACCATCTAACGTTATACTATATAACGTTATACGTCATACCGTTATACCATATAACCTTATGTTATTAACGTAATACGTTATGACGTTATACCATCTAACATTATGTTGCATAACGTAATACGTTACAGCGTTATACCATATAACGTAGTACGTTATAACGTTATACCATATAACCTTATGTTATACAACGTAATGCGTTATAACGTTATACTATATACCGTATTACGATATAACGTTATTCCATATTACGTTATGTTATATAACATAATACGACATAACGTTATACAATATAATGTAATACGTTATAGCGTTATACCATATAACGTAATACGTTACAATGTTATACTATATAACGATATACGTTATAACGTTATACCATATAACGTTATGTTATAAAACTTAATACGTTATAGCGTTATGCTATATAACGATATACGTTATAACGTTATACTATATATCGTCTAGTTATGTAACGTAATACGTTATAACGTTATACCGTATAACGTTATGTTATATGACGTATTACGTTATAACGTTATACCATATATCGTTTTGTTATGCAACGTAATACGTTATAACGCCATCCAATATAACTTTATGTTATATAACGTAATACGTTATAACGTTATACCATATACCGTATTACGTTATAACGTTATACCATATAACCTTATGTTATCATCGTAATACGTTATAACGTTATACCATATAACGTTATGTCATATAACGTAATACGTTGTAACGTTATACTATATAACGATATACGTCATAACGTTATACCATATATAACGTTATGTTATACAACTTAATACGTTCTAGCGTTATACTATATAACGATATACGTTATAACGTTGTATCATTTAACGTAATACGTCATAAGGTTATACCATATAAACTTTTTCTTATATAACGTAATAGGTTTTAACGTTATGCCATATAACGTTATGTTATATAACATAATACGTTATAACGTTATACTATATAACGTAATACGTTATAACGTTATACTATATAACGTAATACATTATAATGATATACCATTTAACGTAATATGTTATAACCTTATACTATATAACGATATACGTCATAACGTTATACCATATAACGTTATGACATATAACGTAATACGTTATACCGTTATAAAATATAAACTGATGATATATAACGTAATACGTTATAACGTTATACCATATACCGTTGGGCTTGTTTCGACGCTGAAACGTGCGTGCATTACATCTGGCGCGTAAAGTTTAGTAAAGTTTTTTTTTTATTTTTTTTTATTTAATATTTCATATTCACAATTTGTCCAAGTTGGACATTTGGTAGAATTTTTTAGCTGTTTGATTATCATGTGGGTGGCTACCCCCAATGGGGTACCATCTTCGTGCTTGTTATGGTATATCCTTTATGAGATCTGCTGGGTGTTTCCTTTTTAATCTCCTTTCAATGAATGTGTTGATCGTTTCCGCTGCCAGCCGGTTCGGGTGCTTTGCTATTCTTTCTCTGTATCTTCTTGCGAATCTGCTAATTACTTCCTTGACCGTTCGTATTCCAAGGTCTTTCCGTATATCATCGTTTCTAACGTACCATGCGGCGTTTACTATTGTTCTGAGTATTTTAGATTGCATTGCCTCTAATTTGGTTATATGACTCATTGCTGCTGTTCCCCATTGTGGTATTCCGTACGTCCAGATTGGTTTTATGATGGTTTTGTAAATTTTTAATTTGTTTTCTATGCTCAGTTTGGATTTTCGACTTGTTAACCAGTACATCTGTCTCCTTGCTATCTGTATTTTGCTTATTATTGATTTAATATGTTGTTTCCATGTGAATCGTGTATCAAATTGGAGTCCAAGGTATTTGACTTGCCTTGTTTGTATTATGTGCGTGCCGTTGAGTGCAATGTTTGGTGGTATTTGTTTTCGCAGTTTGAATGTAATGTGGTTGCATTTATCAGGGTATGCTTTAATTTGTTTAACTTGAAGCCACTTTTCTATTTTTACAATATGTTCTTGTAGTGATGTGACTGCTGCTGCAGGGCTAGTATGCCTGACTAGTACAACTGTGTCGTCCGCAAATGTCAGTATTTTGCTATTGGTAGTTGTTGGTATGTTGGCCGCGTATAGTGTGTATAGAATTTTTCCCAAGACGCTTCCTTGCGGAACCCCTGCCTTGATATCTTTGACTTGAGAGTATGTGTCTTTAGTTTTTACTGCAAAGGTTCTGCTGCTTAAGTAAGATTTAATTAAATGGTATGTCTGCTCCGGGAATTGTTTTCTGATTGATTGAAGTAGACTATCGTGGTTTATTTTGTCAAATGCTTTCTCGATGTCCATAAAGAGGGCTGTGCAGTATTGTTTGTTTTCTAATGCTAGTATTATTTCATTTGTGAGTCTGTTCATTTGCTTTATCGTGGAGTGTTTGTTTCTGAATCCAAATTGGTGATCTGGTATTAATTTTTCCTTCTCTATTATTGGTTTTAAGCGGGCGTAAATTATTTTTTCTAGTATTTTGGAAAATAAGGGAAGTAGTGATATTGATCTGTAAGATGCTGTTTGGTGTGGGTCTTTGCCTGGTTTAGGTAACATTATGATCTGTGCTAGTTTCCATAGTTTAGGATAATATTGGATTCTTAATATTGCATTGAAAATTATTGTGATTAGTCGTATCGCTTTTGGAGGAAGGTTTTTCAAGATTATACTATTGATTAGGTCAATTCCTGGTGCCTTATCATTTTTTGTTTTCTCGATTATGTTTCTAATTTCATGTGCTGTTGTTTTAGGTATGATGTAATGATTGTCAGTTGCGGTACTAGTGGTTACCTCATCCTCGTCCAAATGGCAGTTGTGATTGCTATTATTGATATTTTGTGGTGTAAATATGTTGCTTAGGTGGTTGGAAAATTCTTCAGCTTGTTCTTCGTTGCTTCTTGCCCATGTATTATCTGCTTTTCTGATTGCTGGGACTAGTTTTATTGGCTCCTTTATTTTTTTTGTGGCTTTCCAAAGGGAGTAGTTGGAGTTCTCGTGTGCAGATAGTGACTCTATGAATTTTGTGAACTCGTTGTTATTGTGTTCTCTTATTTTGTTTTTTATTTCCTTTGTAAGTTTCTTTATGTGTTTTTTGTTTTCTTTTTGATCTATGTTTTTGCCATTTTGCTTTCGCTTTTCTTTTTTCTCTAATTTTTTCAAGGATGTCTTGCGGAATTATTTTTGTTGGTCTATTAGTTGATTCAGGTATGGTGGTTGCCCATGCTGCTTCCTGAATAGTTTCTGTAAGTGTTATTACTGCTTGTTCGATATGTTCGGGTGTTTTCAATGGGATGTTGCAGTTGATTTTGCTCTCAATTATTTCTTTAAATGTTTGCCATTTGGTGGTTTTATTGCATAGTGTCTCTGAATTGTTATAAATTATTGGTTTGTTTAAGTATGTAATAATTATGGGTGTATGATCGGAGCTAAGTTCGAGGCTGGGTTCTATATTTAGTTTATTTGCATTTAGTCCTTTTGTAACTGCAAAATCAAGTAGGTCAGGTATTTTGCTCAGGTCTGTCGGCCAGTAAGTCGGTCTTCCTGTGGATAATATATTGAGATTATTGTTTCTAATGTATTTTTCCAAGGTTCTACCTCGAGGTGTATTGATTCTTGATCCCCATAGTGTGTGCTTTGAATTATAGTCTCCCGCTGCAATATACTTATCACCTAAATGTTGAAAGTAATCTTCCCACATTTGAGATGTAATTTTATGTCGCGGTGGTACATATACTGCTGACAGCTGTAAATAGTTGCTGCTAGTTTGTACTGAAACGGTGGTTGCTTGGATATATTCCTTACTAACCTGGCTGTGTAAATGGTGTTTAATGTCGTTTCTTATTATTACTGCGGTTCCTCCGTGTGCTTTTCCTGAGGGATGCTTGGTATCATATATGGTGTAGTACGGTATTTTTAAATAGTTTTTTATAGCGAAGTGTGTTTCTGAAACAAGAAGTATATCGATATTATTATTATACAGGAATGTTTTAGTTTCTAGAGCCCTTTGTTGTAGGCCGTTAGAGTTCCAGGCTGCTATTTTAAGCGTGTCCATTTTTATTCTTTAGTTAGCGTGTTTGTAGGTAGTTGTAGCATGAGTGTGATTTGTTGCGTTTGCTGTTTAAGGACTGCGTTTTGTTCACATATCATTTTTGTTAGGATTTCCATGTTTTTGATGGATAGCTTTAACAGTTCTTTAATTTCTGTAGCGTCGTCGATGTTAATGTTCTGGTTGTGATTATCTAAAGGTGTTGACTGTTTGGCTACTTGCGCGTAGCTTCGGCTACCAAAGGTGTTGGTATTGTTATGGTTCATTACATGCTGAACGTTTGATGATGTTTCAGTTACTGTGCTATCCTGTTGTGTGTTAGAGTTATTGTATGTCCTGTTACGAAGCGACGGGAAAAGTTTATTTTGTAGTTGCTTTATGACTAAACAGCCTTTGTAACTAGCTGGGTGGTTTCCACCACAATTGTAGCATTTTACATCATTTATTTTTCCTATGTGTGGGCAGTTCATTGTAAGGTGTTTACTTGCGCATTTGACACACGCCGGGTTTCTGTTACAATAATTTTTTGTATGCCCATATTGTTGACACCTCAAACATTGCGGTATGTCTTTTTTGTGTCTGGGTGGCTCAACTGTAATTATTGTGTTTAAAATTTTCTTAATTTCAAAAATTTCCTGTTATTATTTTTAGGTTCGAGTTCTATTAGGAATAACGGTAATGGTTGTTTAGTATCGTACCTGGTTATGTTGTTAATCGCTCTTACCTGATGTCCTATTTTAGCTAGTTCCTCGCATATGCTGTTTGTGTTCGTTTTTGGATGTAATCCTCCGATTACTGCTTTGTAACTTTTATCAGATTTGAGCTGATAAGTGTGATATCCGGCGTTCTTTTCTTTTAGTGCATTTGTCACTTTTCTGAATATTTTTGGGGTGTTCGTTTGTACTTTCACCTGGTCCAGTTTAAGTTGTTTAATGGTATATTTTTCTTTACCTGCCGTGCTGTTTAGCAGATCAATGAGGGGATCTATTATTTTAGCATCTATATAGATTGGTGGTGGTTTAGGAATGCGTGTTACTGATTTTTCGACTGGGTTTGAAACCAGCACTTCTGGTAGTGAGCTGTAAGAGTTATGTAGGGGAATTTCCTGTAGCCATTGTTGTCTTACTGTTTTTAGAGCCCTCCTAGCATTTGCGTTTGAAGTCATTTTTCGTTTCTTGCTGGGAGTTACAGTCTTCCAGCTTTCGTTCTGATGTGGTAGATCATTGCAGATTTTATATTTATCGTCATTATTTTGTGTAATTTCTACTTCCATTTCTATTTCATTTACAACTGAGCAATCATGAACTTCGCTTGTTTGTTTGTTTGGGTTTGTTTTATATAAAGCACTGTTTATAGAAAATGATTCGCCATTATTTAGGATTCTTATTGGTGGTATTTTACGTATGTTTTCCATCATTTATCGATTGGTTATGTTATAGTCACTGTGTTTTCCCACTTGTCTCACTCACAGAAGCACTGATTCACACGACCGTATAGCTCGACTGCTCGAGCAGAACTGTTTAGTAAAGTGAGCGCTTAAAAGTCGAAATTTGTCAATCGGGAAGGAAATGACGGTTAGTTTTCTTCAAAATCGACGAAATCATCGCGATTTGCGAGCTATTGGGCTAGTTTCGACGCTGAAACGGGCGTGCATTACATTCGGCGAGAAAAATGGAGTAAAGTGAGCGCTTAAACGTCGAAATATCTCAATCGGGAAGGAAATGACGGTTAGTTTTCGTCAAAATGAACGAAGTCATCGCGATTAACGAGCTGCTGGGCTTGTTTCGGCGCTGAATCGGGCGCGCATTACAACTGCTGTGTAAAATGGTGTGAAAATCGCTCTTAAACGTCGAAATATCTCAATCGGAAGGAAATGACGGTTAGTTTTCTTCAAAATCGACGAAATCAACGCGATTTCCGGGCAGTTGCGCTTGTTTAGGCGCTAAAACGGGCGTGCATTACATTTGGCGCGTAAAATGGTGTGAAAATTGCTCTTAAACGTCGAAATATCTCAATCGGAAGGAAATGACGGTGCGTTTTCTTCAAATTCGACGAATTCATCGCGATTTGCGAGCTGTTCGGCTAATTTCGACGCTGAAACAGTCGTGCATTACATTCGGCGCGCAAAATTGGGTAAAATGATCTCTTAAATGTCGAAATATCTCAATCGGGAAGGAAATGACGCTTAGTTTTCATCAAAATCGACAAAATCATCGCGATATGCGAGCTGTTGGGCTTGTTTCGAAGCAGAAACGGGCGTGCAACACATTTGGCGCGTAAAATGGAGTAAAATAAGAGCACAAACGTCGAAAGATCACGAACAGGAAGCAAATGACGGTTAGTTTTCGTCAGTATCGACGACATCATCGCGATTTGCGAGGTTTTGGGCAGGTTTCGTCGCAGAAACGCGCTTCCATTACTTTTGACGCGAAAATGGAGTATAATGTGCGCTTAAGCGTCGAAATATCTCAATCGGGAAGGAAATGACGGTTAGTTTTCGTCAAACTCGACGACATCATCGCGATTTGCAAGCTGTTGGGCTTGTTTCGACGCTGAAACAGTCGTGCATTACATTTGGCGCGTAAAATGGAGTAAAATGAGCTGTTAAATGTCGAAATATCTCAATCGAGAAGGAAATGACGCTTAGTTTTCTTCAAAATCGACGAAATCATCGCGATATGCGAGCTGTTGGGCTTGTTTCGACGCTGAAACAGTCGTGCATTACATTTCGCCCGTGAAATGGAGTAAAATGAGCTCTTAAATGTCGAAATATCCCAATCGGGAAGGAAATGACGCTTAGTTTTCGTCAAAATCGACGAAATCACCGCGATATGCGAGCTGTTGGGCTTGTTTCGACACTGAAACTGTCGTGCATTACACTTGGCGCGTAAAATGGAGTAAAATGAGCTCTTAAACGTCGAAATATCTCAATCGGGAAGGATATGACGGATAGTTTTCGTCAAACTCGACGACATCATCGCGATTTGCGAGCTGTTGGGCTTCTTTCGATGCTGAAACAGTCGTGCATTACATTTGGCGCGTAAAATTGGGTAAAATGAGCTCTTAAATGTCGAAATATCTCAATCGGGAAGGAAATGACGGTTAGTTTTCGTCAAACTCGACGACATCATAGCGATTTGCGAGCTGTTGGGCTTGCTTCGACGCAGAAACGAGCGTGCATTACACTTGGCGCGTAAACTGGAGTAAAATGAGCTCTTAAACGTCGAAATATCTCAATCGGGAAGGAAGTGACTGTTAGTTTTCGTCAAATTCGGTGAAATCATCGCGATTTGCGAGCTGTTAGGCTTGTTTCGACACTGAAACTGTCGTGTACTACATTTGGCGCGTAAAATGGAGTAAAATAAGCGCGCAAACGAAGAAATATCTCAACCGCGAAGGAAATAACGGTTAGTTTTCGTCACATTCGACGAAATCATCGCCATTTGCTAGCTGTTCGGCTTGTTTCGACGCTGAAACAGTCGTGCATTACATTTCGCGCGTGAAATGGAGTAAAATGAGCTCTTAAATGTCGAAATATCCCAATCGGGAAGGAAATAACGCTTAGTTTTCGTCAAAATCGACGAAATCACCGCGATATGCGAGCTGTTGGGCTTGTTTCGACACTGAAACTGTCGTGCATTACACTTGGCGCGTAAAATGGAGTAAAATGAGCTCTTAAACGTCGAAATATCTCAATCGGGAAGGATATGACGGTTAGTTTTCGTCAAACTCGACGACATCATCGCGATTTGCGAGCTGTTGTGCTTCTTTCGATGCTGAAACAGTCGTGCATTACATTTGGCGCGTAAAATTGGGTAAAATGAGCTCTTAAATGTCGAAATATCTCAATCGGGAAGGAAATGACGCTTAGTTTTCATCAAAATCGACAAAATCGTCGCGATATGCGAGCTGCTGGGCTTGTTTCGAAGCAGAAACGGGCGTGCATTACATTTGGCGCCTAATATGGTGTAAAATGAGCGCTTAGACTTCGAAATATCTCAATCGGGAAGGAAATGCCTGTTAGTTTTCGTCAAATTCGATGAAACCATCGCGATTTGCGAGCTGTTAGGCTTGCTTCGACGCAGAAACGGGTGTGCATTACACTGGCCGCGTAAAATGGAGTAAAACGATCTCTTAAACGTCGAAATATCTCAATCGGGAAGGAAATGACGGTTAGTTTTCGTCAAACTCGACGACATCATCGCGATTTGCAAGCTGTTGGGCTTGTTTCGACGCTGAAACAGTCGTGCATTACATTTGGCGCGTAAAATGGAGTAAAATGAGCTGTTAAATGTCGAAATATCTCAATCGAGAAGGAAATGACGCTTAGTTTTCTTCAAAATCGACGAAATCATTGCGATATGCGAGCTGTTGGGCTTGTTTCGACGCCGAAACGGGCGTGCAACACATTTGGCGCGTAAAATGGAGTAAAATGAGCGCATAAGCGTCGAAATATCTCAATCGGGAAGGAAATGACGGTTAGTTTTCGTCAAATTCGTCGAAATCGTCGCCATTTGCTAGCTGTTCGGCTTGTTTCGACGCTGAACGGGCGTGCATTACAATTGGCGCGTAAAATGGAGTAAAATGAGCGCTTAAACGTCGAAATATGGCAAATGGGAAGAACATGATGTTTACTTTGCGCCAAAATCGACGAAATCTTCGCGATTTTCTACCTGTTCGTTTTGTTTCGACGCTGAAACGGGCGATCATTATATTTGCCGCGGAAAATGGAGTAAAATGAGCGCTTAAACGTCGAAAGATCACGAACAGGAAGCAAATGACGGTTAGTTTTCGTCAGTATCGACGACATCATCGCGATTTGCGAGGTTTTGGGCAGGTTTCGTCGCTGAAACGGGCGTGCATAACGTTTGGCGCGTAATGGAGTAAAATTAGGAATTAAACGTCGAAATACCTCAATCGGGACGGTAATGACCGTTATATTTCGTCAATATCGACGGAATCATCGCAATTTGCGAGCTGTTGGGCTAGATCCGACGCAGAAACGCGCTTCCATTACTTTTGACGCGAAAATGGAGTATAATGTGCGCTTAAGCGTCGAAATATCTCAATCGGGAAGGAAATGACGGTTAGTTTTCGTCAAATTCGTCGAAATCGTCGCCATTTGCTAGCTGTTCGGCTTGTTTCGACGCTGAACGGGCGTGCATTACATTTGGCGCGTAAAATGGAGTAAAATGAGCTCTTAAAAGTCGAAATATCTCAATCGGGAAGAAATGACGGTTAGTTTTCGTCAAGCTCGACGATATCATCGCGATATGCGAGCTGTTGGGCTTGCTTCAGCGCAGAAACGAGCGTGCATTACACTGGGCGCGTAAAATATAGTAAAATGAGCTCTTAAACGTCGAAATATCTCAATCGGGAAGGAAATGACGGGTTAGTTTTCGTCATACTCGACGACATCACCGCGATTTGCGAGCTGTTGGGCTTGTTTCGACGCTGAAACAGTCGTGCATTACATTTGGCGCGTAAAATGGAGTAAAATGAGCTCTTGAATGTCGAAATATGTCAAATGCGAAGGATATGACGCACACTTTTCGCCAAAATCGACGAAATCTTCGCGATTTTCGACCTGTTCGTCCCATTTCGAGGCTAAAACAGGCGAGCAATACATCTGATACGAAAAATGGAGTATAATGTGCGCTTAAGCGTCGAAATATCTCAATCGGGAAGGAAATGACTGTTAGTTTTCTTCAAAATTGCCGAAATCATGGCGATTTGCGAGCTGCTGGGCTTATTTCGACGATGATACGGACGTGCATTACATTTGGCACGTTAATATCATGTAAAATAAGCGCATAAACGTCGGAATATCTCAATTGCGAAGGAAATGACGGTTAGATTTCGTCAAATTCGACGAAATATTGGCGATTTGCGAGCTGCTGGTCATGTTTCGACGCCGATACGGGCGTGCATTACATTTGGGGGGGTAAAATGGAGTGAAAAGAGCGCTTAAACGTCGAAAAATCACAAACAGGTAGCAATTGACGGTTAGTTTTCGTCAATATCTACGATATCATCGCGTTTTGCGAGCTGTCGGGCCTGCTTCGATGCTGAAACGGGCGTGCATTACATTCAGCGCGTGAGATGGACTAAAATGCGCGCTTAAACGTCGAAATATGTCAACTGGGCAGGAAATGACGCTTAGTATTCGCCAAAATCGACGAAATCATAGCGATTTGCGAGCTGTTGGTCCCGTTTCGACGCTGAAACGGGCGAGCAATACATTTGACGGGAAAAATGGAGTATAATGTGCGCTTAAGCGTCGAAATATCTCAATCGGGAAGAAAATGACAGTTAGCTTTCGTCAAAATCGATGATATCATAGCGATTTGTGAGCTGTTGGTCTTGTTTCAATGCGGAAACTGGCGTGCGTTGCATTCGGCGCGTGAAATGGAATAAAATGAGCGCTTAAACGTCGAAGTATGTCAAATGCGAAGGATATGACGCTCACTTTTCGCCCAAATCGACGGAATCTTCGCGATATTCGACCTGTTCGTCCCATTTCGACGCTAAAACGGGCGAGCAATACATCTGATACGAAAAATGGAGTATAATGTGCACTTAAGCGTCGAAATATCTCAATCGGGAAGGAAAGACTGTTAGTTTTCTTCAAAACTGCCGAAATCATGGCGATTTGCGAGCTGCTGGGCTTATTTCGACGGTGATACGGACGTGCATTACTTTTGGCGCGCAAAATGCAGTAAAATGAGCGCGTAAATGCCGGAATATCTCAATCGGGAAGGAAATGACGGTTAGATTTCGTCAAATTCGGAGAAATCATAGAGATTTGCGAGCTGCTGGGCTTGTTTCGATGCTGAAACGGGCGAGCATTACATTCGGCGCGTGAAACAGAGAAAAATGAGTGCATAGACGTTGATATACCTCAATCGGGAAGGAAATGACGGTTAGATTTCTTCAAAATCGACTATATCATAGCGATTTGCGAGCTGTTGGGATTGTTTCGAAGCTGAAACTGGCGTGCACTACATTTGGCGCGTAAAGTGGATTAAAATGTGCGCTTAAGCGCCGAAATATGTCAAATGGGAAGGAAATAACGCTTAGTTTTCGCCAAAATCGACGACATTTTCGCGATTTGCGAGCTGTTGGTCTTGTTTCGACGCTGAAACAGGCTTGCAATACATTTCGCGCGTAACATGGAGTGAAACGAGCGCTTAAACGTCGAAATATGTCAAATGGGAAGGAAATGACGCTTAGTTTTTGCCAAAATCGACGAAATCTTCGCCATTTTCGAAATGTTGGCCTTGTTTCGACGCTGAAACGGGCGTGCACTACATTTGGCGCGTAAAATGGAGTGAAAAGAGTGCTTAAACGTCGAAATATCTGAATCGGGAAGGAAACAACTGTTAGATTTCGCCAAAATCGACGAAATCATAGCGATTTGCGAGCTGCTGGTCTTGTTTTGACGCTGAAACGGGCGTGCAGTACATTTCGCGCGTAAAATGGAGTAAAATAAGCGAGTAAACGTCGGAATATCTCAATCGGGAAGGAAATGACTCTTAGTTTTCTCCAAAATCGACGAAATCGTCGACATTTTCGAAATGTTGGTCTTGTTTCGACGCTGAAACGGGCGTGCACTACATTTGGCGCGTAAAATGGAGTAAAATGAGCGCTTAAACGTCGGAATATCTCGAACGAGAAGAAAATGACTGTAGAGGAATGGTCCACAATGATTTTAAGCCTGGTTTAATTCCAATTCTTTATTGTGCGTAATCACAATAATTTTGTCACCGTATATAATAATCCGTAATAAATACGCGTCTCTTGGGAACTCTTCAACATACCAGGGCTTCGATAGCGATCGTTATACTCTTTCGCTCAGCACACGGTTTGTGTATATATACTGGTCGGGGGACAGTCGGCAAATTCGAATTCGACTGCGTTTGACGGTTGAGAGTAGCGGCAGCATTGTTTTGCTAGGAGCTCATAACTCCTTACCATAACTACGACCTAACGGTCATGATACTCCGAAACAAAACAACAACAGGATTTGAATTGACATGCTCGCGTGCCGCTACATGACGATTAGTTTTCGTCAAAATCGACGAAATCATCGCGATTTGCGAGCTGCTGGGCTCGTTTCGACGCTGATAAGGGCGTGCGTTACATTTGGCGCGTAAAATGGAGTAAAATGAGCGAATAAGCGTCGAAATATCTCAATCGGGAAGGAAATGACGGTTAGATTTCGTCAAAATCGACGCAACCATCGCGATTTGCAAGCTGTCGGGCTTGTTTCGACGCTGAAACGGACGTGCATAACATTTGGCGCGTAAAATGGTGTAAAATGTGCGCTTTAACTTCGAAATATATCAATCGGGAAGGAAATGACGCTTAGTTTTCGCCAATATCGACGAAATCGTCGCCATTTTCGAAATGTCGGTCTTGTTTCGACGCTGAAACGGGCGTGCACTACATTTGGCGCGTAAAATGGAGTAAAATGAGCGCTTAAGCGTACAAATAGCGCAATCGGGAAGGAAATGACAGATAGTTTTCGTCAAAATCGACGAAATCATAGCGTTTTGCGAGCTCTTGGTTTTGTTTCATCGCTGAAGCGGACGAGCATTACATTTGACGCGTAAAATGGAGTAAAATGAGCGATTAAGCGTCGAAATATCTCAATCGGGAAGGAAATGGCGGTTAGATTTCTTCAAAATCGGCGCAACCATCGCGATTTGCGAGCTGTTGTGCTTGTTTCGAAGCTGAAACGGGCGCGCATTACATTTGGCGCGGGAAATGGAGTGAAAAGAGTGCTTAAGCATCGAAATATTTCAATCGGGAAGGAAATGACGGTTAGTTTTCGTGAGAATCGACGAAATCATAGCGATTTGCGAGCTGTTGGTCTTGTTTCGACGCTGAAACGGACGAGCATTACATTTGGCGCCTAAAATGGAATAAAATGAGCGCTTATGCGTCGAAATATCTCAATCGGGAAGGAAATGGCGAAGAGATTTCGTCAATATCGACGCAACCACCGCGATGTGCGAGCTGTTGGGCTTGTTTCGACGCTGATACGGACGTGCAATTAGAATTGGCGCGTAAAATGGAGTAAAATGAGCGCATAAACGTCGGAATATGTCAAATGGGAAAGACATAACGGTTAGATTTCTTCAAAATCGGCTATATCAAAGCGATTTGCGAGCTGTTGGTCTTGTTTCGACGCTGATACGGGCGTGCGTTACACTCGGCGCGTAAAATGGGGTAAAGTGAGCGCTTAAACGTCGAAATATGTCAAATGGGAAGGGAAGAACGCTTACTTTTCGCCAAAATCGAAGAAATCTTTGCGATTTTCGACCTGTTCGTCTTGTTTCGTCGCTGATACGGGAGTGCATTACATTTTTCGTGTGAAATGGAGTAAAATGAGCGCTAAAACGTCGAAATATGTCAAATGGGAAGGAATGGACGCTTACTTTTCGCCAAAATCGAAGAAATCTTCGCGATTTTCGACCTGTTCGTCTTGTTTCGACGCTGAAACGGGCTTGCAATACATTTCGCGCGTAAAATGGAGTGAAACGAGCGCTTAAACGTCGAAATATGTCAAATGGCAAGGAAATGATGCTTAGTTTTTGCCAAAATCGACGATATCTTCGCGATTTTCGAGCTCTTGGTCTTGTTTCATCGCTGAAACGGACGAGCATTACATTTGACGCGTAAAATAGAGTAAAATGAGCGCTTAAGCGTCGAAATATATCAATCGGGAAGGAAATGGCGGTTAGATTTCTTCAAAATCGACGCAACCATCGCGATTTGCGAGCTGTTGGGCTAGTTTCGACGCTGAAACGGGCGTGCGTAACATTCGGCGCGTAAAATGGAGTGAAAAGAGTGCTTAAACGTCAAAATATCTGAATCGGGAAGGGAATGACGGTTAGTTTTGTCAAAATCGACACAACCATCGCGATTTGCAAGCTGTCGGGCTTGTTTCGGTGCTGAAACTGGCGTGCATTACTTTTGGCGCGTAAAATGCAGTAAAATGAGCGCGTAAATGCCGGAATATCTCAATCGGGAAGGAAATGACGGTTAGATTTCGTCAAATTCGGCGAAATCATAGCGATTTGCGAGCTGTTGGGCTTGTTTCGATGCTGAAACGGGCGAGCATTACATTCGGCGCGTGAAACAGAGAAAAATGAGTGCATAGACGTTGATATACCTCAATCGGGAAGGAAATGACGGTTAGATTTCTTCAAAATCGACTATATCATAGCGATTTTCGACCTGTTCGTCTTGTTCTACGCTGATACGGGAGTGCATTTCATCTTTCGCGTGAAATGGATTAAAATGAGCGCTAAAACGTCGAAATATATCAAATGGGAAGGAATGGACGCTTACTTTTCGCCAAATGCGAAGAAATCTTCGCGATTTTCGACCTGTTCGTCTTGTTTCGACGCTGATACGGGAGTGCATTTCATCTTTCGCGTGAAATGGATTAAAATGAGCGCCAAAACGTCGAAATATGTCAAATGGCAAGGAAATGACGCTTAGTTTTTGCCAAAATCGACGAAATCTTCGCGATTTGCGAGCTGTTGGGATTGTTTCGAAGCTGAAATTGGCGAGCACTACATTTGGCGCGTAAAGTGGATTAAAATGTGCGCTTAAGCGCCGAAATATGTCAAATGGGAAGGAAATGACGCTTAGTTTTCGCCAAAATCGACGACATTATCGCGATTTGCGAGCTGTTGGTCTTGTTTCGACGCTGAAACGGGCGTGCACCACATTTGGCGCGTAAAGTGGAGTAAAATGAGCGCTTAAACGTCGAAATATCTCAATCGGGAAGGAAATGACGGATAGTTTTCGTCAAATTCGACGAAATCATGGCGATTTGCGAGCTGTTGGGCTTGTATCGACGCTGAAACGGGTGTGCATTACATTCGGCGCGTGAAACAGAGTAAAATGAGTGCATAGACGTTGATATACCTCAATCGGGAAGGAAATGACGGTTAGATTTCTTCAAAATCGACTATATCAAAGCGATTTGCGAGCTGTTGGTCTTGTTTCGACGCTGAAACGGGCGTGCATTACATTCGGCACGTAAAATGGAGTGAAACGAGCGCATAAACGTTGAAATATCTCAATACGGAAGAAAATGACGATTACTTTTCTTCAAAATTGCCGAAATCATCGCGATTTGCGAGCTGTTGGTCTTGTTTCGACGCTGAAACGGGCGTGCATGACATTTGGCGCGTAAAGTGGAGTAAAATGAGCGCTTAAACGTCGAAATATCTCAATCGGGAAGGAAATGACGGATAGTTTTCGTCAAATTCGACGAAATCATGGCGATTTGCGAGCTGTTGGGCTTGTATCGACGCTGAAACGGGTGTGCATTACATTCGGCGCGTGAAACAGTGTAAAATGAGTGCATAGACGTTGATATACCTCAATCGGGAAGGAAATGACGGTTAGATTTCTTCATAGTCGACTATATCAAAGCGATTTGCGAGCTGTTGGTCTTGTTTCAACGCTGACACGGGCGTGCATTACATTCGGCACGTAAAATGGAGTGAAACGAGCGCTTAAACGTTGAAATATCTGAATAGGGAAGAAAATGACGGGTAGATTTCTTCAAAATCGACTATATCAAAGCGATTTGCGAGCTGTTGGTCTTGTTTCGACGCTGAAACGGGCGTGCATTACATTCGGCACGTAAAATGGAGTGAAACGAGCGCTTAAACGTTGAAATATCTCAATACGGAAGAAAATGACGATTACTTTTCGTCAAAATTGCCGAAATCATCGCGATTTGCGAGCTGTTGGTCTTGTTTCGACGCTGAAACGGGCGTGCACCACATTTGGCGCGTAAAGTGGAGTAAAATGAGCGCTTAAACTTCGAAATATCTCAATCGGGAAGGAAATGACGGATAGTTTTCGTCAAATTCGACGAAATCATGGCGATTTGCGAGCTGTTGAGCTTGTATCGACGCTGAAACGGGTGTTCATTACATTCGGCGCGTGAAACAGAGTAAAATGAGTGCATAGACGTTGATATACCTCAATCGGGAAGGAAATGACGGTTAGATTTCTTCAAAATCGACTATATCAAAGCGATTTGCGAGCTGTTGGTCTTGTTTCGACGCTGAAACGGGCGTGCATTACATTCGGCACGTAAAATGGAGTGAAACGAGCGCTTAAACGTTGAAATATCTGAATAGGGAAGAAAATGACGATTAGTTTTCGTCAAAATTGCCGAAATCATCGCGATTTGCGAGCTGTTGGTCTTGTTTCGACGCTGAAACGGGTGTGCATTACATTCGGCGCGTGAAACAGAGAAAAGTGGGTGCATAGACGTTGATATACCTCAATCGGGAAGGAAATGACGGTTAGATTTCTTCAAAATCGACTATATCAAAGCGATTTGCGAGCTGTTGGTCTTGTTTCGACGCTGAAACGGGCGTGCATTACATTCGGCACGTAAAATGGAGTGAAACGAGCGCTTAAACGTTGAAATATCTCAATACGGAAGAAAATGACGATTACTTTTCGTCAAAATTGCCGAAATCATCGCGATTTGCGAGCTGTTGGTCTTGTTTCGACGCTGAAACGGGCGTGCACCACATTTGGCGCGTAAAGTGGAGTAAAATGAGCGCTTAAACTTCGAAATATCTCAATCGGGAAGGAAATGACGGATAGTTTTCGTCAAATTCGACGAAATCATGGCGATTTGCGAGCTGTTGGGCTTGTATCGACGCTGAAACGGGTGTTCATTACATTCGGCGCGTGAAACAGAGTAAAATGAGTGCATAGACGTTGATATACCTCAATCGGGAAGGAAATGACGGTTAGATTTCTTCAAAATCGACTATATCAAAGCGATTTGCGAGCTGTTGGTCTTGTTTCGACGCTGAAACGGGCGTGCATTACATTCGGCACGTAAAATGGAGTGAAACGAGCGCTTAAACGTTGAAATATCTGAATAGGGAAGAAAATGACGATTAGTTTTCGTCAAAATTGCCGAAATCATCGCGATTTGCGAGCTGTTGGTCTTGTTTCGACGCTGAAACGGGTGTGCATTACATTCGGCGCGTGAAACAGAGAAAAGTGAGTGCATAGACGTTGATATACCTCAATCGGGAAGGAAATGACGGTTAGATTTCTTCAAAATCGACTATATCAAAGCGATTTGCGAGCTGTTGGTCTTGTTTCGACGCTGAAACGGGCGTGCATTACATTCGGCACGTAAAATGGAGTGAAACGAGCGCTTAAACGTTGAAATATCTCAATACGGAAGAAAATGACGATTACTTTTCGTCAAAATTGCCGAAATCATCGCGATTTGCGAGCTGTTGGTCTTGTTTCGACGCTGAAACGGGCGTGCACCACATCTGGCGCGTAAAGTGGAGTAAAATGAGCGCTTAAACGTCGAAATATCTGAATCGGGAAGGAAATGACGGATAGTTTTCGTCAAATTCGACGAAATCATGGCGATTTGCGAGCTGTTGGGCTTGTAACGACGCTGAAACGGGCGAGCATTACATTCGGCGCGTGAAACAGAGAAAAATGAGTGCATAGACGTTGATATACCTCAATCGGGAAGGAAATGACGGTTAGATTTCTTCAAAATCGACTATATCATAGCGATTTTCGACCTGTTCGTCTTGTTTCGACGCTGATACGGGAGTGCATTTCATCTTTCGCGTGAAATGGATTAAAATGAGCGCTAAAACGTCGAAATATGTCAAATGGCAAGGAAATGACGCTTAGTTTTTGCCAAAATCGACGAAATCTTCGCGATTTGCGAGCTGTTGGGATTGTTTCGAAGCTGAAACTGGCGTGCACTACATTTGGCGCGTAAAGTGGATTAAAATGTGCGCTTAAGCGCCGAAATATGTCAAATGGGAAGGAAATGACGCTTAGTTTTCGCCAAAATCGACGACATTTTCGCGATTTGCGAGCTGTTGGTCTTGTTTCGACGCTGAAACAGGCTTGCAATACATTTCGCGCGTAACATGGAGTGAAACGAGCGCTTAAACGTCGAAATATGTCAAATGGGAAGGAAATCACGCTTAGTTTTTGCCAAAATCGACGAAATCTTCGCCATTTTCGAAATGTTGGCCTTGTTTCGACGCTGAAACGGGCGTGCACTACATTTGGCGCGTAAAATGGAGTGAAAAGAGTGCTTAAACGTCGAAATATCTGAATCGGGAAGGAAACCTCGGTTAGATTTCGCCAAAATCGACGAAATCATAGCGATTTGCGAGCTGCTGGTCTTGTTTTGACGCTGAAACGGGCGTGCAGTACATTTCGTGCGTAAAATGGAGTAAAATAAGCGAGTAAACATCGGAATATCTCAATCGGGAAGGAAATGACGAGCCAAATGCAATGCACGCCCGTTTCAGCGTCGGAACAAGTCCAACAGCACGCAAATCGCGATGATTTCGTCGATTTTGTCGAAAACAAACCGTCATTTCCCTCCCGTTTGAGATATTTCGACGTTTTAGCGCTCTTTTCACTCCATTTTCCGCGCAAAATGCATTGCACGCCCGTTTCAGCGTCGAAACAATCCCAACAGCTCGCAAATAGCGTTGATTTCTCCATTTTTGACTTCATCTAAGCGTTATTTCGTTCCCGATTGAGATATTTCGAAGTTTTAACGCTCGTTAACATTCCATCTTAGTCGCCAAATGTACTGCACGCCTGTTTAAGCGTCGAAACAAGCTCAGCAGCTTGCAAAACGCAATCTTTGGTCCATTTTGATAAATAATTCCTGTTGTTTCGTTATAACAGTTATGTTATGACAGTTATAATTAATGAATAAGAATATCAGGCATACGATTAACGCCGATTTTACTTAAGACATCTTAGATTCACAACGACCGTTCGCTGTATTAACTAGTGATCTGACGCAGCCGAAACTTTGCGCTCATTACGGCGTTTTCAATCATAGAAAACACCTATGGTTTTCGTGTTTGTCTTCCCACTGCTAGCAGATATTGCTCATCTTTGGGCGAGGCTTGCGAAATCACACAGTTCTCACACAGAGAGGAACATTAATTTAATTTTGATCGTATTAAATGTCAAAAGCAAGAAAGAATCGTAGAGATAATCGCTGATCGATTGATCGCTGCCGAAATTAAAAGAGAAGAGAAAAGGCGTAGAGGAGAATTAAACAAACCATTTCACAAGGAAAATTTTTATTTTCTTTCTTTTTTATTTTATTTGCAAGTACTTCACAATCAATGCTCGCATTGAGAATTTTGAGTAAGTTTCTCTGGCATGACGCAATGACATGGCTAATTATTTATAATAAGTTAATGCACTTATTAACTCATTATAAGCATATTTTATATGTCGGAGATGAAAGAACTCGGTGTTCCCGTTTAAAATCTGGATTAAGAGCTAGAATTATGATTTAAAATTAAAATGTCACTCATTCTTTTGCCTTTTTAAGATAGTTCGTACACACGTAGGCAACCTCGGTAGCCCCATAATATAATCCATCTGTAGCACTTGATGCACTTGAACCCATTGTTCACCAATTTAGTCCTTGGAATATGGACGCGAACAAAATAAACATTCTGCGCCGTCATCCAATTCCGATTCAGAACTATCTTCCTTGCCAGTTTGCTCCTCTTCCGAATATTCATAAGACGCTTCTGTCTTTGACGAAGTATCTCATATCAGGAACTACATAGGGTCTCGTATTAGGAACATCTTAGATTCTCTCTCTCTCTCTCTTTCTCTCTACATATATATATAGAAAATCGAGTTTATTTTAGGAATAATTAAATTAAATACAATAACAATTAATAACAAATCCACTACAAATTTTACCTAGAAAATCGAGAATCAATTTTCTAAGTCCTAAACCTTACTGTTCTTCTCTAGTGACCTATTCTATTCGGGTCTACACCCGAAGATCAGTCAATTACTTATCTTATACACACGCAACAGCGTAACTATCACCTTCACAAAGTTGTTGGAATAAACAGTTCTTTATAACTTATATCAGTGTCACATTCAATCAAACCACCTCTATTTACCTAACCGAAATAGGGGATCGATCATTTCGTGGCGTCGATTATATCTAATCGTAACGGGAACTTACGACTCCCGTTGGCGTGCTTCCTCGCGATCGCGTCTCTCCGCGAGTGGTCGAAACATATGGTCCTTCGAGCCGGATTACGTGTCTGTGAAAACTCATCAGTGACCACACAGTGCCACGTGACTACATCAAAACCAGCAGCGGGAGCGTTATCACCACAGCGAAACCAGTGACGTCAGGCGCGTCACTTTCGAAGAAGCACAACCCATTGGCAAGGGAACGCAACCACGCAGCCTCTCGCCGCAACTGGACAGTCATCAAAGCAACGAATTCCACAACTTATTAATCCAACCAAACGAGTGGCCGTCGGGAAGGAACAAGGCGTTCCTCGACAAGCATACACGCGACCTCACGCCGCACGACAGTAAGATAAGCTCGTTCCTTATATCGACCATCTCCTATCCTCGGCAACGATGGCAAGCGAAGACCAACTCATCTCCTTACGTCGGAGACGAGGCTACTGTAGCGGCCGATTCACATACGTAACGAACCGACTGAACGAGTACGAACAATCCGGACGCCAGGAAAACTCCTTGTTAACGAACTACGAGAAACAGCTGACCGAAGCTGCGAGTCAATTCGAAGCGATCCAACTCGAGTTAGAAGTATTGGACGAGGAGGAACAAGCGCGCGGCTTCGAAATAAGGGATCGGTACGTCGCGGTAGATATAAAGCTACAAAATCTTCTGAAGAACGCGCGAGCAGTATCGCCGTCGACATCCATAAATCTTCCAACCTGTGCATCATCCGCAAGTTTAAATCCGATAGCTATTAAATTACCAGATCTTCGGCTCCTTACCTTTGACGGAAGTTTAGAGAAATGGAACACGTTTTACGACACCTTCTCTTCCACAATCGATAAAAATCCTAGTCTTACGGACGTACAGAAATTCCATTACCTGCAGTCCGCCCTGCAAGGTGAAGCAGCGGATTGTTTAAACGCGTTACCCCTTAGCAATGTAAACTACAGTCAGGCTATAGCCGTTCTCAAGGAGAGTATCGAATGCCCACGATACACAGCTTTCAGTCACTGCATGGCAATAATTGATTATCCAAGGTTAACCAAAGAATCTCCAACGGAATTAAGGCGCTTCGTCCACACATTTAAACAACACATATATGCATTAAACAAATTAGGAGAATCCTACCCCGATACCAGTGCCATGCTTAACAGCCTCATCCTCTCGAAAATACCGCTAACTATCCAAAAACAATGGGAAATGACGCTGCCTAATAACGAAGTGCCTCCGTACATTAATTTATTAAATTTCCTAGAGAGATTAGCACGAAGCTCCAGACCGATCACCACGGTCAAACAAACAAGAGAATTACCGGAACAAACCGCTCCAGCCCGCCAACGCGCACCACGAGGACATGCATTTACGGCGACCCAGGTTACTCCGACATGCCCCACCTGTCAAGGACCACACCCCATTTGGAGGTGTGACACCTTCAAAATCAAGTCCCTTCGCGAACGCATTCGGGAAGTCAAGGAAGCATCACTATGCCTCAACTGCCTCGGGAAAGGGCACACAACGAAGCATTATTTCGCGGGATCATGCCGCGTATGCGGAGAACGACATCATACGATGCTGCATAGGGCAAAACGCCATTCAGGGTCTCGTTCCAGCTCGTCCAGCCCGAAATCTTCCCCATCAAATAGCCGATCCACAACACCTTCGTTGCCACCCTACTCATCACCCACTCGTCGCAAAAGGCACACAACAGACCACAGATCGGAAATCTCACGAGCAGCCGCGTCTCCAAGTCCACCTCCCAGTGACAGACGAACACATAACCAATGACGCCGACGCTCGACGACTCCGTTGACGACCGAACATACCAGATCAGTAGCATCCGAATCATTATCCAATGATCTAGTCATCACAGCGCAGATTAACGTTTTGAATGATAAACAGCAACCAATCCGTTGTCGAGCGTTGCTCGACACCGGATCAAGTATGAATTTCATTACCGAGAAATTAGCAAAATCGCTAAAAATAAAGCAAAACAAATGTTCGGTCCCAATCGGAGCTCTAGACACCTTGACGACGACCTCTAAGCGACACATCACGGCCACGATCACTTCCACTGACGGCGCATACACACGGACATTAACGTTCCTTGTCATTCCGACCATATCAACCTTAATTCCAAGCGAACCCATCGATCGTTCGACACTTGAGATACCCAAAAATCTCAAATTGGCCGATCCACGATTTCATTTACCAGCTCCGATCGATGTGCTACTAAGCTCAGGTACAACACTCGCGTCGATGTGTGTAGGACAGATCAACCTGACCCAGCCAGACGAGCCTGAACTGCGCCTGCAAAAAACGCGATTCGGATGGGTAATCGGGGGGAGTCCAACCTCCCAAACCGCGACAAATACATTTCACACATCCACGACGACTTTACAAGCAGACCTCGCGCGGTTTTGGGAAATCGATGAAGGACCCTCGATTAAACATATCTCAGAGGCAGACCGACGATGCGAAGAACACTTCCAAGCCCACATCCGACGCAACAGCGAAGGACGATACATCGTCGCTCTGCCATTCAACGACCAGCTTCAGTCACTCGGATCCTCTAAAACGCTGGCAATTAAACGACTCGCCTCACTCAATCGCCGATTCCAGCACGACAAACGCTTCGAATCAGAATATCGATCGGTAATACAGGAGTACCTGGCATTGGGACACATGACGAAGGTCAATGTCAACCACTCCGACGACAGCGGATATTATTTACCCCATCATGGGGTGATCAAAGCATCGAGTCAAACCACCAAACTCCGTGTAGTTTTCGACGGATCGGCACCAAGCACTACCGGAATCTCCCTAAACGATACACTTCACACAGGACCCAAGTTACAGGAAGATTTATTTTGCATACTAATTAGATTCCGCTCTCATCAATACGTACTCACTGGCGACATCGAAAAAATATATCGGCAATTCCTCGTACGTCCAGAGGATCGAAAATATCAAAGGATATTATGGCGCAGCGCGAGTGGAGAAACAGAAACCTATCAGCTCAACACCGTAACGTTCGGTTTATCCGCAGCCCCGTATCTGGCCATTCGGTGCCTCAAGCAACTGGCAGAGGACGAAGGACATCGATTTCCACGTGCAGCGCAGGTACTGCAGCGGGATTTCTACGTCGACGATGCTCTCACAGGAGCTGAGACGAAGGATGAAGCCCTCGCGCTTAGAACAGAACTCACCAATTTGCTTCAACTGGCCGGCTTAAACATACGAAAATGGGCATCAAATGACAACGACTTACTACACGGACTTTCCATAGAAGAAACAAATCATCAACATTTGTTGGGGGATTCACAAACCTTGAAGACGCTGGGGGTGTTTTGGAATTCATCCGACGATTCCATTCTTTACTCGGTCGAAGTCATACCCACTCCCTCCCGAGTCACGAAACGAATCATCAGCTCGGAAATCGCAAAAATCTACGATCCGCTCGGTTTGCTCGCACCGGTGATTGTTCGGGCCAAGATGCTGCTTCAACGAATATGGTCGTCGAAGATCGATTGGGATGAATCACTTCCGATCGATTTACATACAGAGTGGGACAGGTACTACGCTCAATTACCGTTATTAAACAACATTAAGTTCCAACGAAAGGCTATAATTAAATCCGCAACGGAAATTGAATTACATGGTTTCTGCGATGCCAGCGAAAAGGCTTATGGAGCTTGTGTTTATCTCCGAACCCGTAACACTAACGGCCGGGTTTGTACCCAACTTTTAACCGCAAAATCGAAAGTCGGCCCGCTCAAGTGCCAGACCATTCCTCGGCTCGAGCTGAGCGGAGCACTCCTTCTTACGTCCCTGATGTCGACAGTACAACAAGCCCTATTGCATAGAATTACTCGAACTATCTATTGGACCGATTCCACTATCGTCCTCCATTGGCTCAATACATCACCTCACACTCTCAAAACATTCGTCGCTAACAGAGTCTCCGAAATTCAAACAAAAACCAGTATCCGCGATTGGCGCCACGTTCCTACCAACGACAATCCCGCGGATTTAATATCGCGCGGCCAAACACCCGAAGAGTTTCTGCGCCCAACCATTTGGCAGCACGGTCCTGCATGGCTCTACCAGTCGGAAGACTACTGGCCGACATGGGCACTACCACCTCAAATTGAAGTACCGGAACAGAAAGGGGCGATTTGTCTGTCCGCAAATCCCGCCGATTACAGTCTGTTGCAAAGATATTCATCCTGGCCCAAGTTGATACGAATCATAGCTCGTTGCCTCCGTTGGAAACAAAAAAAGAACCGAGCGGCACCCCTAACCGTAACCGAATTAAGCTTAACACACGACAAGCTAATAAGATTGTTGCAAAATGTCCATTTCTCCGAGGAAATTCGTACACTCAAAAAAGATCGAAACGCGGCGATAAAGGGTAAGCTCACGAGACTCAACCCGTTCATAGACAAGGAAGGAATATTGAGAGTCGGGGGTCGGCTCAGTCAGTCATCGATGACCTTCGCCCAGAAACATCCCATAGTACTACCTAAGTCACCCGTTACAACACGCATCATAGAACATGAACACAAGATCCACATGCACTCCGGAACGCAGGCTACGTTATACGCAATAAGACAACTGGCCCATCGACGGTCGAAGTCAAGTATGGCGGGCGATCAAAGGCTGCGTCCGCTGCTGCCGCGCTCAACCACCGCCGGTAGAATACGTCATGGGCAATCTGCCGGAGGCGCGAGTAACAGAATCTCGCCCATTCACAAACGTCGGCGTCGATTATTGCGGGCCGTTCCACATCAAGGAAAAACGACATCGTAACCGCCGTCAGATAAAGGTATACGTAGCCATCTTCGTATGCCTAGCAATTAAAGCGGTACATATCGAGCTCGTGGACGATCTCACTAGCGAAGCCTTCATCGCCGCTCTTCGTAGATTTATCGCTCGACGAGGGTATTGCTCCACCATCCACTCTGATAACAGCACCAACTTCATCGGAGCAAACAACGAATTACGAGAGCTTCATAATTTATTACAATCAGACGACCACAAAGAAAAAGTAACCGCATTCTTAGCCGACAAACAAATCGAATGGCGCTTCATCCCCCCTCATTCCCCGCATTTCGGTGGGCTATGGGAAGCAGCGGTGAAGTCATTTAAACGCCACCTTAGACGTGTAGTCGGCAACGAGTTACTCACCTCTGAACAACTGAACACTCTCATCATAGAAATAGAAGCAGTCCTCAATTCACGCCCGCTAACTCCCATTTCTACCGATCCGAACGATCTCCTAGTCCTTACGCCCGGACATTTCCTTATTGGCGATTCATTAATGTGCTTACGTGATCGAGATTTCAGGGACGTTCCATCAAACCGGCTCTCCAGATGGCAGCATATTCAACAAATTAAACAACACTTTTGGAATCGCTGGCATAAGGAGTATTTGAACGAGCTGACCAACCGCAATAAATGAAGCAAGGGTGGGCACAGCATCCAGGGAGGCACAATCGTCATCCTCAGAGAGGACAACGTGCCCTCCATGCACTGGCCTCTGGGCCGAGTTATCAAGGTTCATCCAGGCGCCGATGGTGTCATCCGGACAGCTACAATTCAGACGGCAAAGAGCATTTTGGATCGGGGCGTCAAAAGGCTTATCCCACTGCCAATTCAACCCGATCTCGAGACACCCGAACAACCAGCCACCGAGACGAAATAAGAGGGGAACGTCGACAATAACACAACTCGCTAGTTTTGATCGGTACCCTCTCAACGGGGGGAGGATGTTACGTCATGCGGCCTGACTGTTGCGTCGCGCAACACTCTACCTAAACCAGGCCACACACCGCGGGCAAGATGGCAGCCAGATGTCTTCGGATCCTTACTACGTACCCTCAATAGCCTCAAGTACCCTCCATAAATCTCAGGAGTTTCCTAGTCAAAGTCCTTCAGACCGAACAGATATTCTTTCGCTCAATTGTTTCCTAAAGTTTATTGTCCACCACGGGTTGACACGGGAAAGTCGCCTTTTCTCACGTATCAGGTCTCCCACTAGCGACTCTATCTCGAGGGCAGTTAGCATCCTTCTTCACCCACCAGCATAGCAAAGAACCAATTAACAACGAAGCCCATTTCCCTCACCCTCTTAGCCAAATCGTCACCAACAAATCCGATGGTCCCGTGCACTAGACACACCCATCCTTAGCTTTCCTCCGCTACAGCATCATCACCGAACTTGACTAATTTTCCATCGTTCATACAGTCAACATCCTTCGACCGGGTCTACACCCGAAGATCAGTCAATTACTTATCTTATACACACGCAACAGCGTAACTATCATCTTCACAAAGTTGTTGGAATAAACAGTTCTTTATAACTTATATCAGTGTCACATTCAATCAAACCACCTCTATTTACCTAACCGAAATAGGGGATCGATCATTTCGTGGCGTCGATTATATCTAATCGTAACGGGAACTTACGACTCCCGTTGGCGTGCTTCCTCGCGATCGCGTCTCTCCGCGAGTAGTCGAAACACTACCTCTCTTCCGCCGAGGTCGTTTTAAATGCTTCCCCAGCATTGTTTGCGGCAACTTTCAGCCGCTTTTACCGCCGCAAACAACCATTTTCATTTAGTTTTCTTTTCATTCGGTCGATGCGCTAAGTGCACCGCTCAACCCTGTTTACTGTTTGGTAAATCTAACCCTTGCTTTTCATAAAATACCCCGTCACGCCTCCACACCCGCTCTCCTTGCTCTTTCATTCATTTCCTTCGTTCCAGTTTACTTTACTTTTCTTCTTCCCCGTCTTTATTTTTTTCTTTCTTTCTTTACTCTTCTCTTTGTTTTCTCTTTTCTAGCACAACTTTCCTTCCATTCTTTTTTCTCTGTTTTTTCTTCACCAGTCGTTGTCGTCGTTCCACTTTCTTCTTTCTTCGGATTCTCATATTTTTCACTTCTTACGCAGGTCGGTTTTGTTTCTAGGTTGGTTCCTTTTTTGTTTCTCGTTTATTGTTTTCCACGTAATATAGGCCGTTTACTTCGTTCGCTTTTAAAACGCGGGTCGCCTATGTTTAACTTGATTTAGTTTCGCTCTGTTTTATAAGACTCTTATATCTATTTCCTTTCGCGTCTCTGTTTGACCGCGCTGTTTCTCTACCTTCCCAGTTTTTCAGACGTATTCGCGACTACCTTCTAAACTTGACCTGCTTTTCACATTCTCTCTCTCTCTCTCTCTCTCTCTCTCTCTCTCTGTCTGTCTGTCTGTCTGTCTGTCTGTCTGTCTGTCTGTCTGTCTGTCTTTTAACCGCGTTAATTTTTGCCTGCAGCTCGTTCAATGGGTATGAGATAATTCTAAAACGGTTGATTTTGCGATAAAACAAGAAATTTGCTTTTAAAGAAGATGTAATTATTTCACTGTATCGCTAATTTTGAAAATATATTTGTATAAGTCTTTTTGTATAATTTAGTATAATTTTAATTTTTAGAATTATTTCATTACTATTTTAATATTAAATGTCAACATCGTAATTTTATTATGAAATTAATTTCACGTTGATATCGTGTATTACTGTTTGACAATGCAATTTAATAACAGTATTGTATTTTGTATTTAAAATATCAAAAAATATGTCGGAGATGAAAGAACATCGGAGCCTTTGGAATTTTGAATAATCCCGCAACATTGTAATCTAGAGTCTACTATAGCTGTAATTAAACAATTGTAGTTATTCAATCCGATTGTAATTGTTCGAGAGTTGTGATAATGAGCTTGGGCTCGAGGCGACAGTCAGTCGCCGAACGTAGCCGCGGTCACGTGATGAACGCTTTGTCTAACAAAGGTATGGAGTAATTCTATAGCCCTCCTTAAAAGAAATATTTGTGGTGGCACGCGACAGTAAACATTCCAACGGTCTCTGTCCCGTAGCTCGCCACACGCAGACCCTATTCTTCGAATAAGATGATTGCTAGATGTCGATGCGTCTCCGCAGTACATGTTCAGCTAGCCTGTGGGCCCGTTATAAATCTTAGGATTTAGTTGACTAAAGTCCTTCAAACAAACAGTCTTTGTCCCAGCTACGGGAAGATAGGAGAGACCTATTTTTCAACGAACGGCGTCTCCCACTAGCAACTTTCCTACGAGGGCGACTAGCATCCTTTTCTAACCACCGATATGGAGATTGACCAATTAGCAGCAACGCCAATTTCCCTTACCTTCTGAACGAAGACTGCCCTCGACGAATCCGATTATCTCGTGCCCTTAGACACACCCCATTATAGTTTTCCTCTGTGGCACCATCGGGACGGGAAAGTCATTCTCTCTCGCGATCTCATCGACTAACGAGTAACGTCTTTACGATCAGTAATTGTACAGACTTAGATTTTGTGAGAACGTTCATCTATCATCCCGTTGACCGCGGATTCGTTATCGTACCCGAGACCATTGTCACTCGTGTCGCGAGCGCTTAATCGCCGTAGTTGATTGTCAAATCTGTGTTATTCATACTTGTGTTAATAAACCGTGCCTTTGTTATACCGCAACGATGGCTAATTTCAATGAAGATTCATCCAACACCCACAAACCTATCCTCAACGCCACCCCGACATATAAGTAAGTATAATTTATAAATAATAATATTATAAATACGTAAATATTACTTGATAGAAATATCTAGCTGAATCTAGTGCTTAGGTCTAACGGATAGTGTTTTCTTAGCCTGCGGATCTGGTCCGACATATTGAGTAATTTAGTAATTAGGGAGTTTCGATGTTTGTTAACTCTTTTAATATATCTATTACTATATTTTGTTATTTATTCTTTTACTGTGGGTATCTTGGGGCGCGATGTATTGTTTCGTTGGTAACATACCAGGGTGCATTTATAATGGATCTTAGTGTTTTCGATTGGAGGCGTTGAACTATTTCAATGTTGGAATTACTTGCTGTACCCCATAGTTGGATTCCGTAGGTCCAGACAGGTGTTATTATGGTCTTGTAGAGTGTAATTTTATTCTGCATGCTTAGGTTGGAACGTCGGCCAGTGAGCCAGTAGAATTTTTTAAGTTTGGCCTTGAGTTGCTTCGATTTGTCTGTGATGTGTTGTCTCCATGTTAATCTCCTGTCCAGAGTCATGCCCGGGTATCTGACTGAATCCTTGTTAGGAATTGTTATATTGTTAATGGTCACCTGTGGGCAGGTTTGTTTCCTCAGTGTGAAGGTTACATGTGTGGACTTTTTTCATTAATTTTGAAGCCCCATTTATGAAACCACTTTTCCATAGAGTCGAGACATCGCTGGAGAGTGGATGAAGCAATTATCGGGTCTGCGTGGAAGCTAATAGCGCTGTGGCGTCAGCAAATATTGCTATTGTTATCTCTGTTGATATTGGTAAATCGGCAGTGTAGATGGAGAACAGCAGGGGCCCGAGGACACTACCTTGGGGTATGCCAGATTCTATTGGGAATGTTGTGGAAGTGGCGTCTAAGTATTTAACCATAAATTGTCTACTGGTTAGGTAGGACTTTAGGATGGAGTAGTAGGTGTGTGGTAGGATCTTTTTAAGTTTGTATAGTAGGCATTCATGCCATACTTTGTTGAATGCCTGTTGAATGTCTAGGAATACCGCTGAGCAATATTTTTTCTTTTCAAGGATTTGGCTGATAATGTGTGTTATGCGATGGATTTGCTCTACGGGTTGAATGTTGTTTCCGAAACCCGAATTGATGATCTGGAAGAATTTTCAAATCCTCTAGGACTGGAAGGAGTCGCTTCGTTAGCATCTCCTCGAATAGTTTTGACAAGGTAGGTAAAAGACTAATTGGGCGATAGGAGCTAGTTTCATATATTGGTTTTCCGGGTTTAGGGTCGAGAGTAATCAGTGAAATTTTCCAGGCTTTAGGAAAGTATTCAAGGCGAAGAATTGCATTAAAAATCGATGTGATGAATGCAATCCCTTTTATGGGAAGTTCCTTGATTGCTTTATTGCCTATTAGGTCGTGCCCTGCTGCTTTCTTGGGATTTAGGCGACTGATTGATTCTATTATCTCTGCTGAAGTGAAAGGTTCAATAGGGGGGGGACATTTGGAAGGGAGAGTGCAGGTATTCAGTAATGTCCGCGGCAGTTTTGGAGGAATGGGGTTTAAATACTTTAGACAAGTATTTAGTAAACAGGTTGGCTTTGTCTATAGGGCTACGCGCCCATCCACCTTGCGGACGGCGGATTGGAAGGATTATTTGCGGGGGGCGCGTGAGTTTCCTGGAAGCCTTCCATAGTTGGAGTCAGCTGTGGGGGACAAATTGGCGAGATATTTATGAAAACAGTCATTTTTATAATTTCTGATGATTTTGGTTAACTTTCTAGTTGCGTTGTTTAGTTTGCGTTTGTCATCCGGTGTTCTATGGGTCTGCCATACTCTTCTTAGTCTACGTTTTTCTGCTACTTTTTTTTAATATGTAATGGGGATATTTACGTTTGCTGATTGAAGTCTTAGTAGGTGTGGAGGAGCGGATAGTGTTTATTATGCTCGTGTTTAAGTATTCCGTGGCTGCTTCGATATCTTTATTAATTTTTAGTGAAATTAAGGCTAAAGTTGAGTGATTAAAGACTTCTCTAAAGAGCTGCTAGTTGGTGAGTTGGTTATGAATAAAGCCATTAGATGTATTCTCGATAATTGTTGAACTGACTGTTGTTACCACGGGGGAATGATCAGAAGAGAGATCAGCCGAGAAGTTGATTTGGACGTATCTTGGCGAGATATTTTTAGTTATGAAGAAGTCAAGTAAGTCAGGTATTTTGTTAATGTCTGTGGGCCAGTGTGTGAGTTCGTATGTGATGAGGTAGTTGAGATTATTGGTGATTATGCTATTTAAGAGATTTTTGCCTCTTATTGTGACCAGTCTGCTGCCCCATGTTTGGCGTTACAGTCTCCTCCAGCTATGAATCTATTGCCCAGAGCGTCAAGGAAGTTATCACAGTCTTCTTTGGCGATGGAGTGTCTGGGAGGGCAGTATACTGTTGAAGTGGTGATTGTATCATGGCAGTCTTCTATTGCTACGTTTGTTGCTTAGAGGTAGTCTTTCTGGAATGATGGAAGTTCGTAGTGCTTAATGCTGGCTTTGATAACAATTCCGGTGCCGCCGTGGGCCTTTCCACTGGAATGTTGGGTATGATAGAAGTTATAACCGTTTATTTTCAGGTAATTTTTGTCGGTGAAGTGAGTTTCAGATATGAGCATTACGTCGATTTCTTGTTGTTTTAAGAAGAGTTCTAGTTCGTATTTGTGTTGAGCTAGACCGTTGGCATTCCAAAGAGCTATGCGTCTTGGTTTTATTTTGCGTCGGGGCGTATTATTTTGTCCATGATGACTGTTAGTAGCGATATCAAGTTACTTAATTGTTCTGATTGTTTTTCTATTAGTTTTTCAAGTCTAGAGATGTTGTCTGTGTTTGGGGAATTGGGGACACTATTTTGAGAATAGTCTCTGCGGCTATTCGGATTGTTTTGGATTCCTTGTACTGCTTGGGCATAGGAGGTTGAAGTTGTACAGAATTTTTGAGGACTGAGTACTTGGTTGGTTATCTCTTTTGCTCTGAGTTTAGGGTACTTATTTGTGTACAAGGTTTTGTAGGCAGAGCAACCTTTATAGTTCGCAGGGTGGTCTCCTTGAGGATGCACTTCGCAGGGGTTTCTGGAGATTTAGTGCACTGCTCAGTAGGGTGTATACCTGCACATTTAACACAGCGGAAATTATGGTTGCAGTATTTCTACGTGTGACCTTACCTTTGGCATCTTTTACATTGAACTATCTCCTTTTTTATAAAAGGAGGTTCGATTTTGACTGCCGAATTCATTAACCGATTGATATTATAGGCTTCTTTGTTATGTGGTTTTTGCTTTAGGTCAATAAAGAATAAGGATAGCGGGTTTTTTTATAATTCTATGCCTTATATTGCTAATGTTGGTTACTTCATGACCATAATTTAAGAGTTCAAGTTTCAGTTCATCTAAGTTAGCTAAGTGGTGGATGTTGCGTAGTACCACACGAAAAGGTCTTTCTTGTTTCAGTTGATATGTGTGGAAGTTTGCGTTCAGGGTTTTTAGTAATTTTGTTAGTTATCTGTAGGAGTCTGGATTGGCCGGCAGGATTTTAACCTGATTATTTTTAATTTTTAGTATATAGTCTTCTTTGTTAATATCTTTCTCGATGGAGTTTATCATTGTTTGAATGTCAATAACATCGTCAATGAAGATTGGTGGGGGAGGAGGTTTTTTTGTGTGTGTTGATTTGTTGGTGTTTCAACTACGTCCGTAGAATCGTCTGTAGATTCTAATATTGCGAATCTGTTGAAAGTGGTAACGTGGCTTGTTGACGGTTCGTTCTGACTGGTATTTACATTTTTTTTTTGATTGAATCAAGCTAATGCATTTTGATGTTGCTAGTGTGATTTGAAAGATGAGATATATTAGGTTAAGTAAAAAGTTCTGAGCGTTTTTCGCTAGATGTCTTTAGTGAGCCATATCTCACGATGTGCACATCGCATCGAGTCATAGTATACACCGATTTCAAGGTGATATTACGCATCAAAAAGGTTCTTTGTCAGTTTTGTGTTCGGTGAAGCCAGTTGTGTGTTACAGCGTTCGAAAATGGAGATAAAAAAAGAGAAAATTCGATACATTCTTCAGTACCACTACGACCAAGGTGAAAAGGCGGAGCAGGCGGCCAAAAAAATTTGTGCTGTTTATGGACCCAGTACAGTATCGAATGCAACAGCAAAGCGGTGGTTCCAACGATTCCGTTCTGGTAATATGGACGTCGAAGATGAGGCACGCTCTGGTAGGCCAATCGTCGAAAATGTGGATAAAATCATGGAAATCGTCGAGTCGGACCGGCATGTGAGCACTTATTCCATTGCCCAGGAACTGAAGATTAGCCAGAAAACCGTTTGGAACCATTTGCATAAGGCTGGTCTCAAGAAGAAGCTCGACGTATGGGTGCCACATGAATTGACGCAAAAGAACCTTTTGGACCGAATTGATGCCTGCGATTCTTTGTTGAGACGTAACGAAATCGACCCATTTTTGAAGCGGATGGTGACTGGCGATGAAAAATGGGTCACATACGAGAACAACAGCCGAAAAAGATCGTGGTCCAATCGCGGTGGGCCGGCCCAAACGATCGCCAAGCGTGGATTAACGGCCAAGAAGGTTTTATTGTGTGTTTGGTGGGATTGGAAGGGAATCATCCATTATGAGCTGCTCCCATCGGGGCAAACACTTAATTCGGACCTCTATTGTCAACAACTGACCAGACTGAAGCAGGCGATCGACCAGAAGCGGCCAGAATTGGCCAATAGGAAAGGTGTTGTGTTCCATCAAGACAACGCCAGGCCGCACACATCTTTAACGACGCGTCAGAAGCTCCGAGAGCTTGGCTGGGAGGTTCTATCGCATCCGCCGTACAGTCCAGACCTGGCACCAAGCGATTATCACCTTTTTAAGTTTTTGCAAAATTTTCTTGATGGTACAAAACTGGCCTCAAGAGAGGCTTGTGAAAATGAGCTGGTCAAGTTTTTTACCAATAGGGACGAGGACTTCTTCAACCGCGGAATTATGAAATTGCCTTCAAAATGGACAAAAGTAATCGAACAAAACGGCGCATATTTAATCTAAATCGAATAATCTTGACTATGTTAATTTCATCGTCGAAATAAAGCGAAAAAGCGCTCAGAACTTTTTACTTCACCTAATATTATCCTTTTGCCATGGAGGAGGTAAAACGATGCGGTTGTAGTTTTGTTCATGAGAGCCTGATCTGGTTACTTGGGCCACCTTCGAGCTAGTTAATTCAAATTTAAAATAACTATTCGAGAGGCTATGATTTGGATTAGACGTTAGGAGCGTTGGATATTCCACTGGTTAGTTAAGAAACACTTGGATTGTCTGTTTCGAATCACTTTCGACGGATAGGCGTCACGTGTTTTTTGTGAACTTCACAGGGCACTAGACACACGTCTGCACGCTTCGGCACTCAACAGGGAACTGACACCGAAAATACATCTGCTAAATACACACATCTGCGCTAAACGAACTCAGAGATACGACCAGTAGAGATAGATTCTGTCAATAATGAAATTAAACTAAACAAACCACCTCCCACAAGGGGGGCCTTCGTTAAGGGACTCCCAAACGAGGTGTATTTGCGAGTAAAAGTAGCAGGATACCATTCCTTAGAAGCTGTTCGAGTAACACAGGAATTGAAACGAGCAAGCGACAGAACGCGAAAGCTCCGACGTCCGACACCTCCGAACAATTACAACCGTAACAACGTTCGCCCCGAAACAATAATAACAACATCGTAAACAACCGCCAACCGCAAGGATCGAAGATTTATACCACCGTCGCAAAATCGTCCAAACGCTCCAAGACAAAATACTATACTATGTAACTATTGCAAAAAATCTGGGCATTTAATAAAAGATTGTTACAAATTCAAAGCCCGAGTAGACGCTGGGATAATCGTACCCTATGCATCGGGACAATCGGGAAACCGAGCACGTCCTTCGGGAGAACAGTGCGAGCCTCGAAGGAACGATGCTCCGAATCGCCCAAGAGTACAGGCGGCGACAAGAAGACCAGCATCTTTAGCGAGGAACAGAACGAATACAATGCCTGCTGCAAAACCAAAGGAACAACCATTAAATATATTTTTCGCAGGATGCAAGGCTCGTTTGGATTACGAGAGAAAGCATATCAAGTGGGGAAACATTTATATTCTCTTCGATACAAGAGAAAAGATAATCGTGCTGAAACGAAGTTCGGTACCATGTTAAATCAACATTGCAAATCCGGAGATAAACGATGGATTTATCCCAAAAATCGAGTCAATTAAGGGAGTCTATTTTGGTAATGCAGTTGTGAGGAACCATAAGGGACGAGGTCACATGAGAATAATAAATACCACATCGAGAGATTACGAATTTACCACACCTACAATGGTAATTAAAGAATTTGAAAACCTCACCTCGCTCCCTAGCATGACGTACAATGCAATTTCAAAATCAAAAGAAACCAGGTTCAACAAAATAATTGAATTATTACGACTCGAACACTTGAACAAAGAGGAGAGAAAACGTCAAAGAATTAATTCGGAAGAATCAAGATAGATTTCATATTCCAGGAGACACGCTAGAAGGAACTGAAATTCTAGAGCGTCGTATAATTACAACGGATGATATACAGATCAATATTAAACGGTATCGTTACCCACCTGCACATCGAAAAGAGATAAATCGTCAAATTCAAGAATTACTGGACACTGATGTCGTAGAACCATCGACATTTCCATACAATTCTCCGTTATGGATTGTGCCGAAGAAACCAGACTCGCAAGGAAACAAACGTTGAAGATTAGTTATTGATTATAGAAAGCTTAATTATAAAACGATCGGCGATGCTTATCCGCCCCCCAACATCACAGAAATATTGGATCAATTAGGAAGTGCGAAATATTTTTCCACGTTTGACTTGGCATCAGACTTCCACCAGATCCGAATGGCACAAGAAGATGTCCACAAGACTGCATCCTCAACACTATACGGTCACTTTCAGTTCAAGCGAATGCCTTTTGGATTAAAAAATGCCCTAGCAACATTTCAACGCTTGATGAACTCAGTGTTATCAGGATGGCAAGGAGTAGAACTATTTGTCTATCTGAACGATATAGTGATTTATATTCAAGATCTCTTCATGAACATGACAGTAAATTTAACAAATTAATGGAAAGATTAAGGCAGGGCAGGTTACGATTACAGCGTGATAAATGCGAATTCCTACGACATGAAGTAAGTTATTTGAGACATATAATCAGTGAAGATGGTGTAAAACCAGATCCAAAGAAAATCGAGGCGGTATCGAACTTTCCACAACCAAAGAAAGCAAAGAATATTGTTAGAATTTTAATCTCGGAATTAAGATTAATAATCTGTGGAAGACACAATGTTTATGTTGAAATAATATAATGTGATATTTATTAAACAAACAGTAAATATAAGTACAGTAAATATAGGTAAACTTTATGAATGTTGACAGTTGGCTAGTTAATCTCAGACTGACTTAGTAACCCATGGCCCTTGAGAAGATTTCGAACCCCCACTCTCTATGCAATAATGAGTGTGATCTGTGTGGATGTCTTTGTGGCTGCACGTGCCACGGAACCTTCTAGTGGCTTCGCGATACAGCGCTATGCCATCAAAGCGCGACACCGACGTGCCGAATGTCGATCCATGTCCTTATGCTTCTTCCGCCGAATTCTCGGAAGACCATGCACGCGCTAGCAGCCGCGGTACATCTAACGAACGCACGCTGGTGGGGATAGCGCTGGGCAACGAAGGGAAGAATCCGTTCGATCAATCATCTCTTCTGTATGCAATTAATATCGTTGTATTCCACCAAATATCAAGCAACTTCTGGGACTAGCAGGATATTACACAAGATTTATACCTATTTTCTCCAAAATCGCAAAACCATTAATGCAACTATGAAGAAAGACATCACCTTTAAATGGTTGGAAAATCAAGAAAATGCATTCAACAATTTGAAAACAGCATTAACGACAAACCCTATTCTACAATATTCAGATTTTTCCAAACCCTTCAACCTCACGACAGACGCATCAGGATACGCAATAGGCGGAATATTGAGTCAGGAACCGATTGGAAAGGATTTGCCAATCGCGTAAGCCTCTAGACTACTAAACCCCACAGAACAAAACTACTCCACCATAGAAAAAGAGCGTCTAGCAATCGTCTACTGCACGATGCATTTCAGACAATACCTGTATGGTAGGAAATTTACTATAGTAACACAGACCACAAACCGTTAGTATGGATGAATTCCATTAAGGATTCCACGTCGAGAATTTGAAAATGGAAACTGAAATTATCAGACTTCGAGTTCGATATCTAATACAAAGGACAAACAAATGCAAACGCAGATGCATTGTCTAGAAACCCCCCAGAGGTGTGCCTGCCAATCAGGAAGTGAGAAGAAGACTCGCCAGATCGATGTCTACATTTAAAAAGATTTCAATTGGATACCTCAACAGAGGACTCTCCTATATTTGAAGCTAAACCACGCGTCTTGCCTCAGTTCTATGATCCGAGAAAAAAAGGAAAAGCCTTTACTCGAAAACATCTTGCCATAGAAGAAACACCCGTAAAATATTTTAACCAAGCATTAACCGAAATCGATGTAAACAGAGGCGAGGAAGTAGCCGATCAAGAAATAGAGGACATCGAAACAACAAGTGAAGAAGAACCTTCTACGGCAGACTCCGAACCAATTCGGCAACGAGGAGAAGAAGCGAGACCTACGGTACTTGCGGAACTAAAAATTTCGCAAACGCGAGACTGAGTTACGAGAGTGAATGATCATAAAGTGATATTCGTCGATATACAGGACACTCCGATATATAAAGGAGCCTTAGAGATGAAGGAAGCAGGGAAACTGCCGCATTATGATGATCTAATGTTAAAAAGAGAAAGATTGAATTAAGATTCCGGAAAATACATCGTATCCCTACCCGTAAAGGAAGACCGAAATATTCCTATAATGCCAGAAAATTTACTAAATTCATTGAGATCCTTACTGGAAGTAATAAACGAAAACCAATTAACGTCCTTTAGCATTACCAAAGGAAACTTGGAAGAAATACCCTGGAGACACACAATCAGGATATGAAAGGAAATATTTATGGAAAAAACCATAACCATCATCATTTGCACTGGGGAAGTAATCACCCCATCAATGGAAGCGCAAAATAACATAATACGAGAGAAACACGAATCATGCGTAGCGGGACACAAAGGAGTAACAAAGACCTATCAGAGAATACGACAACATTATTACTGGGAAGACACGAAGAAAGAGATTCAAGAATATGTAAGAACCTGTAGAGAATACCAGTTAAAGAAACTAACAAGAATAAAGACGAAGCAACCGATGGTGCTCACAGACACACCACATAAAGCTTTCGACAAAATTAGTATGGACATCGTCGGTCTATTGCCAAAAACACCAAAAGGAAATGAATATATATTAACTATTCAAGATTTATTGACAAAGTATTCGCTCGGGATTTCGATGGGAGGAATCTCTTCAGCTGAGATAGCGGACGTTTTCGTAAAACGATTTATTTGACGATTCGGGTTACCGAGAGCCATTCTCACCGACCAGAGAGCGAACTTTACATCCTCGTTAATGAAGAAAGTAGCAAAGAGATTTCGCATCAAACAATACACCACGTCGGCATACCATTCACAAAGCAATGGTTCAATCGAAAGATCTCACCATATATTAACCGAACATCTCAAGTTATACATCGAAAATTCTAGAAACTGGGACGAATTGGTGGAATTAGTCATGTTTTCTTATAACACCTCTGTACACGAAGGAACGAAATTCTCCCTGCACGAATTAGTCTTTGGGCCCTTGGCCAGAGAACCCACTGGCGAAATGATAATCGAAGAAAACATGGAACCAACCAACACATGTAGAACATCTCAAAGACCTGTTCGATAAAATCAACACCGTGCAGCAAATGGCAAGAGAAAATTTGATGAAATCCAAGCTAAAGTCAAAAAAATATTATGACAGACGAATCAACCCGCAAAATTTCAAAATAGAAGATTTGGTATATCAACCAAAGGAACCTAGCAAAGGAAAATTTTCTGATCAATATACAGGATAAAGTGTTAAAAATTTTGCAGAATCAAAACGTCAAGATTGAAGTGAGGGGGATTCCGCGAACAGTACACTTGAACAAGTTAAAACTAACACACAACCGAAATAGACAATAGCCAAAACGATTTCAAGAGGCAACGTAGTACAGTAGTATATAGTATAACGCTGCTTGTCGAATAATGAAGATAGCGGAAACCTAAAAGGAAAAGAAAAAGAAATTACTATGTATTCTAGCCACTATTTAAATATAAAATGCGTTAATTCAATAAAATAAACAAAGATATTGGAAGAGATTAAAAAGAGAAAAGTACCTTATAAATCAATGAGGCTTGTACATAATTAATTATCGTAGAAAGAAATGTATATGCAGGAATTCCACAGAGATTGGTTATGGGTCCATTTTTGTAAAACATAGTATACGACGGTCAGCTGAAACAAATGGATAGATTAACCTCAATTGCCTTAAAAAAAAAGAGGAAAAAAATATTAAATATTTATAACAATATTAAAGCTAAACTAAAAGAAATGATGATAACCGTCAATAATTGATGTTCGATAACAAACTTACAGTTGGCCAATGAAAAAAAAAACTGAGACCACTTTACTTACAGGTACGAGAATACCGAAAGTAATAAATATTAAGATTGACAATTATAACCTGAGAAAATAAAAGAAAAAAAAGAATGTTATAAAATACTTTGAAATAAAAATTGATAATAATAGGAAATTCACTACTCACATCAAAAAAGGTATACACAAAAGCTGACACAGTTATGAAAAGCTTACTACCAAATTTAAGTGAATACATACAGAGTATTGAAGCAGATACTACTGGAACGGTTAAGAAGACAACAGGAAACTGAAAAACCAAGAAGAAATTAGTGACATTATAACAAAATAACTCAATGTTGACGCAGCGATTTTCGCAAACAAGAAAAAGGACAGACTATTTTACTATGCGGATACTTACAAAATATGGCTTTTTTTTATATACTTACAGATCTAACATAAATAAAAGTAATCATAAGTGCTCACAATGTAACGAAGAACCAGATGATGCCGAACATGCACTGTGCATGTCCTATGTGAGCGACACAGCGTATAGACTGGGAGAATAAAATTGGAGAACCTATAAGCAATAATATTACAGTGAATAAAGTTTTAACTAATAAGATATGGACTAGTTTTAAACTGTATTATGAAGTAACAACCAATTAATAAGAAAAAATAAAATGGCCAATAAGTATAGAAAAAGATTAGAAATCAATCAAGATTGGTTAACCGAATATCAACAACATAAACGACTGTAATAAGAGGATAATATATTACATTAACCCCTTCCCGTACTTTATCGAGTCTGACTCGCGACCAGATACTTGGGCCAAACGTAAACATAACAAGCCGAGCTCGCAGACTGTTTTTTTGCCCGTTATGATTGTGACTGAATGTTAGTTCCTTTTTACGAGCATCAGTCTGGTCTGTTTACCGCGCGTCGATGTCTACCGCTTGGGCCCGAGTTTCGTCGAACTAAATGGCACGGGAAGGGGTTAACCTATATAATATTATTATACTAAATTTGATATATAGAAATTAATATATATACACAATATAAAAACTACACAAAATATAATACACAATAGTAGTCGTTGACACGATATACTATAAACATATTAAATTAAACAAATTAAATGGCAATTTTAATACTTACAGATGTAGGATAAATAAAAGTACTCATAATAAGCGTTGAGAGTGTAACGAAGAACCAGACGATGCCAAACACGCACTGTATAAATGTTTCAAGCAAGCAACGCAGCGTTGGAGAAATAGAATATAATAGAATGGAATAATAATTCAATAAACAAGCTCTATCTAATAATATATAGATTAGCTCCAAAAATTATACCATACAAAGATGAAATAACAGCAAATTACAAGTGCAAAGTAACGACAAACTAATACGAAGGAAATAGAAACAGCCAATAAACATAGAAATAGGTTAGAAAGTAATCAGGACAGATTAACTGAGTATCGACGACAACATGATTAAAATAAAGAATTATTATATTGTATTGACCTATTACAGTATTATTATATTGAATCTGGTATACAGAAGTAAGGTTATACTACACAATAGTGACCGGCGATACAATACACTATGCACATATTAAATTAAACCAATTAAACAAAAGCTATATAAACCACTCATAACCAAGCAGCGAAACAGTCCTATTAATAATTTATAAATTTTAACAGCAATACAATCCACATGCTATTATATTAAAATAACACACTGTATATATACACATTATAAGGAACACAAAAACAATATTATTGTCATTACAATTTTCAAGTGCACTTGACAAATAAGTAACAGATAAATAATCATTCCGGTATTGAATAAAGAGTTATAAAACGCTGAAAACATTCACAAGCGGCCATTATGGAAGTAATACTGATCGTCGCGAACACGAAATAGCTTTTACGCATGCGCAATGAAATACATGCAATAATCACATACACTATAATAAACAAAATAATATTATTCCCATTTCAATTACACGTCATCTACTGAAATAAAGTTACAAACAATTAACAGATAAATAATTAATTCGATATTAATAAAGGTCACTATATACTAGGGACATTCACAAGCGGCCATTTTGGAAGTGATGCTGAACAACATGTGCATGTAGTAACTTTTATACGTTGCAAAATAAATTGTATTTTCGATGATGAAATAAATATTTAATAAGATGATAATACAAATGGAAGATTGTAACGAGGAAAAAATGAACAATAATTAATACAATATAATACATCATTATTATATGGTAACAGGAATATTAAAAATTAATAGAGATCAGCCATGAGAAATAAAAAATAAATAAAAATTTTGCAACTAATTACAATTAACTATTAAACTACTAACTATTCACGATTGAGGAATTAATGGAGAAGAATATATAATATATAAGAAGCCAAGAGACAGCGGACCTTATCCCTGAAGAACATTACTATACATTGACAACATTAATTAACTAAGAAGTCGCACAGAAGAACAAGATTAAAAACAACGATTATAAAAACACGTTAGTAATGAAAAAAAATCTTTTTTTATGTATGTGTAAAAAACGGGCGTCGAGTTTTACTAACAAAGACAAGGGGACACGATCAGTCAAATTTCCTCGGGAAATTTGAACCCCAAGAGTGGGGGGGGGGGGGTCATGTCCCGCGCTCCGCACGTGCCGTAACGAAAAAACGAAAACTACAATATGCAAATAGTGCGAGTGGCGATTCGAACATACAAAACGAACGCACGGTACAACGAATATAAAAGCACTTTAATAAAAGATTAACTAAATGTAGGCACATACAAAAATATAATTAAATAAGGACGACTAATAGACCAACAAAATAAGGATGTATACATATATGTCGGAGATGAAAGAACACCGGACCCTTCCCTTTGGAATTTGGGAAAACCCCTTAACACTTTAATCTAAATTCTACCATAGCCGTAATTAAGCAATTATTGACATTCAATTCGATTGTATTTATTCGAGATTTGTGATAATGAGATTGGGCTAAAGCCGACAACCAGTCGCCGAACGCAGCCGCGGTCAAGGGATGAACGTTTTGCCTAACAAAGGTATGGAATAATGGTATAACTCTCCTTAAAAAGAAACAGTTGTAGCGGCACTCAACAGTAAACATTCCAACGGTTTCTGTCCCGTGGCTCGCCACACGCGGACTCTATTCTTCGGATAGGATAATTCAAACAGACAAACAGTCTTTGTCCCAACTACGGGAAGATAGGGGAAATCTATTTTTCTCACGAACGACGGTTCCCACTAACAACTCTCCCTCAAGGGCGGTGAACTTTCGGACATTCGCGGGGAGACGCGATCTCGAAGAAACGCGCCAACGGGAGTCATAAATTCCCGTTGCGATTTGACTAATCGACGCCACGAATCGTTCGATCCCTTATTTCTTGTGGGATAATAAGGGTATTATATATTTGAATGCTCCAACAACTTCAGTGTGATACAAGATTGAGTATTTGATATGATAACTACGAACGAGTACGACCTGAGACTCCTTTCGTGTTGACGTTGATGCTGACTGTTTTCGACTTGCAGGTTCTTGTTGAACTTCCGACTCCTGCTGTTCCTTGTACTGGCCTCTGACTCGAGTTGATGTAGACTGACTGAGATTTGACTGTTACTTGACTGTTCTGTTGATGTAGACTAGAGCGCAAGGACAAGAAGTAGAGTTGACCCTCCTGATATCGTAGAAGAAGTATAGAGATGAAGTGGCTGCTCTGTAGTCTAGAGCACAAGTCTAGAGGGATGAACTGACTGCTCTGTAGTGATGAGAACAAGTGAAGTTCGTTCTTGTGTGACTTTTGAACTAAGGACGTGGATTCGTTGTTCACACTTTTCGTTAGAACAGTGAGGGTAACGATCCGCGATGTCCATTGGTTATAGCCAATGTTAATAAATGAAGATTGGAAGAGGAAGCCTCCTACCGACGTGGCTCAGGGGTGACCACGTTCATGGGAAAAACCGGCTTTTCCGTTAGACACCCATCCGCTTTCTCCGTAATTTGTATGTCGGAGTCAGGTTGGCATTTTGGGGCGTTCGATGAACCTTTACTTACTTTACCGTCGCGGATGTAACTAATGTTTATCGGTACAAATGTGGACACTACAAGAGGCTATGAATAATAGCGGCGATAGGATGGTAGAGATGATGGTGACAACGAGTTCAGGTTCGATAACGAATCCACGGTCCACGGGATGACAAGTATCAACGTAATACACAGGGTAACTTTCCCGATAACTCAATCAGCAATTCGTCCAACGACTAACTAACTAACTGACTCTGCCCCTAATCCAAAAGAAACTGCCCTTATATACTCCTGTCCCCACTTCTCGGGTCAATCTTTGTTTTTAAGGAGAGCCATATAATACCACTGTCAGGTACACGTCCCTCCCGTTACCGTGGCTACGTCTAGTGACCCGCTATGTCACCTTGAACCCGAACCCATCGTCATAAAGCCGGGTTGGAACATTAAAAGTTATTTCTTATTTTTTATTTTTATTGCTTAAATGTAGCTATCGTAAAAAGTCTTAACTATGGGTTTTTCCCAGCATTCCCGACGGAAAATCCGGCTGTTCTTCCCTCTCCGACATGTAAGAACGTGCAATAAACCTAAGGACTGTCTTAAATACCAACTATAAACCGAAAATACTTGCAGGATTAAAGGTTCCTGCAAAGCTAAGAAGATTCGGTTTATGGTGGGGCCTTAGTGTTATTGAGGGTCTGTCTAATGGGGCTTGGGCCTTGACGGTCAGACAATGAAGGACGTCGCACGGATCATTTTACGCGACATAACAGGCGGCTAGCATCCTTCTTTAATCACCAACATGGAAATTGACCAATTAACAGCAATGTCAATTTCCCTCACTTTCCGAACGAAGGCTTTTCTCGACGAATCCGATGATCTCGTGCCATTAGACACACCCCATCATAGTTTATCTCTGCAGCAGCATCGTGACGGAAAGTCATTCTCTCGTGAGGTCGCATTAGCGAGTTACATGGCGTCTTTACGCTCGGTGGATATTCCACGTTTTAACAAAGAGTTAGTTTAGTAATACTTGTACCGCAGACAAGCAAGTTGAGTACAACTTGGACTTTGGAAGAAAGCGCATTTTGTTATCCCGTTGACCGCGGATTCGTTATTGAACCTTTTTTTTTTGTACGTGGAGAAATCCTCATGGACACTCCGCTGTTGCAATAATTGCGTAACAGCAGAGTAATGTCGGACTCCTACCGACTAAAACTCCACGATGACCATCCTACGCGTATGACAGGGGTGCTCCAGGAACCTCTTATGAATTAACTTCTGTTGCATCCCCTTTCCGCGTCCTCTTGTTCTAGCCAGTCCTAATACTTCCTGACTATTGAATTGGCTTTAAGGGGGGTCATTTTGCCTCTAGCGCTGTCTCTCCTTATTGATATTCAAGGGAGGCTTGCTTGCCTTGTACGCTTCGACCATCCAGCGCCCCAGAGGGGCCTAACTCCAAGGGCGAAAAATGGTTTCGGCGCGTCTCGTCTTCGTCAACATCTCAGGGAGCGGCACCCATCCTAGATCGCTCCGTGACCGCTGCTGCTTAACTTTCGTGATCGGCCGGGAACAAGTGTTTCCAGCGCGGCTAACGGTTTTTTTTAATAACGTTTATTTAACCCAAGATACAATTTTAAATACATTTTGGTATCCACAATAAACGGTGAATTTTTGTAATGATGTGTTAGGCAAAGGTACCGCGCGGCGGTACGACGTAGTCATGCTGTATTATGCATTGACGCTTTACATTTTTCGTGTTTAATACAATTTTTGGGTTTAAGCCGCTGGGGGCGCAGTTAACGGGCGTTGTGTAGTGGTGACTAACTGACGTTACTAGTAGATAGGGACCTCGAGCGGGTCCCGATCGAGAAATTCATTAAGGGGGTGTCTTGAATTAGGATGTTCTAAAACAGCATCTTTTTGTGATTTTTTTATAAGGGAAAGAAAGAAATGAAGTTATTGAATTTTGAGGTATGGTTTTATATATATTTAACGAATACAACAAATTTTTTTTTAAAGTAAAAAGAAAATTATAACAGATTTCTGAGCCTATTTCATGGGCTGCAATTTTCAATCAGTGTAAAAGATCCACCTCGTAATTTTTCTTCTCGATGAACTAAAAAAAAAGGCAGAAAATAGTGTGAAATTAAAAATTTTGGCGGGTTTAAAGAAAAAATGTGTTTTTTAAAAAGAAAAAATAAACTTTAAGGTGCTATAACAATTATTTAAATAAAATTTTTGACGAACTTTTTTAGTTCATCGAGAAGAAAAATATACAATAATTTAATCCTTTTTTGGTTTTTTGTTTCAGTCAAGAATTACGAGGTGGATATTGTATTTTCGTACGTTCGCGGGGAGACGCGATCTCGAAGAAGCGCGTCAACGGGAGGCGTAAATTCCCGTTACGATTGACTGATCGACGCCACGAATCGTGCGATCCCTTATTTCTTTTGGGATAATAAGGGTAGTTAAATAGTGGACAACGCTGCGGTTGACAGGTTGTGTATATTTGTACAATCCAAACAACTTGATGTGATACAAGATGAATAGACAATACGGATGAATACGACCTGACTATATTCGCCTTGTTGACTGACTGACTTGCGTGGATCCTGGAGGTAGACTGGCTTGCTCTGATGTCTGAACTGGAGAGTAGTTACTTGACTTGTAAAATAAGTAGAGTTGATCTCCTTATGGTGCAGGAGAAGTAGTTGACTCTCCTGAAGTCGTAGGAGCAGTAGACGTCCTGACCCGCGTGCTGTCTTAGGAAGAGTGAGGCACAGCGACGATGCTATGTTGGAGGAACGCTGGGGCAGGAAAGTGAGGGTAATATGCATTGTTGCTGGTTGTATTAGGAAGGTCTTAACTGCCTTCGATAGAAGGTTGTTAGTAGGAAGCATCGCAAGTAGGAAAAACTAACTTTCCCTTGTCAAGCCGTAGTAAACAATAGGCGTTATAAAGTGCCTTAGGAAGGACATCTGTTGGGACTGAAGGACCTTAGATTGCAACTTCTGGGATTTATGATGGGCCCTTAAGCTTAATGAGGGTCCGCCGTACGGATGAATGGACATCTGACGTCCGGCTGGCCCGCGGCGTATGACCTGGCCTAGGTAGAGGGTCGCGCGGCGTAACAGATATTATATTTCACACTGATTGAAAATTGCAGCCCATAAAATAGACTCAGAAATCTGTTATAATTTTCTTTTTACTTTAAAAAAAAATTTGTTGTATTCGTTAAATATATATAAAACCATACCTCAAAATTCAATAACTTCATTTCTTTCTTTCCCTTATAAAAAAAATCACAAAAAGATGCTGTTTTAGAACATCCTAATTCAAGACACCCCCTTAATGAATTTCTCGATCGGGACCCGCTCGAGCTCCCTATCTACTAGTAACGTCAGTTAGTCACCACTACACAACGCCCGTTAACTACCTCCAGGACCAAAATAACATTCCAATTATATACCACATAAAAAGAAAAATAGGGATCAAAACCATACTCTACGAAGAAAACATGAACGGACAGACCGCAGACACCAGGTGGAGATACAACATGGCCCTCCCCCGGAGAGACACTAAAGACAAACACAGAAAAAACTCAAAAAAATATTGGTGGATACCAAATCCACAATAAAATAAGAGATTCTGACACCGCATAACGCAGGTGTAATCTGTATATATTGTAAATTATGTAAATAAACCTATTTAACACCCCCCTCCCCCCCTCCCGCTCATCCCACCCCTCCATAAAATCAAAAAGTAGAATACCGAAGCGTCCTGTTTTTGCGACCAAGTTTTTCAGGACATGGAAAAAAAATACAAATTCATATAAAAGCTCCGCTCCCCAGCGGCTTAAACCCAAAGAATGTAGTAAACATTCATGTGAAGCGCCGACACATAACATAGTATGGCTACGTCGTACCGTCGCGTATCGGTACCATTGCCTATCACAACATTATCACAATTCATAGTTTATTATGAATAACAAATGTACTCAAAATGGTATCTTGGCTCAAATAAACAGTTTAAAAAAAAAATAAAAAAAAACACAACGCCCGTTAACTGCGCCCCCAGCGGCTTAAACCCAAAAATTGTATTAAACACGAAAAATGTAAAGCGTCAATGCATAATACAGCATGAGTACGTCGTACCGCCGCGCGGTACCTTTGCCTAACACATCATTACAAAAATTCACCGTTTATTGTTGTTGAGTAGATGATACATTTACACTGTACTTGTGAATGTGTGTGTAAGGGTGAGAGGGCGTCCAGGTCTTAGTTGAGACAAAAGACGTTTGCCAGATGTCTAGAAGTTTCGGAAAGAGTCGGTCGACAACAAGCGTGCGTGTAAGAAGGTTATCGAGGTCTACAGAGTGCAATATATGTATAGCTATTGTGAATAAAATAAAATAAACTATTTGTATTTCCGAATCTTCTCATTACCTTAACATGGTAGCAGAGCGTGGTTACTAGTTTTGCAAGCTATTGAGTGCGCGGTTACGATCTTGCGAGTGAGTTTAGTAAGGGAAGAAACGTTCAGAGGATAAAAGGAAAAGAAAAAAAAATACTTCAAGCACGTAGGAACGCTTAAGTAAAGAAAAAAAATCAATTAAAATGGAGAGATCGGAAATCATGATACCTGTATTCGATGGTGTGGATTATGGAATGTGGAAGCAAAGAATCACGATGTTTCTCAAGTATAAGGAATGCGAGGTTGTTACAACTAGAATGAAGACGGAAAGAGACAATGAAGATTGGGACAAAAAGGATTTGAGGACGATAAATATAATTTACAGTGCCATCACAAATAGACAATTGGAGTATGTTAGGGAAGAAAAAACGGCGTATAATATAATAAAAAGGTTTGATGAAATGTACTTGAAAGAGTCGACGGTGTCACGGTGGCCGTGACAAAATTGCAGACAAAGGATAATTACATCTCACATACCTTAGCCGTCAAAATAGCAACCAAGCAGTAACGGTATCCCTATGTGACCGGCATCCAGCGATAACCCCTCCACAGGAACCAAACCCTTGATATAAAATACCTCCCAAGTCAGCACTCGACATTGTATTCTGTTCTGTCACAACATTCTGTATCGTTACTCTACCAGTTTTTAATAAATTTTGTAATAACTAAAATACCAATCTATCACTTTACGTGCGGAACGTGAAATTACCCCAAATCGACGTGACAAAATTGGCGATCCTGCCAGGATCCATTCATCGCATCAAGAGGAAACTTCAACGGGAACTCTACGGATTCTACAGCGAAGGACCACGGTCACCTCCTTGATCAAAAGAAGGATCTACAAAGAATCTCGGTAAGCTGGCTTTTGTACATTATCGAAACCATAAACCCGAAACACGTTCTGAAGATAGTGACTCTTCTTCCGCCGAAAGTGTCATATCTCTCAACATGAACCCAACTGACAAGAGTACCGCTAAACAAAACGAGCTAATCGCTACCCTGATTGAACAATTTGAAAGCCTAACTCACGAGTTTAGAAGCTTTAGAAACAGCACCGATCAAAACATTAAAAACATAAAGGAATTTGCGGAAACTAGCGATAGAAACCGGTCTAAAGAAATACGCGATCTTGCGAAAACCATGGAAATAAAATACGATACCGAGACCGACCAGTCGCAAATGAACGCCCATTTAGAAACCGCTGCTGATAACGTAACGGATGACGAAACTGACGGACCGAATGCTTCACAAAGACCACGAGCCGCATCTAACCGCGCCGCGATTAAACCAAGAAACAACTACAACGAAGATCAAGGGCTCGAAGCAGATAAAGCCATACGAACTGTCGAGACACTGCGAGGTCGAGATGACGTAGGCGTTGAAGACTTCATTTTATCGGTACGCAAAGCAAGAGCTAGGTGCAAGGCAAGTGACAGAGAGTTATTATTAGATCTCATACTGATCGAAAGGATTACCGACAACGCGAAACGAAACATAAGATATCTAAAAATCAACTCGTTCGAAGACTTATATTCGTGCTTAAGACAACACGTATTAACACCAACAACTATTAGCAATTGTAGGGACAAATTAAAGAATTTAAAACAAGGGGCAACAGAAAGTGTACAGTCTTTTAACTCCAGATTCCGACAACAGCTGAACGAATTAAATTACGCAGTTCAAAACGAAAACCGCACACCAACAGAACGACGCGTAGCTATAGATATTGAAGAACGCGAAGCACTTAAGACATATTTGCTCAACCTACGATACGAGATAGGACAGATGGTGATATCTAGCGATCCAAAGAACCTGAACCTTGCCCAACAACTAGCAGCTGATAGAGAACAATGGTTACGAGAAGCAAATCGTGTCGCCAACCGCCCAAAGAATCAATCTCACAACACTACATTAGTATCCAAGCGAACTACTACCGATCCACAACCACGATCTTTTGCTCAGCTACCTAACCGACCATTAGACGACCGCATGAAACCGAAGTGTCAAAAGTGTTTACGAACCGGACACACAGCCGAAAACTGCTACTCTCGAAATTTTCCATTCGCCAACCAAGGAAAGATTCCACCTCGAGTAAACCAAACAACGGAGAACCCAGAGGAAGCTTACCTCGAGTCAACTGCACCACCACCGGAAGACTATTATCGATCGTACTACAACGAAGAGACGGAGGAAGAGCCAGATTCCTCATCGATACCGGAGCAGGAATCAACCTTATAAAAGAAAAGGCCTCACTAAATGTCCAAACCTCTAACCCAAAGACCTTCCTAATGGGAAGTGATAAACATACAACTAACAAAATTTGCAATTTAACCATGCTCAAGAAAAATCATCAATTCTACGTAGTCCCTAACAACTTTCCTCTAATCGAAGACGGAATAATCGGACTCCCATTCCTTACAAAGTACCAACACAGCCTCACTAACAATAAACTAACCTTAGACGAAATTGTATTACCATTCCAGAAGACCGATCGCAAGATAAGACCAGGCGAAACCTTAATTTCAACCCAATACATAGAAGGGACGCCCACAGCAGTATGTTTCATCAACACTGGTAAGCAAATCTGTCACATTACAAACGAAATAGAGAAACCCGATAAACTAAGCCAAATTAATAAATTCGCACAAATAATACGTACCAAACATATTGATCCAGAACTTCGAGAACCCCTTGAGAAAATCCTCATTAATTACTTAGACGTTTTTAATATGGAAACGGACTTATTACCATGTACTAACTTGACAGAACATACAATCACCCTCAAGACAGACAAACCTATAAACATCAAATCTTATAGACCGCCCGAATGTCATAAAAAAGAAATTGAGACTCAAATCAACGACATGTTAAACAAACAAATCATAGAACCATCGGACAGTCCATATAACGCACCAATTTGGGTAGTTCCAAAGAAATTAGACGCATCAGGCAAACAAAAATGGAGAATCGTTATAGATTTTAGAAAATTAAACGAGCAAACAGACCAAGACGCATATCCTTTACCAAATTCGGACGAAATACTCGATCACTTAGGCAAAGCTAAATTTTTCTCAGCTCTAGACCTCTCATCAGGATTTCACCAGATACCTATGGAGCAAAATTCCAAAAAATATACTGCATTCTCAACCCCACAAGGCCACTTCCACTATAATCGCATGCCCTTCGGCCTTAAAAACGCACCGGCGACGTTTCAACGTATGATGGATACCGCGCTACGGGGGTTAATAGGAAATAACTGCTTTGTATACCTAGATGACATTATAATATTCGGGAGCACCATCCAAGAACATAACCGAAATCTAGCTATTATACTAGACAGACTACAAAATTTAGGATTAAAAATACAACCGGACAAATGCGAATTTTTGAAACCAGAATTGGAATACCTAGGACACGTAGTAACAAAAGAGGGAGTAAAACCTAATCCCAAGAAAATTCAGGCCGTGAAAGACTTTAAAGCACCAAAAACCGCGACCCACATAAAATCATTTTTAGGACTCGTTGGATACTATAGAAAATTTATACGTAATTTTTCTAAAATCGCGAAACCACTGACAGATCTCACAAAAAAGGACACTCCATTCCATTGGACCGATAAACAACAACTTGCATTTGACACACTAAAACAAAAACTCTGCGAAGCCCCTGTACTACAATATCCAGACTTTGACAAAACATTCACGTTAACAACAGACGCAAGTAACGAAGGGTTAGGAGCAATACTCTCCCAAGACGGACATCCATGCTGTTATATATCCCGAACTTTGAACCCTCCTGAAAAAAATTATTCCACGACCGAGAAAGAGTTATTAGCAATAGTATGGTCAATCAAAAGACTAAGACAATACCTACTGGGTAGAAAATTTAAAATTCAAAGTGATCATCAAGCTTTGAAATGGTTAAAGAATGTTAAAGATCCCTCATCGAGACTCATGCGATGGCGTTTGAGACTCGAGGAGTACGATTATGAAATCGAATACAAAAAAGGAAAAGAAAATACAGCTGCAGACGCTCTATCTCGATTGTATCCTATCACTAATGAAGAAATCCAACCCAATGTAGAAAACCCGGACTATTATGACGAGTATATAGACTGGAAAATCAATATCACCCCAGCTCCGATAACTCAAAAACCTAACAGGCCACACTTTAAACAAATTACAAAGACCGAACTAGGAGACTTTAACGAACAGCACTGGTTGCGTCAATTAACCAAATACTTTATTAAAAACCAAACCGGACGCTTACAAATAGGAATAAACGACAATAGCTTTAGCACATTAGAAAAGGTAAATATCCAACTCATGCTGAGGTTTCTAACAACTAGATTCCCTCAAATTAAATTAATCTTTGGACAAGACCCGCCAGTAGATTATGATAACGAACAAAAACAAACGATATTACGCGAAAATCATAACGAATTAGTAGGACACTTAGGTATACATCGCACCGTGAAACGAATACAAGAGCACCATCACTGGACAAACCTAGAACAAGACGTTACAGAATTCATAAGAAACTGCGAAACCTGCCAACAAGAAAAGCTAAATCGTATTAGGGCCAAAGAACAACCTATAATAACTGACACACCTCTTAATCCTAACGACAAAATCGCAATGGACATATTCGGACCTCTCACCAAAACCAAGCGGGGCAATCAGTTTATCCTGTCTATCCAAGATCAATTAACCAAATATCTCATCCTCATACCCTTAAAAGACCAGACAGCCAACTCAATCATTAACGAACTTTTGGATCACTATGTGTATGTATTTTCCGCACCAAAAAGTATTCTTACGGACATGGGACGAAATTTCGTATGTAAATTGATGGACACATTTGAAAAGGCTTTCAAAATCCGACATATAAAAACCACTTCTTTCCATCCACAATCTAACGGATCCCTTGAACGAACGCATGCCGTAGTAAAAGACCTTATCCGAACTTGTACGACCGACCGACAGAACGACTGGGATGAAAACTTAAAATTAATATGCATGGGATATAATACTTCAGTACACGAGACGACCGGACATACCCCATTCGAATTAACATTTGGACGACAAGCTAACATGCCATCCTCAATATCAACCACTCCTAGCCTAACTAAAGAACAATTATTTAACCTTTGGAAAAATCGACATAACGCCTATATAGCTAAAGCAAGACGAATTACCGAGTCTAACAAAAAGCGATATCAAAGAGATCAAATACGAAAAATTATTAAACCACAGACGATACTCCGAGTTAAAGATAAAGTATGGGTACACAACGATCACAAAACTAACAAACTAGACCACGAATGGCTAGGACCCGCAGAAATCCTCTCATCCAATCCACCCACCTATCTTATCGAATATTCCAACGGTCACACGCAAAGAATCCACGGTAACAGGCTAAAACCCTACCTTTCAGGAAGAAGACCGTAATATGGATCATCATAACACTCGAGTACGTTAAAAGCGATCTAGTAGTAAAACCATTAAATTACGCCAACATATTCTTGGAACACATCGACGATTGCTATCTGTACAACGAACAAATAGACATCACTCTTATAGTAGGCCTTAACGATCCAATTGACCAAGTTAATAGATTACAACGCGTAATAGATTTAATAGACCGTCAATGTAAACCACCTTGCGCTTACATACCAGAAATAAGCAGCCTAAAATTTAAGTACAGAAATCTTCAAAACCTGACTCGGCAACTCAAATTACTATTGCGTTATAGAAGCAAACGCGGATTGCTCAATGTCATAGGGTCAGTATCCAAAACTTTATTCGGAACTCTCGACGAAAAGGATCTAGAACTCATTAACAAAAACATCGATACATTATTTGATTCCAACAACAAAATAAAAACAATCCTTAGTAATCAAACCGCACTCATCAGACGCGTGTTAGACAACACCAAAACAAATCAACTTGAAAACTTAGCCAACGATATACACAAGATTGAAAACCACAATGAAAAAAAACGAAATATTAGTCTCCCTACTAATTCAAACTGAATCTACCATATCAGAACTCCATATTAACATCGACGAAATTTTTAACACTGTCATGTTAGGGAAACAAGGAATCATAAACCCACAAGTTATAGAACCTGAACAATTCTTAAAAACACTTGACCAAATAACGAGACAAAACTTTATGACTAACCATCTCGAACCTTCAGTTCAAAACTTTCAACTAATTCTAGATCTAAGTAAACTAAAGGTATGGATAAGAGATGACAAACTTGTATATACAATAACTGTGCCGCTTTTGGAAAACAATGAATGGAAAATAACTAAAATTTATCCGATACCTTCTAAACAAAACTCTGTATTCATTGCGCCTGTAATAGAAACTGACTTGATACTAACCGACTCAGAACAATACACCTTTGCCGATAGTCACTACTTAAATAAATATTGTAAACGAACAGCAATCATCCACATTTGTAAAAGAACTCAACCGAGTCACAATAGAATCAATTCACCTGAATGCAGATCAGAATTAATTAATAATCAACAGACAGTCGAAACTTGCCCGACTGCTGTTTTCAAGCTGGAAGAATTGACGTTCGTACCTTTGCAGACGGAAAACCATTATATTATTATTCCTGCGAAAAATGTACAAATCGACGCGTTATGTAAGACACATAAAATCCTAGAAATTAGACGACCAAGCTTAATTAGCAGTAAAACCGGTTGCATAATCACATACGATCATAATATCATGAAGATAGGAGGATCGCGTAAAAATATCTCTTACGAAACCAAATTTAAGAATAGTATATACAGCTTCGAAGAAACAGATGTTCCAATATTAGAGAAAATATTAGAAACAGCTCCAAAGGTAACTCACAATTTTAACCGATATAAAGCCAATCTCGATACATTACAAACACAAATCAGTACCCTTCAATTTGAGCGACGCATAAATTCACTGAAAGAATATGGCATATCCACACTACAAATATTAGGAATCGTAGCTCTAGGATTAGGAACAATATATGTAATGTACAAATGTAAACTTTTCTCAACCCCTTACCCCACTGGGGGTAGCCACCCACATGTTATATTATTAAGCAGCTATAACATTTTACCAAATGTCCTACTGGACAAATTGTAAAATTTAAAACAAATAAATAAAAAAAAAAAAAAAAAAATATGGCTCATTGCTGCTGTTCCCCATAGTGGTATTCCGTACGTCCAGATTGGTTTAATGATGGTTTTGTAGATTTTTAATTTGTTTTCTATGCTTAGTTTGGATTTTCGACTTGTTAACCAGTACATCTGTCTCCTTGCTATCTGTATTTTGCTTATTATTGATTTGATATGCTGTTTCCATGTGAATCGTGTATCAAAGTGTAGTCCTAGGTATTTGACTTGCCTTGTTTGTATTATCTGCGTGCCGTTGAGTGTAATGTTTGGTGGTAGCTGTTTTCGCAGTGTGAATGTAATGTGGTTGCATTTATCAGGGTTTGCTTTAATTTGTTTAACTTGAAGCCACTTTTCTATTTTTGCAATATGCTCTTGTAGCAATGCGACTGCTGTTGCTGGGTTAGTGTGCCTGACTAGTACCACAGTGTCATCCGCAAATGTCAGTATTTTGCTGTTGGTGGTTGTTGGTATGTTGGCCGTGTATAGTGTGTAGAGAATTGGTCCCAAGACGCTTCCTTGCGGAACCCCTGCCTTGATGTCTTTAACTTGAGAGTATGTATCTTTAATTTTTACTGTAAAGGTTCTGTTGCTTAAGTAGGATTTAGTTAAATGGTATATCTGCTCCGGGAATTGTTTTCTGATTGATTGAAGTAGACTATCGTGGTTTATTTTGTCGAATGCTTTCTCGATGTCCATAAAGAGGGCTGTGCAGTATTGTTTGTTTTCTATTGCTAGTATTATTTCGTTTGTGAGTCTGTGCATTTGCTCTATCGTGGAGTGTTTGTTCCTGAATCCAAATTGGTGATCTGGTATTAGTTTTTCCTTCTCTATTATTGGTTTTAGGCGGGCGTAAATTATTTTTTCCAGTATTTTGGAGAATACTGGAAGTAGTGATATTGGTCTGTACGATACTGTTTGGTGTGGGTCTTTGCCTGGTTTAGGTAACATTATGATCTGTGCTAGTTTCCATAGTTTAGAATAGTATTGGATTCTTAATATTGCATTAAAGATTATTGTAATTAGTCGTATCGCTTTTGGAGGAAGGTTTTTCAGGATTTTACCATTGATTAGGTCGATTCCTGGTGCCTTGTTATTTTTTGTTTTCTCGATTATGTTTCTAATTTCATGTGCTGTTGTTTTAGGTATGATGTAATGATTGTCAGTTGCGATACTAGTGGTTACCTCATCCTCGTCCAAATGGCAGTTGTGATTGCTATTATTGATATTATGTGGTGTAAATATGTTGCTTAGGTGGCTGGAAAATTCTTCAGCTTGTTCTTCGTTGCTTCTTGCCCATGTGTTATCTGCTTTTCTGATTGCTGGGACTAGTTTTATTGGCTTCTTTATTTTTTTTGTGACTTTCCAAAGTGAGTAGTTGGAGTTCTCGTGTGCCGATAGTGACTCTATGAATTTTGTGAACTCGTTGTTATTGTGCTCTTTTATTTTGTTTTTTATTTCCTTTGCAAGTTTGTTTAGGTGTTTTTTGTTTTCTTTTGTTCTGTGTTTTTGCCATTTTGCTTTCGCTTTTCTTTTTTCTCTGATTTTGTCGAGGATGTCTAGTGGAATTGTTTTTGTTTGTCTGTTGGTTGTTACAGGTATAGTGGTTGCCCTTGCTGCTTCTTGAATAATTTCTGTCAATGTTGTTACTGCTTGATCGATGTGTTTCGGTGTTTTCAGTGGGATGTTGCAGCTGATATTGCTTTCTATTATTTCTTTAAATGTTTCCCAGTTGGTGGTTTTATTGCATAGCGTCACTGAGTTGCTGTAAAGTAATGGCTTGATACTGAATGTTATTATTATGGGCGTATGGTCGGAGGTAAGCTCGAGACTAGGTGCTATGTTTAGTCTATTTGCGTTTAGCCCCTTTGTCACTGCAAAATCTAGTAGGTCGGGTATTTTGCTCAGGTCTGTCGGCCAGTATGTCGGTCTTCCTGTGGATAGTATATTGAGGTTATTATTTTTAATGTGCTTTTCTAAGGTTCTACCTCGAGGTGTGGTGATTCTTGATCCCCATAGTGTGTGTTTTGAGTTAAAGTCGCCAGCTGCAATATACCTGTCACCTAAGCGGCTAAAGTATTCTTCCCACATTTGGGTTGTAACTTTGTGACGCGGTGGTGCATATACTGCCGACAACTGTAGTTGGTTGCTGTTAGTTTGTACAGTAACGGTGGTTGCTTGAATATGTTCCTTACTAACCTGGCTGTGTAAGTGGTGTTTAATGTCGTTTTTTATTACTATTGCCGTCCCTCCTTGTGCTTTTCCTGAGGGATGCTTGGTGTCGTATATGGTGTAGTACGGGATTTTTAAATAGCTCTTAACAGTGAAATGTGTTTCCGAAACAAGCAGTATATCTATATTGTTGCTATACAGGAATGTTTTAGCTTCTAGGGCCCTTTGTTGTAGGCCGTTAGAGTTCCAGGCTGCTATTTTGAGCGTGTCTATTTTTATTTTTTGCTCAGCATGTTAGTAAGTATTTGCAGCATAACTGTTATTTGTTGAGTTTGCTGTCTGATGGCTTCGTTTTGTTCGCTTATCATTTTTGTGAGCATTTCGGTGTTTTTTATGGAGTGTTTCAGTAGTTCTTTGATTTCTAGAGCGTCGTTGCTATGATTGATTTGTTCTGGATTTTCTTTGGGTAATGACCGGTTGACTACTTGCGCGTAGCTTCGTCTGCTAACGGTGTTACTGTGGTTATTGTTTATTACGTATTGCGGTTTTGGCGTTGTCACTGATTCTGTGTTGTCCTGCTGCATTTGGAAGTTGTTGTGTGTCCTGTTTCTTATCGGCGGGAAAAGTTTGCTTTGTAGCTGTTTTCTGACTAGGCAGCCTTTATAGCTAGCTGGGTGATTTCCACCGCAATTGAAACACTTTGCGTTATTTATTTTTCCCGTATGTGGGCAGTTAGCTGTTAGGTGCTTTCCTGCGCATTTGACACACGCCGGGTTTCTGTTACAGTAATTTTTTGTATGCCCATATTGTTGACATCTCATACATTGTGGTATGTCTTTTTTGTGTCTGGGTGGCTCAACTGTAATTATCGTGTTTAAAATTTTCTTAACTTCGAAAATTTCTTTGTTATTATTTTTAGGTTCTAATTCTATTAAAAATAGCGGTAATGGTTGCTTGGTGTCAAATCTGGTTATGTTGTTGATCGTTCTCACCTGGTGTCCGATTTTGGCTAGTTCCTCACATATGTTGTTTGTGTTCGATTTAGGATGTAAGCCTCTGATTACTGCTTTGTAGCTTTTATCAGATTTGGGTTGGTAGGTATGATACCCGGCGTTTTTTTCCTTTAGCGCTTTTGTTACTTTTCTATATATTTCTGGGGTATTGGTTTGTACTTTTACCTGTTCTAATTTGAGTTGTTTGATGGTGTAATTTTCTTTTCCTGCCGTGATGTTTAGCAGTTCGATAAGAGGATCTATTATTTTAGCATCAATGAAGATTGGTGGAGGTTTAGGAATGTTTGTTATTGGTTTATCAGCTGGGTCTACATCCATCTCTTCTGGCAGTGAGCTGAAAGAGTTATGTATAGGAATTTCCTGTAGCCATTTTTGTCCTTCTGGTTCTATCGTCCTCTTAGCATTTGTGCTTGTGTTTATCCTTCGTTTTTTGCTGGGAGTTACAGTCTTCCAGCTTTCGTCGTAATGTGGTGGAACATTGCTAGTATTATTTTTTTCGTCATCTTTTTTTGTAATTTCCATCACTATTTCATTTGTATCTGAGCAATCCACTTCACTTGTTGGTTTATTTGAGCACTGTTGGTCTATTGCTCTGTTTATGGCATATGTTTCTCCTTTGTTTAGTATTTTTATCGTTGGTATTTTTTGGATGTTTTCCATCCTCTAGTTTTATTATAATGGTTGTGTTACACTTCACTTTTCTTTCCCACTTGTCGCACTTACGGAGGCACTGGTTCTCACGTCCGCATAGCTCGACTGCTCGGGCAGAACTCAATGAGCCATATAACCAAACTAGAGGCAATGCAATCTAAAATACTTAGAACAATAGTAAACGCCCCATGGTACGTTAGAAACGAGGACATACGGAAAGACCTTGGAATACCAACGGTCAAGGAAGAGATTAGCAGATTCGCAAGAAGGTACAGAGAAAGATTAGCAACGCACCCGAACCAGCTGGCAGCGGAAACGATCATCACATTCATCGAAAGGAGATTAAAAAGGAAACATCCAGTAGATCTCATAAAGGATATACCCTAAAAAGCACGAAGATGGTACCCCACTGGGGGTAGCCACCCACATGTTATATTATTAAGCAGCTATAACATTTTACCAAATGTCCTACTGGACAAATTGTAAAATTGAAAACAAATAAATAAAAAAAAAAAAAAAAAAATATTTTGGGTAAAGAGCAGCTAGTGACTGGCATACCGAATGAATTTGAAAAGGAATTTTTGAAATGTAGGGTGTGTATAGAAAGCAAAATGCGTAATTTACCTTTCAAAAATAATCGAACTAAGGCTAGGGAAATAATGGAAATTATTCATACGGACGTATGTGGTCCCTTTAAAACTACCGGATTCAATGGAGAAAAATATTTTATTTCATTCATCGATGATTATAGTAAAGTAGCTAGAATTTATTGTATAAAATCAAAAAATGAGGTCTTTGATACTTTCGTACAGTTCGTAAATGAAGCCGAGAATTTAACGGGCAAGAGGTTAAAAATATTAAGATGCGATAACGGTAAAGAATATTTAAATAATCGAATTTATAAATTTGCTAGGGATAAAGGTATAAGGCTAGATTAGTGGTAAGGGGATTTCAACAAAGAAACGTAGCCGATGACATATATTCTCCAGTAGCGAGTAATCAGACCTTTAAGATATTACTATCATATTGTTGCCAAAATGGATTAATCATTGAGCAAATGGATGTAGAAACTGCCTTTTTAAATGGTGAAGTAACCTCGGAGGTATATGTAAATCAACCAAAGGGATATGCGGACGGAACGAATAGAGTTTGTAAACTATCGAAAGCGCTTTATGGGTTAAAAGAAAGTCCGAGAGATTGGTATGAGTGTTTTGATAGGTATGTGACGAGATTAGGTTTTAAGAAGAACAACATAGAGCTGTGCCTATATAATCATGGAGAGGGAGAAAATGTTGTTTATCTGTTAATATATGTAGACGATTTGTTAATTTGTAGTAAAAACAAAAGGAAGATACGAAGTGTAAAAAAGTTATTAACTGATAAATTTGAAATGAAAGATTTAGGCGAGGTAAAAGAATATCTTGGAATAAATATAGAGTATGATTATTTCAAAAATGAAATGAGATTAAGCCAAAAGAAATACATAGAATCATTAGCAGACAAATATAAATTACATAATAGCAAATTGTACTGTACACCTATGGAGACCAACATAAAAATTGAAAAAGCTGAGATAAATAGAGAGGACATTGGATACAAGAATTTAATTGGCGCATTGTTGTATATTAGTATAAATACCAGACCTGATATAAGCTATAGTGTGAATTATCTGAGTAGATTTCAAGATTGTTGTAACGAGACACATTTTAAATATGCCTTACGAATATTAAAATATTTGTACCGGACTAGAGATTTAGGGTTACATTATAAAAGGAATGAAAAGTGCGAAACGATAGATTGTTATGTGGACGCTGATTGGGCAGGAGATCATGTAGATAGGAAATCGACTTCTGGGTATGTAATTAGACTGTATGGAAATGTAATTGGATGGAAGTCTAAAAAACAAAGGTGTGTAACAAAAGCCTCGACGTATGCAGAGTATGTAGCTCTATCGGAAGCGGTAAGTGAAGTAATGTCTATCAGAGAACTCATGAAAATCTTCAATGTAAATCTAGACGATAACTCTGTAAAAATTTATGAGGATAACTCTGGAGCGATAAGTATAGCAAAATACGGAAATTTTACAAAAAATTCTAAACACATTGAAGTTCACTACCACTACGTTCACGAATGCGTAAAGGAAAATAGGATAAATATAATTAAAGTAAGTTCAGACGAAAATACTGCGGATATTTTTACGAAGGCACTGTGTAGGGAGAAATTCGAAAGGTTTAGATCATGGATGAACGTAAAATAAGAGGAATGTAAATACAGTTAAGTGTACAGTATAAATGTAAGGAGGCGTGTTGAGTAGATGATACATTTACACTGTACATGTGAATGTGTGTGTAAGGGTGAGAGGGCGTCCAGGTCTTAGTTGAGACAAAAGACGTTTGCCAGATGTCTAGAAGTTTCGGAAAGAGTCGGTCGACAACAAGCGTGCGTGTAAGAAGGTTATCGAGGTCTACAGAGTGCAATATATGTATAGCTATTGTGAATAAAATAAAATAAACTATTTGTATTTCCGAATCTTCTCATTACCTTAACAATTGTGGATACCAAAATGTATTTAAAATTGTATCTTGGGTTAAATAAACGTTATTAAAAAAAACCGTTAGCCGCGCTGGAAACACTTGTTCCCGGCCGATCACGAAAGTTAAGCAGCAGCGGTCACGGAGCGATCTAGGATGGGTGCCGCTCCCTGAGATGTTGACGAAGACGAGACGCGCCGAAACCATTTTTCGCCCTTGGAGTTAGGCCCCTCTGGGGCGCTGGATGGTCGAAGCGTACAAGGCAAGCAAGCCTCCCTTGAATATCAATAAGGAGAGACAGCGCTAGAGGCAAAATGGTCCCCCTTAAAGCCAATTCAATAGTCAGGAAGTATTAGGACTGGCTAGAACAAGAGGACGCGGAAAGGGGATGCAACAGAAGTTAATTCATAAGAGGTTCCTGGAGCACCCCTGTCATACGCGTAGGATGGTCATCGTGGAGTTTCAGTCGGTAGGAGTCCGACACTACTTTGCTGTTACGCAATTATTGCAACAGCGGAGTGTCCATGAGGATTTCTCCACGTACAAAAAAAAAAGTTAGTCACCACTACATACATATATGTATATGTCGGAGATGGAAGGACATCGAGACCTTTCTTTAGAATGTTCGGAAAAACCCAATACCCCAATCCAGATGATTACGACATCGAAATTTAAGCAATAAATGAAGAAATAGTTATGCGGGCACTTAAGGTTTATGACGATGGGTTTGGGCTCGAAGTGACATAATGAGTCACCGAACGTACCCACGGTCACGGGAGGGGCGTGTAGTAACGGAAGTAGAAAATAGTTGTGCAGCTCTCCTCAAAAACAGAGATTGACCAAAGGAGTGGGAAAAGGATTATATAAGGGCAGTTTCATTTGGATTACGAGTTAGTTAGTTAGTCGTTGGGCGAATTGCTGATTGAGTTATCGAGAGAGTTATCCGAATCATGTATTACGTTGGCACTCGTCATCCCGTGGACCGTGGATTCGTTGTCGAACCTGAATTCGTTGTTATCGGCATCGCGACCATTCTATCGCCGCTATTACTTGTGTAGTCTCTTGTAGTACCCACATTTGTACCGGTAAACATCGGCTATATCCGCGATGGTAAATTTGTGTAAAGATTCATCGAACGCTGAAAATTCCAACCTTACTCCGCCATATATAAATCCCTTGCTTGTATGAGCTGATTGATACTCCCTGGATCATAAATATGTATACGTTCATATAAACTAACTTCGTTCTTACTAATGAGAACGTCGTGGTCGTATCGCATTATCGTCCGTTAACGTCGAGCGATATTTGGATTTTATGTACTACTTCATTGCTGAAAATACAGTTTCATACCTGTATATAAACCCAAACATGGAATAAATTTTTAGTCCTAAATCTATTAATTTGGGATCTTTATCTTATGGAAAAAATTTGAAAAAATCTTGTTCTATTTCATTTCTGCTTAATACAAATGGATCTGCTTGTATTATGAATCACAATGTTCCAGCTTGTATTCTATATTTTAATCTTCGATTTTGCATTCTCTCGCGTTGTTAAAAATTATCAAATCCTGCTTGATATAATCAAAATCAATAAATCTATTATTAAATTTTTGTTTTATTTTTGTCAGTATTGGCAAAAATTCTATAAAATTCGCCTTCTGATGTTCTTGAGTAATTTCCTGGCATGCTAAGAAGTGATACAATTCAAATATTTACAAATTTATTTGATTTTTAAAAGCGTTAATATGGCCAATCAAATCAAGAACTATTTTTTCTTTCTGTAATTTTATATTTAAGCAATTCAAATGTTTTGTTATGACTGTTAAGAATGCCAGTTTGCATAAAAACTTAATGTTCTTGAATATGCTGACAATTTATCGTTTTGCTTATGTTTCTTTTTTTTTTAATTCTGGGATTTCCCTTCTGAAACTAAAAAAACCATTCAATGGACTTTCCCGCACTCATTCAATGCACTTCTTTGTATAACACTAAATCACTGTAAACGGCAGTTACATCTTGCAGAAATGTTTTAAATTTCCAATGCGACAATAGTCTATTGCCACTACTAATTGAATTAACGGCCTGTTTTACCATCTTCTGTTAAGAAATGTTAGGTTGGTATGATCGCTAGTTACTACAAGCTAAGCTGGTACGACTTCTAACGACGCTCTTTTATCTTAGAAGTCGTACACGTGTTCTGTTAGCTGAAGACTTTCTGTGTGAAAGGACGTGTTGTATAAGACTAGAAGAAATATACTATAACAAATCGAATCTAAGTGAATCGAGTGATTAATAAACCCAAACCTACATCCTTTAACATCTTCATCGTCAAATTTAATATTGCAGTTTTCCCACATAGCGCCTCCTGATCAATAATGCAATAGAATGTAGGTCAAGTGATTCCATTTTTTTTAATAGTCTTCTTAACTCTTTCCCTTGCCCCACTATTACTTTTGCACCATTCGTTATAATTGTACTATATTTCGCAAACTCATCGTATTCTTCCATTTTTCCCCGAAACGCCTGGAATATGTCCTTTCCTTGCCTGATACCATGTAGTGATACCATTACTAATAATTCTTCGTAAATCATAAACTTGTTATCTATACGACGGGCAAAAATAGATAATTGGTTTATATTTCTAATGTAAATACTTTCGTCCAAGTACAAAGAACGGTAACAATAGCTTTTTAATAAATTTTTACTAGTTTGAGATGTGGATGCTAATGTCACGAAGTCACAACGAGATAGTTTGTCACAAAAATGGCACTGATTCAAAACATTTAACTGCATTTTTATTATCAAACAGTACATGTTTCAGTTCAATAGTACATTTTTTGATCAGATTTGACAAGGAGAGGTCACAGTCGTTGGATCTTTAAATTTTTTCTGATGTATTTGGAGCAAAAATAAGCCGATCTATATTCGACTGCTTTTGTCAATACTAATTACTTAGAAAGATATTTAATATTTAACTCTTTGAGTTGCATAAATACTAAATTATTTCATTATGTCGCGATAGCTGTGGTAGTAAAAATAGTGGAGTGATAGTTTCTTGAACTTCTTTTTGTACGCGGGGAAATCCTCATGGACACCCCGTCGCTCTTCTGGGAAGCGCAGGGTTGTCGGACTTAGCGACTAAAACCCCAGGGTGGCCTGCCTAACGCTCAACAAGGGTGCCCCGGAACCTCTTTCAAATTGCTGCCGGAGCACTCCTGCGTCCTCTTCTATTCTGAGGGAGCCATTCCTCAGGTTTAGTTTAGGCATTGAGAAGGATCATCCCTCTCAACGCTATCCCCTGGGCTGTGGTGTAAGTCCGAGAAGATCCCAGAATCTCCTCGGCGTGACGACCCCTATGATCACCTAGGGCGGCGCAAGACCAACTCCTGTAGGTTCTTGAACTATTCTATCACAAATTTAAATTTCTCATGTTCAATACATTTTTTTGTATTTTTATATTTTTTTCATTTATAACTTGTTTATTTATAAAAGAGTATATTTTTGTATACCCTTTATTTTTTAATACTCTTTTACATTTTTTTATTAATTTTTTTACTTTTTCTTCTCTTTTAGGTTTACTGTGATTGTGTTATATATTTACAACATATATGGTGGTACCATATCGTGAGCACACGAAAAACACAAGTATTTTCAAAAAAACGAATACCGATGCATTGCAAGAGCATTTTGCTCTTCTCACATTATCTGGGAAACATACTTGGTTGACACTAAAAAAAATTGATCTATTGCATATTAACCTATCGACAACAACGATTTGCTATTTTTCTCCGTTTAGCTGATGATATTTTGCAATATATAGATTTCCAAAATGAATTAAGAATTAATCAATAATCATACCTGCAATTGCTCGATCATCACTCTCTTTCTCACTTTCTCATCTCTGTGGTGTGTATGCCAACGGGTCCAAACGTCTTGCGATTGCAACACCTGAAAACGCGAGGTTTCGAACGCTCGTAGCCATTGCCTGGATTTCATCATCCTTGGTTCCAAGGAAAGATAAAGAAGCCACTCGAGGATGCCGTAAACTATACCCTCTCCCTTGCTAGCATATAAATCAGCGGGCTTCAACGGTTTCTCGGCTGCGATGCCAAATATACTCGGTTATTCTTTGTACAATTGTCAACGTGGACGAACATTAATTCAAGTGAAACCACGCAGGTTCGGCATTTCCAAATATACAGAACATACTATAAACGCGACTGTTTTGAACTCGTTCAATTACTTTCTTACATGTCAGAAATGGGATACGCTCACGTATAGTGCGAAACATTTAACAGTGATCTCGTGCAGTGCGGAGTGAGAAGGAAGAAGGAAAATAAAAAAAAGAAAAAATGAACGGGCCGGCACCTCGCGGTCCGCCCATTACAAGCTGGAGTAGGGAACATGATTCTTCCCCGAACATCTCGCCGGTACAACACGAAAGACGCAGGCCGAGAAACGCAATTGGCACAACTGGAGCGATTGGTAGAGGAGACTCAGCCTCCATACGCGTCCGCGTTCTCGATCACCGCGCGCTCGCGTTCGCGCTCACTGCGTGGGTGTCGTAGGAATTCGGCCAACGACGATCGATTAGATCATAGAACATATTAAAGAATCATCGAAATCAGAAAGAAAATAGCTTTCTTACAAGCTCGCCCTAATATTATATTACGTTTCCCTATTAAATGAAACAACTTTCATGTGAAATATCTTCTTGCATTTTTGATAATTAGAGAATAAAGGATAATTCAAAAAATAATAAAAGTGTGTATCCATTTACATCAAGTTGGAGCCTATCGCTGCCAACAGTTTTCATAGGAGGTTGACAGACTTTTTTTCAAGAGTTTAACGAATGTAGCTTCTATAGCTACATATGCATACTATATTGGCTGCATTACGATCAAGAATTAAGTTGTACTAATTTCTATGTTCGCCATAGCGAATCATAGATGGCGTAAGAAACTCTAACTTTTTTCAGTTCGGTATTTTTACGATCATATAAACAGGCCTTTACACTCGCTAGGGAAAACCGTCCGAAAATTGAATCGTGTCTAGTCGTGAGAAATTCACATGAAAGATCAACAAAGTCAGCGTTCTTGCGAGGTGGATAGAGACGAGTAGAGTATTTGTGTCTTTGTCTGAGACATTGATATTATGTCACGCATGCGTAGAACAAGAAGCTTTTTGTCTTCCACGTTGATTTTTCACGACTCAATTTCCGAACAGATTTCCCTAGGCTTTGGTATATGAGCATCGAGACCTTTTTATATGATCGTTGGTATTTCAGAACCAACAGAACAGAAGAGACACGAAGTCTCATTTAATGCCACGACTATTCTGTCCTCAGTTAATGCTAGCAACTCGTACGGATTATTGATCAGTCTCAGTGACGTAGTTAAACAAATGGTCGAACATTTAATCGGTTGGATACACTGGTGAAAGGTACCGCTGTCAGTAATAATATGACTACTACACCGCACGGTATTTTTATCAATAATGCCGACGCCTCAGATGCGATCAAGTAGAGTCAGACTGAGGTTCTCAACGATGCATTTTGGATATTCCATCAAACAGACGAAATTTCTGTGAGAAGCCTTCGCATGGACAAATGGCTCCAAGATAGAAAGCTTTGGCTTTTAGGTAGCACACTACCTCTGCTACCAAGGAGGTAAACACTGACTATTTTGTTACGAATCTTTCCTTTGTTCAACCTTTCACAGTTAATATCCATAAAATTTTGTACGATATTAATAATTTTTGTCTTCTTTGCGGAATAGTTTTGAATCTGATAATCTATCGCTTTACGGTGACGATGATGATTTCTCAGGTAGAGAATCTATTAATAATTGAATAAAATCCTTTCTTTATTTAATTTCTATTTATAGCATTTTCATTTTTATTGACAACAAAATATTAGATATAATATAATATTAGAGAATTATGAGAAATACTAAGTTGTTTTTTTTGGTTATTATTATCAGCAATCGTATTATTAATGACATTGTCATTAGGTGGTAATAACAAAATCCGCAATCACTTAGTTGCCAACCCAATATATTATTTTTCGTAATCTGAATATCTGTGAATGTATTCGTGGCGTCTTTTCGAATTTTAATATGTATATGACATAACGGTATTTTTGTGACAGTTTTCTATTTTATTTAATTTATAGCCAATTTTAGTTTTATTTGAAAATAGAACATTTCTTTCTGTTTATTTTTCTTAACTTCACATTTACTGTTTGCAAATTGTTTACAAATAGTTTTACGTTTTTTGAAACAAAGAATGTAGAAAAATATAAGTAAAGGATATCATGACCGGAATCTGAAGATCTACTCTTTCCAGAACACTTAACTTTGACATTGAATTAAATCGATCGATATTTGCTATGTAGTTTAAACACGTAAGACACATTGTATACATTAGACGTTGTGAATAGCCATTAAATACAGTTGATGCATTAACAAAATTTTAACACTAGTCCTAAAGTAGAGTAATTTTTTTAGCGCAAAACAATAATTGCTACACAATGTTGTAGTTCGTCGAACAATTTGTTAAAATGTCAAAGGATGAACTTTCATTATTTTAAAGATACTGCTTTAACGTGTCAAATATTACGACTACAGATAGTAAGAAATATAATCCAAAGATGACGTAAAAATTAAATGACAAAAATAGTGTACAAGTTGATTATAGGATATTATGCCATTAAATGTTAAGATATAATACATTAAATTTTAAACTACTTCTGTAATGTTAAACTTTGTAATACTTTAATAGTATTAGACCACTTTTCGGATAGTATTATGTGTATCTAGCTGGTTTTATAGGTTCAATACCTTGTCATAAATACAAGAATAACATAAAGTTTCTGGAAAATAAAAATCTTTTCAAAATCTAGTGAGTTCTTGGGTTCTATGTACTTCTCGCTAATATAGTTGCGTCTATAGATATTAAGATAATCTAATTGAAAAATGAATATTTCATATGATTGTTCTACATTTTCTGCCATAAACTTACAATATATATGCGACTGCCACTAAAGATTTCATCATCGTGTAATTCATACCCTTCTTAGCGCATTCATAATATAATCTTTACTAGATTAAACTTATTGTTAGAGTTCTAGAGAAAAAATGACTAATCCATATCTAAAATTTCCAATTACTCTATGTTGTAATTAAATTGTTTATTTTATTCAAATATAATTTCCAACTAGTCTTATTAAATCCACTAAACTCGATGCAAAGTTGCATAATTTGTGTCACTTCGTTTCTACGCTAAAAACAATTCACCTTGGTTCATGGTCGTTATTTAAACATGGACAATATGGCAACTTAATATCGATTATCAATAATCAAGAAGTCAACAGTAACGTAAAGTAGTCTTTCAGCGGGTTCAGTAACGCTCGGCATGTTCAACAATCAGGGTGTTTCAACATCAAAATCCTATGAACTCCATTCTGGGACTTTTGTACGTATAAGATAATTGTTCAAATAAATATGAATAAATTGTAAAAGAAACGTTGCACAATAACGAATATTCTAAATGACAGAACAATATAAATTAGGAAATTTTTGTTTTTACACTTTTATGCATAAGAATATTTCTAATAATATTATATATTATGCATATATATAATATTTCATATGATACAAGATTTTGTTTCTTACAACGATCTAAATCAAGCAATTCTTATTGCTGAAACTTTCTGCAGAAGCATATGTGTTTCGTATTCATTTTAATAATAATACTTTAATAATAAAGGTTGTATTATCAAACAATTCGAAACATAATGGAGAAAGCTACCGTAAATTATTAATGAAAATAAAATAGGAGTTTTATCAGCTTCTTCTTGTCAATGTTATAGTTATAGGATTCGTATTACGACCGACATTTGTAACAAGTAGAACTTTACTTTACATACGATTTACAATAATAATAACAAATAATATAATTATAATTATAATAAATATAATGTAATAATAATTATAACTGTGATTATAATTATAGTAGCAATAAATAATGAATAATAGAATTATATAATAATAAATATTCTTTGAGCAGATAAAATTTACAATTGTTGCATGAATTTAACGCAACGCGACGCGGAAAAAGGTCTAAATCAATTCTATTACTTTTTACTCAATGGTAACCCGCGACTTATTTGATGAGAACAGTAACGATATTAACCTTATTATTCTTCAGCAGACAATATTTGTGACATCATTTATGTTGACATTATTTTCTTAATTATAACGATAAAGAAGGTTTCTTTAAAAGATTTCTTGCCATTTTTCAATCCACTTACTTACTAGGGACGATAACTGAAAGTTGTTCCTTATTAACTGAAGTTAATAGATTTTCGATTCTCATGACTCACGAAATTAGCCAATTCAATATAATACTATTGCAGAGCAGTTGAAACGTTTTTAATTAACGCCATTAACCTTTTTGATGGCAGCGATGCATTTTCTGCCGATTTAAAGTTAATTCTGTCTTAACTGTTTAACAATAGCTAAATTATCGAATATCCGGAACCACTGATTTTGGTAACGCTAAAAAGACACGAATATGCTGATGAACTGTTTCCACTTGTCTCGATATGGTCAACGATTTAAGATTTGCAAACTATGGGCAGCGTGTGCCGCTTTGGTAAGCTTCCAATGGACTCACGAAACTCACATGTTCTACATAACCTTTCAATCTTTATCAAAAACAAAAATATCAGATCCAAAATGGAACATTTTCGCTGAAAGTTTGTGCGATTTATAATATATACATAAAGTGAGTCACAGAAGTATTCGTACCCTTGCAATTACAATTTCATTTGATGTTTAAAGTTTATATCATAACAAATTGCTGTTTTTCAATAAACGATATATCGATCAAAAGCTTAATTATTATATATATATATTCCCATCGATAAATAATGCAAAGTGTTTATTGTTAAAAAAGATATTAGTTATCTAAATTCAATAATTATAAAAATACGAATACTTCTGTGACTCACTGCACATGTAAACTTAGAGAAATATGAAGATAAATAGAAAAATGAGAGAAACATATCGAAGACTAAACATTGTGAAGTATTAAATAAAAAACAAATTTGTTCGTACATTTGTTCACTATACAAAATAACACATTTTCCATATGAATATTCGGGAGACATGAGATTTTTACACAAGCTGGTCTATATTATGCGATTTAAGGGCGCCTGCGCTCTGAATTCCGATTCGAATAAAGCGAAACAGGGGAGCTTGACCCTTGGTCATTGGCAAGAATACAGACAGTCTGGTCCGCAGCCTTTACAGTGCTAGCATGCTCTTTGCGCAACAGTTCACCTCTTTGCCATGTCTTGCCAAGTATAAAAAGTATGTACGAGCCCAAAATTCACTCGAAACTTTCGTTTTATCCGCTATTGTTAGAAAGATTTCTAGTATCACGTCTATTGACAATCCTATAAGTTGCACATACCTTAATACTCAGATAGGGGACACTTTTACTTATTTCGAATTAATTGCATTTGCATACAAAACTATATTTTCCTCATTTATCCGTGGAAAAGTGAAGTTGTTCCCAAAAAGAATATGTATAAGTACAAAAAATAAAACATAATTTACTTAGAAAATATTATTATAAATTTACAAACCTTTGCGGCTACGTACAATAAGATATTTTATTATTTAAAATAAAAAGTTCCAAATCGTAGAAGTTTCCCCAAATTAAATACGTTTGTATTTATTACTTATCCTTCAAGCTCCTCATTTGGCCATATTTAAATACAAGTGGCAAAGTAAGAAAGTAACTTACCTTTTTCAAAAGTGTTCTTCTTTTGCTTCATTTCAGACATTAACAAGATTATAATCAACATTAATTAACAACATAAGGATCATTTTCATTTCTAATCGTTAGTGTATGTGTACGTTCTAAAATCAAAAGTTAGTATGTAGCTAAGTGCTACGCTGTTCATCCAATAAATGATGTGAGAAATGTATTTCATGGATCGCGATTGTCATTGCACTTCAATGGGAACACGCGTGTCACAGAAGATAACATCCGCATCGTACTCATAACTGTGTCACATACTTCGATACAGAACTACTAGTAAAAAATATCGGTGTTTCACGACCTCTCGCTATTCCATAATTCTTTCAATAATGATCGCATCGAAATATAAATTTCAAATTTCACGTAATTAAATAATCGAAACACAACACTATGAAATGGTGAATCATTAAAAAAAGACAAATAAAGAAATATGATATAGAGTATATGTGTACAATCAGCAAGTACATATATATATATATATATATATATATATATATATATATATATATATATATATATATATATATATACTCTTATCTTTCAATGTCAACATTATTTCCTTATTAATATTTAAGTACGATGTCTCATTGAGCTACGTACGTATATGGCTGTATCTCGTGACCAATTGTAATTATTGCTTATAAAGAAATTATTTTTTTTTTATAGGTCACGCGCGCCAAGCAAGGCGATGGACCGATACGAACGACTGGCGCGTCTTGGGGAGGGTAGCTACGGTGTAGTCTTCCAGTGTAGAGATCGGCAAACTGGAAAATTGGTAGCTGTTAAAAAGTTCCAACAAACAGAGGATGATCCTCTTATACGCAAAATCGCACTACGTGAAATAAGGCTCCTTAAGGTCAGTAGTTATGCTTGAAAATACAGTAATGTGTAAAATTCTTAGGCCACTTATACAATATAATCACTATCGTTTGACTTATCGTTGCTGCAAGACTTATTGTCAAATCATACTACATAAGTCACATGGTAGCGATATAGCCCAACAAGCATGATCATTTCAAAATTTCTGTATCATCGTAATCTTTATCATAAATATTATCGCCACCCGAAAAATTTAGATATTTTGTTTATCAATCTGATACGTATATACTGTGTTTGAGATGATAAAATGTCTTAAATTGAAAGAAGACGGAGATCGTATAATATCACAAAGTATTATAGAATAGCAGTTTCAATATTTAACAAGTTGAAAAGAGATTCCTTTCCTATGCTTATAGTATGTATACAAAAAAGAAAGGGTGGAGAAGAAAGGAACTGTTAGATATCACAAGGCTAGGATCAGACTATCTGAAAATAAGTCTCATGTCTTTCTTTACTTCTCTCTTCTTCCAACATGGTTCTAGCGCTTTACGTATATACATATGTATACCTTCAAGTGAACGACCCCTTACAAGCTGAAGGTACTAAAGCTCGCAGTGGCTAGTCTCGAATTAAGAAAACTTCGTTCAAAAAATATGGAGAAATTCTCAAAAGTATTATTAGCCTTAATTAGAATATAGATGTTTGACATAGAGTTTTTTAAGAATATCGATCAGCTCGTGGAAGAAAAATTCGTGCTCTTGCACAGCAATGTAGCAATATAAATTCACCGTCGACATCGACTGCAAGAAGTGGCCAACGGTCAATACCGTGGCGGTCAATATCTTAGCGTGTTCTGCTCTCGATGACCTAGTCTTATCGAAATAATCAGAGAGTTCTCTTCCAAACATATGCGCATTCAAACGAGCGTCCACTCTGTTCTGACATTTCGCCTCAAGGATATCTTCTTTCGTCCGTACAGCAAATACGGGGCGTGATGTTAATGATTTTCTTTCCACACGACTTTTGATCGCAAACGCTGTCCGCAATAACAAACCAAAGCAAAAAATTTCTGATTTCGATAATTTTTTAATATATTCACGATCTATATAAACTACAAAAAAAAAGATAAGAATACTAACGCCAATACTAACGTATACGCTAGGAACGCACAATTATTGGTAATACCTATTGTGTATGGTGCCTACACTACCAACAATTTTTTGCAAATATCTCGGAAACTAAAATTGAGCGATAGTTATATATATGGAAAAAGTTGTTCACAATGTTGATTTCTACACATATTCAAAAATTATCAAAGTCGATGTGGTGAAAGAAAGCTTATATATTATAAGAAGGTAACTATTTACGAAACTGACATCATCTTAGATTTACATGATCTTCTAATATGTAATAGAAATAAAAATTTTAAACAACTTCTTTCTTTGCATATTGCCGTCAGACTCTTCTAATTTTCGAGATATTTGCAGAGAACTGAAAAAACTGTCAGTACTACTATGAATTCTGCCCTACAAAATGTGTCTATGATACAGTCATAAGCAAGACCGACACGCTCGTCGCTTGGCAATCAGTTTATATGCATCATCCATTGATCTGTTTATTTTTATTCCATACTTTACAAATCAAAATAATCATTCACAATTACATGTGACGCGATACTGTAAGAAATTTTTTTGAAAATCTGTTCCAACGACAAAACGATTTTGTCAATCGAATATAGAGTATCGAAAAATAATTAATTAAATTCTTCATATTACGATATGAAAAGATATTCGCAACGGTAATTAATTAAATTTACAGCGCGCTACGAGGCGACTGTCACGTAAACTTGGGGGTTGGATGATAAAATAAAACAGCTGAGTCGTAACGCAACTATCAATTTTGCTTTTATTAAACTTTATTATGAATTCAGCAATCACAGTGGAATATACACTGAATTGACACACATAAATCACAATTCACTCGAACAACTTTATGTAAAACCTAGTTACACTGATACGTTAAGTACGCGACCGGTCTAAGGGTAGAAACTCGGTAAAAGGTGTTGACTATTCTAAAGATAGAGAATGAGTGGTTTAGTGACGATGTTGTGGCGGAGGAAAGCTAGGGGTGGGTGTGTCTGAGACCACAAGATGAGCTGATTCGTTAAGGACAATTTTGTTTAGGAAAGCAAGGGCGATAGACATTGCTTTTGATTGGAGCACAAGAATCCTGGTGGACTAGGAAGGGTCTTAGCCGCCCTTGAGAGAAAGTTGCTAACGGAAAATACCGAATGTGAGAAAACTAACTTTCCCGTATCTTCTCGTAGTAAACAAAAATATAAAGAACACTGGAAATAGAAGATGCTTGTTTTTGGTCGTCTTTGGCGAAACTTTTCAAGACGTGAAGGCGAACACTTGAAGATAACATAAATGAAGCCCTCTCCCTTCCTGCATCGTGGACTAGCGGGCCCTAACGGTTTCATGATTCCGACACTTAAGATTATTCTCATTCATTCTTTATACAATCGTCAACACGGACGAACGTCGAAGAATATCCTACGCGACTTCTGTTATTTCGAATCAACATAACGCTTGAGTAACAATCTTATACTTAACTCGCGTAGTTTTACCTTACGATATAGTAAACAATTTTCAGTATAAAAATTACTGTAATTCATAATGTATCAATCTTAAACTTTCTTTTATGTGTCACTTTCATACTGTTGTACCAAAAAAAGTTGAACTGTTGGTTGTTTAATCCTTGAGTTTCCCAAACTCATTGTATTACATGCAGTATATTTAAAAAACGTATAAAGATAATTTGATTTCTAGAATTTGAAACATCCGAATTTAGTCAATCTTCTCGAGGTCTTCAGACGGAAACGGAAATTGCACCTAGTCTTCGAATATTGCGAGTACACGCTACTGAACGAGATGGAGAGGTATCCAAGCGGATGTCCAGAAATCACCACGAAGCAGCTTACATGGCAAATTCTGCAGGGCATCGCGTATTGTCATCGACTAGGTTGCGTTCACAGGGATGTAAAACCGGAAAATATTTTAATTACAGCCGATGGCGTAGTGAAATTGTGCGATTTTGGTTTCGCACGAATGCTCAGTCCTGGTGAAAATTACACAGAATACGTCGCAACTAGATGGTACAGAGCGCCTGAACTACTGGTAATTTTTTTTACATAATATAATCATTTCTTTCCATTACTTTTTTAAGATTCCATTCTATACGCACTTGTTATTAATAATTCATTACCTCTAGCCGTTGAAATCTTGTGCGTGAAATTAACAATAAATTGGTTAAATCAAAAAATAAAATTAATATAGATATTAATCTAGCATACTAATAAAAAAATTATATATTTTTTTGATTCGTTTAAATAATGTATTTTATTAATTAATTCACTAATGATATTTATTCGTATTCTGCTTGGATCTTTTTCGTATTTCTAGATTTTATTGACTTGTATTATAATAATTAAATTATTTCTAATTACTAAGAGAACGTGGTCTTCAACAGGTAGGAGATACTCAATATGGTACACCAGTCGATGTGTGGGCAATTGGTTGTGTTTTCGCAGAATTAATACGTGGAGAAGCGTTATGGCCAGGAAAATCAGACGTGGACCAATTGTATTTAATTCGAAGGACTATTGGTGACTTATTGCCGAGACACATAGCTATTTTTCAGCAAAATGAATTTTTCGCTGGTATCACTTTACCGACTCCTCAAACCCTCACGCCCCTCGAAACTGCTCTACCTAATAGAGGCAATACAATTCTACAGGTGAATTTTTACATTGCTTTCTTTATCTTAAATAAACGATTTAAATAAAAAATTTTTAGTAAATTGATTATAGGAAGATTTAATTGATTCCATTTATTTCACCTAACAGCTTGACTTTCTTAAGAAGTGTTTGAACAAAGATCCTGACGAAAGATGGTCTTGTGAACAACTTCTACAACATTCTTATTTTGAGAATTTTCATTTCAAAATCCCCGAAGTTGAGATGGAGGAATTCGATAAGCTTAAAAAATATCGAGATCGATCACGAGTATGTACAGTTTTATAATAACAAGAATACAATGAATAATGAACCAAATAAAAAAGATACATGACATTTTTCTTACTACAAAATTTATATCAAATACTAAAATATACAACAAGATAATATATTGCATATAAAATTGGTAACAAAAATACCCTTACCTATTGTATATCTATTGTATTTTAGAATAGTAATTACAGTCAAATGGTATTACCCCAACTTCCCAAGCCTGGTGCTTCAGTACATAGTCAAAATGAAAATCGGCCGAGAAGCTCCTCCATGCATCATCAACAGCAGGACTTCGATCATCTGCCTATGATTAAAGGCTGTAATTAAGCTCCTCTGTGATTGTAATATAATTGTACACGTATACATATATATTTATTTGTCTATTTATTTAAACTTTATAGATTTTCATTATATCAATTAATGATTGTTAATAAATTTTATTTTTGTTTTGCATGTTTGTGTTTATAACTTCTGAAGAGATTTTGTTTAACTAATATGATTTCAATATCATATATATATATATATATTTATTTATTTATTGTATCTATATTATATATACATCTTAAAATAAAATTTTGTATAAAATGATATTATTCTATACTATTATATATATATTTATTTATTTTTTTACTTATTTATTTATTTATAAGGTACATATATATTAATAGATTGTTCTTCTTGAAAGTTAATTACAAAATACAGCCTCTCACATAAGTTTAGCTTTTCTTAATTTTATTAAACATTATCATCCTATTTCTTATGCTAACTAAATAAATATTACTTTATAAATTATGTTTGTTAAACATTTGTTACACATTATACAAGTATATTATCTCTAATTATGTACTATCTTTCTTCATAATCTGCTGATAGACTCTTACAAAGGGATGTGGACGTCGATCTTCTTCTGGTATTCTACATTGTATTTTATACCACACAACATGAAGACCAATAAAGGCAGCAGTAATAACCCATAACTGATAATCCATTTTTATATAATCTTTCTGTTTACGTTTATGCAAAACAGAAAATATCCTATAAACCTGATTTATATTATCTTCCTGAAAAACTTACATATGAAAGATATCTTTTGCAAACAAAATATATTTCATAATCACTTACAAAATTTTTTATCAATGTGTAATTAATCACAATGTGTTTTAATACTTACAGATTACAATCACGATCTATCGCACTATAATCGTCCATACTTGATCGTACTTTACTTGAATATAATACATAACCTAAATATATTAAGTGTACTTAAAATTGATTGGCTAATCATATTTTATATGCTCTATCAAAACTTTCCATGAATTTCGTTTCGTAATAATTTGATAATTGTCACCTATCAATTATTAATTATAACACTCTGTAATTAAAAAGTTATGCAGTTAAAATAATAAACAATAATGTAACTCTCGAATGTCACTAGTCAGCAGCCAATAGTTGCAACCGCAGCAATCCAGTTTTATTTACATTTACTGCCCTGTTTCGTTGGCAGATATAGAGTATAGGGGAATTTAACGTGCCATCTCCGATGCAAAAGCGAAGCCAAAGCATCGTTCCACGTCCTCCAATTCTTCCAATTCTTACAAAGAGAACAAAAATTAACCAACTACATAACTATGTATACAGTTAGAAAAAGAAAACAGGTTAAACTTTATTTTAATGAAAATTAAACTATTGATTTTTTTATTGGTATTTAATAATTTTCAATGCGTAAAATTTGAAAATGCAAGTCATAGTTGTAGAAATCTAGCGGTTCAGAAGTTACACATATGTAAAGTTAAACATTTTTAATGTCTATAATTAAAGTGTTGACGCATAATGTAAATGAACTTTGTCAAAAATTGACATATTAACGTAGCCTGTCACATATGTACACTTGTTACAGCCAGCGACTCCACTCATTGGACGAATCTTGGGTAGAAGGCAACATGACGCCAAAGTAAACTATTAAATACGTTAAAAATGCTCAACTTTATGCACGCATAACTTTTGAATCGCTGGTTTTCTGAAGTTAAAAATTGCATTTTCAGATTCTACGCATTGAAAACTACTAAATAGCAATAGTTTTATTCCCATTAAGACGAAGTTCAGCCAGAAAATATTTTGTAAGTGGAAATTTTAGATGGTTTTAGGATAACATAAGTCACATATATATATTTCAGCAAAAAGCGGGAAATTGTTGCGATAATATTTAATATTCTTTAGACTTTAGATTGATTAGATAAAAGTAATAGTGTTATATGAAAGCTTAATGTTTATTTTATATTTTTATTTATTGTTAATTTTATGATATTATCAATATTACGAATCTGAAAGAGATATTTTCCGTAAGATATAATGTATATAAATGTAATATAAGCATCTGTAATTATGCCTGGTGAAAAATTAATAAATGCGGTACGAAGTACCTTTTCGTTATACGGACTTGTACTTTCAAGGTATATAAATTTTTAATGTATTACATATAATATTATGTAAGTATACCAAATCTTAATTTTATTTCTTAATTTTTACGAATGAAATTTTTTGTTGTCTAGGAAACTTAGCATTTCACTTGCTAAGGAACTTCTAAATGTAGAAGAAAATGAACGTGAAATGTGGTTAATGCAAGTAATAGAGCAAGTTTTAGCTCAAAATTTAAGTGATACACAGATAACCATTGAAAATTTGAAGCTAGCAATAGAAGAATGTATAAAACCCAATGCGTTAAAGGATACAGAAACAGTACTAAATGTTATAGATGTATTTGATATACCTAGAATCAAATATGAGTTGTCTGAGAACAAATTTGTTTTGGAAACTGTAACACCAAATTTGGTTGCCGAAGCACAATATAAATCCATACTTTTTAAAGATAGATTTGAGTTGCTTTGGTACAGAACTATGAGACATGAATTATTTACTCCTCCAATGCCTGGTGAAAGAAAAAAAGATTGGATTGAATTAGTACCAATTGAACATCTGTTGAGTGGAAGTAAAGAAGGAAATGTTTATGTTATGGGTCTTCTCTCTCAATTAGTAGAGGGTCAATATTATTTAGAAGACACAGGAGGTACAATAAAAGTTGATTTACAAAAAGCAATATCCTTTTGAAGCTCCAGATTTATGTAATCATTTATGTAAACATGAATATTTATAAATGTTTCAGTATGCTAAATCAATTATCTGTTAATTGCATTTTCCTTAATATTTGTATACAGATTTCAGGATGGTTTGATCATGGAATGCTCTATAGTAATAGCTAATGGAGATTTCAAGGACGGTATTTTACATGTGAAAAATTTAGGTTTTCCACCAGCAGAATCATCTAATAATGCACGTGTAGATTTCGGCAATGCTAATACATTTGGTGGTTTGAGTGAGTTTTCTTTGAAACTTTCTGAAAAACTAAAAACTTATGAAGAAAGTAACAAAGATGGAATGATTGTTTTTGTATCTGAAATGTGGTTGGATGATAAAACTGTTTTACGCAAATTTAAAATTATGTTGGAAGGATATTCTGAATATCCACCTATAGCTTTTGTATTATGTGGACATTTTTTAAGTTTTCCTGCAAAACCATCAAGCAGGCAAAAATTGATAGAGGGATTAAAAAATCTTGCTGATATAATAATACAATATCCAGATATAAACCAAACTTCCAAATTTATTTTTGTACCTGCAACAGATGATATTGGATCACCAAAAATTTTGCCAAAATTGCCACTGCCCAAAAATCTTACAGAAGATTTTAGAAAAAATATACCTGGAGCAATATTTGCTACTAATCCATGTAGAATTCAATATTGTACGAAAGAAATTGTGGTACTAAGGGGAGATATTTTAACGAAAATGTGTAGGAATACTCTTTACTTTCCATTTCAAGGCAATATCCACGATCATGTAAGCTTTATTATATTACTGATTGTTTATGTATGTTGTATAAAAGTGTATAACTTTACTTTTGATAAATGTTTCAGTATGCAAAATCAATTATCTCTCAATCTCATTTGACTCCTTTAAGTCTTCCAATGTTACCTATATATTGGAAATACAATCATGCATTGCAAATATATCCTACTCCGGATCTCATTGTAACTGCAGATGGATTTGAAGCATATGAAACTACCTATTCTAATTGTCATATAGTCAATCCAGGATCATTTTCAAAAAACGACCATTCCTTCAAAGTATACGTTCCAGCGCTAAATTTAGTTGAACATTGTGCTATTCCCAAAGATATGGATGGTGTTTAACAACAAATTATTATTGACGTTTGAAATAAAGTATTAACAAGTAACATATTTTTGTAAATTCAATAATAATAGTAATTTACTGTACCTTCTACCTCTCTATGAACAATTGCATGCCGATCTTATACAGTATATATTTTCACATCACAGATCTCATAAGTCAAGTTTGGTTATTGAAAATAACTTAATCTTTATTAAATAATTTAATTATAATTAAAAATAATTTTATTTTATTTTATTCATTGAGAATACTGGATAACTTCTTGGTCCATGTTGTTTAGCAATGCAACGAAATAATATTGAAGAATAACTTAGTGACTCTTATGATCGAATATGTTTAATATTATCAACATAATATACCTCAGGCAAATTTAACACTCTCCTCAGTTCTCTTCAGACTGCCTAACAAATTTGTATATCAGACTTTCTATCTGGGACACAGGAAATACGCGTTTATTTAATTACTTTTCTTATCGATTTATATAAATAGATACATACAATATTAAACACATGTGTTTCTACCTCTTCGCAATGTACATAACAATATTACAGGTACAGACAGGGCCGCGGCATATCTCAATTCACTGCGCTGGAAGCATAAGTCAATTACTGGCCGTTTAATTAAACATTATATGGATCATAACTTTGTAAAACAACATATAACGTATGAGATGCAATAATAAAACGCGATAGTATGATCTGCAAATATTACAATTTCGTATTAATAACGAGCTGAACTGCTATCAACAATACCAGCTGTACAGTTAAAGGAAACATTCGTAAGTTATGTAAATATAATAATTAAGACACAATTTCTGTTCAGCAAATTTTACGATATATATATATATATATATATATATATATATATATATAGAAGAATGTACAAAACCCAATGCGTTAAAGGATCATATATGTACACACACACACACACACACACACACACACACACACACACACACACACACACACACACACACACACACACACAAACCCAATGCGTTAAAGGATATATATATATATTAGGTTAAGTAAAAAGTTCTGAGCGTTTTTCGCTAGATGTCTTTAGTGAGCCATATCTCACGATGTGCACATCGCATCGAGTCATAGTATACACCGATTTCAAGGTGATATTACGCATCAAAAAGGTTCTTTGTCAGTTTTGTGTTCGGTGAAGCCAGTTGTGTGTTACAGCGTTCGAAAATGGAGATAAAAAAAGAGAAAATTCGATACATTCTTCAGTACCACTACGACCAAGGTGAAAAGGCGGAGCAGGCGGCCAAAAAAATTTGTGCTGTTTATGGACCCAGTACAGTATCGAATGCAACAGCAAAGCGGTGGTTCCAACGATTCCGTTCTGGTAATATGGACGTCGAAGATGAGGCACGCTCTGGTAGGCCAATCGTCGAAAATGTGGATAAAATCATGGAAATCGTCGAGTCGGACCGGCATGTGAGCACTTATTCCATTGCCCAGGAACTGAAGATTAGCCAGAAAACCGTTTGGAACCATTTGCATAAGGCTGGTCTCAAGAAGAAGCTCGACGTATGGGTGCCACATGAATTGACGCAAAAGAACCTTTTGGACCGAATTGATGCCTGCGATTCTTTGTTGAGACGTAACGAAATCGACCCATTTTTGAAGCGGATGGTGACTGGCGATGAAAAATGGGTCACATACGAGAACAACAGCCGAAAAAGATCGTGGTCCAATCGCGGTGGGCCGGCCCAAACGATCGCCAAGCGTGGATTAACGGCCAAGAAGGTTTTATTGTGTGTTTGGTGGGATTGGAAGGGAATCATCCATTATGAGCTGCTCCCATCGGGGCAAACACTTAATTCGGACCTCTATTGTCAACAACTGACCAGACTGAAGCAGGCGATCGACCAGAAGCGGCCAGAATTGGCCAATAGGAAAGGTGTTGTGTTCCATCAAGACAACGCCAGGCCGCACACATCTTTAACGACGCGTCAGAAGCTCCGAGAGCTTGGCTGGGAGGTTCTATCGCATCCGCCGTACAGTCCAGACCTGGCACCAAGCGATTATCACCTTTTTAAGTTTTTGCAAAATTTTCTTGATGGTACAAAACTGGCCTCAAGAGAGGCTTGTGAAAATGAGCTGGTCAAGTTTTTTACCAATAGGGACGAGGACTTCTTCAACCGCGGAATTATGAAATTGCCTTCAAAATGGACAAAAGTAATCGAACAAAACGGCGCATATTTAATCTAAATCGAATAATCTTGACTATGTTAATTTCATCGTCGAAATAAAGCGAAAAAGCGCTCAGAACTTTTTACTTCACCTAATATATATAAAGGATGGATATATATATGTGTGTGTGTGTGTGTGTGTTTGCGCGCGCGCGCGCGTGTGTGTGTGTGTGTAGAAACATTAATTTTTATTATTTGGATCGATTTTTTTCTCTAGCAGAAACTTCCACTCGTATCGTACGCACACACACACACACGTTTTCTCGTTCTCTCTGTACATTATATAATTTTAGCAATCATATACGGATTACGAATGCTGCAAAAATCTGCGTTTAGTGCTCCCAATATTTGAAGCTAAGTATCGTATCGATATAACGTACTTTCAATCGTGGCAAGCGGATGTTAAACTTTTATTACATCTGAAACGTTCGATTAAGGTATGAGCATTAGTGTTAGAAAAAACAAAGATTAATAGCTAATATGTATAATTATGAACTCTCAGGACTACGCTCACATACTTATCGAAGTATATTACACTGCCGCTATATAAAAAAAGAAGAACACGCTTATATCTATTGCACGTCCTTAAATTTTTATATACTCCGATGTCAGCATCTCCTACACTCTCAGTTATATCATAATACAGAATAATACATAATAGTTTATATACCAGTGCTTTCTTCGTGTAACTATGTACAGATGCATAAGTTCAACTAGTAAAGTTACAATTTCAGTCGACGGACGGTGTAACGGTCCTTCAGACTCCATGTCTCACGAACTCTCTTTCTTCGCGTGCAATTCTCCTAAAAAATCAATAGTTAAATCAAATATATACATATATCATTTCAAATTTGAATAACATATTGGTTGCTTGTAAAGTTTTATCTAATTTTGATTGTCTCTTCATTCAAAATTTATCTTTTTTAATTAGATATGTATTATTTTGTTTTTAGTACCATTAATACATTTTTATAATTATTTTGAACAATAAAAAATCTGTTATTGATTGAAACATGAGCTTTTTAAAACTGACAATGAATGCTTTGGTTATAACTGATACATACATATATTGTGTACCTACTTTCTCTTTGATATCTACGGCAAGCTTGATTCCTTTCTTCCGCGTCGAAGTACCATAGAGTGATTGCATATCTGGTTTTGTAAGCTGGCTGAACTTCGTGCGGATTTCTCCTATCAGACCAGAAGAACAATATTCTGTCGAAGAGAGGTTCAATATCTGCCACTTGATCACGCCAACCTTCTGGGAATATCCTCAAAAGGCCGCCGTTTTCCTGTTGATGCAAAAATAATACAATTTATTATTATATAGTATTATAAGATGAGAAATAATTTGAAATAAAAATTTACAATAAATTTGTAAATTTAGAGTGATATATTTCGAGAATTATTCAGTTATTACATTATAGCATGTCTAAACAATTGTCTGAAGAATATTTATAAATCCATACAAGGTGATAGCAAAAACTGCGAATATCGAATTATGTTCTTGGTGCAGCAATTTTTTATATTTTAAATGTTTTTATTAGAATTTCTCCCATCAAAATTGTGGGCATATGCAAGAGTACCATAATAAATAAATAGAATAAAAAATGTACCAAAGCAAACTGTAAAAGTTTAATATTAAAAAAAAACATAATATTAATATTAAAAGAATTTATAAAATAAAATATAAAAAAAGTTATTAATTTCTCGAAAACAAAAAATCGTGCACTCAAAATCTTTCGGAGCTGTTTTACCATCAGCCTAAAGCATCAAATACACATACGTGCAGCTAATTCATTCGAGATTTCGCAGTCTTGCAATTTCCGTGTGAGATGTTTTTTGTATAATACAATTTAATACAAAAGATGTTCATTCTTTAATACATTATTATTGATAATTTATTACCAATCATACTCATTAAGTATTAATGAGTCACAATATTATTTGTCCCAATATAATATTTCAATGAAAAATAGAAAAAATTAATGATTAAATTTGCAGATATGAAGATAAAACAATAGCGAAAGTTTAAATAAAATAAACTCAAATTCAAGAACATACGTACTTTTACTATTGACATTTATATAAAGATTACTCTTTAAATATAGTAATATTTTGTGTTACTCAGCATGAAATTGTTGTGATATAAATTCTTATTTCGATTATTTAGAATAATTAAATTTAAACTAATTATTTAGAGGTTTACCCTCATCACCGATTTCGACGATTTTTTAATATGTATGTTGTCGGCAGGGAGAGCAGATGATTCCGAACAATTTTTTTCTATATATGTAACTGCTACGCCCTAGCTTCCAAGATATTCGTAAAAAGCTGTCATTCTTAGCACATTGAGTCCTGTGCTTATGTACTTGAGACTCATTATTTAAATCTTATCACAGATCTGGTTGTAGGTAGCGTAAAAGATTTGACTCTCTTCACCTTTGAATCTCTTAATTATTTTGTCCCTATATTAAATTTATTTCTATTTTACGCAAGCATTGCCGGTCTCCTCACTGCGTCCGGATTGAGAAAAATAACCCAAAACTAAACTAATACATTGATGATATTTGTGTTTAATTGAGTTATAGCAAACATTTCGTCCAGCTTCATAGAAATGATCGGAATATCCAAATATTGTAATATTCAAGTTCGCCCAACTTTCGTTCATACATACTAACCATAAACAAAAGATAAGAGTTAGGTTTGGGTTAGGGCATTGTATTCGTTCCCGTCAGATCATGAAAGATAAGCAGCGCCGGGCACGGATAGTGTCTAGGATGGGTGATCGCCTGGGAACCTCCGTGTGGCGTTGGCGAAGCGCGCTGGGCCCGCCGCCCCCCCCCCCCCCTGGGGTCCGGGCTGGGCGCTGGCGGCTCAGCGCCACGGAGCCGCCAAGCAGTCCGGTAGGGGAACCGGGCTGCCTGGCACACGGCGGCTCCGGCGACGAGGCGGGGCGATGTGACACAATGGTCACACACCGCCATCAGCGGTGGTATTAGGCGCGGGGGGAGGCTCCGTTGCGACGCTCATAGCGGTTCCCGAGCCTCTCTCGATCGCAGCCGGGCGATTATCGTGGAGGTTTTAGTCGGTTGGAGTCCGACACTACCACGCCGCTTTCCCAAAAAAAGAGCGGCCTAGCGTCCATGCGGATTTCCTCCACGTAAATATAAAAAAAAAGGGCATTGTTTTCGGCCACCGCAAGGCGGCTGACAACCAATACTAACGCATACGCTGCCGCGGACGTATATTTATAGGCAGAATTCACTGTAGTGATATCGACAGTTTTTTTGCAAATATCAAGGAAAGTAGGATAGAAGGCTGCATGTATAGAAAAAAGTTTATTTTCCTCAACGATAGGACCTCATATTTTCCTCATAGGACGATAGGAGGAACGCAGGACCTCAACGATATATTCAAAAATCATCAAAATCAGTGATGAAGGTGAATTTCTAAATCAATTACTCCTATTTTTTTTTTTTTTAATTCGTTGATTGATTACAATATGAATTTTTTTAAAAATTAGCTACTTCAATAAAGAAAACTTCTGGGTTCTTTAAATTCGTTAACTTTTTAATTCTTTCATTAAAGCAAAATTTGAACGCATTTAGAGATACAAAAGTTCCAGACTCAAGCTTGGTCGGAAAGAGGTCAATATAAACATGAGGACTTTACACAAATTCATCAAGTTTCTCTTTAATGATGTTCTTGTTCGAAAGAAATGTATGTGTTCATTCACGGTTAAAGGTAACAGGAACATGCACACGTTGTGAGATGAGACATTCTACAAACGGTGCTTTTATATTTTTCAAGATAGCATATGTTTGACAGCCCCTATTTTCTGTATAGGTCAACGTAAACATTGCTCAATACGAGATTCTCGTGCATGTGCGAGACGGAAGCGTTACATGGGGCAACTCACGTAGGCCCTGGATGCCCTTCGTGCTCTATTCAACTCTATCGCCTACCCTTTCTCAGAGTGTCCTCACTTTTAAAATTCAAACACGCATGGTCGCACGTGCAGAGCGAAGTAATAAGGAAAGTACATGTGAGAACGAGTGCTAGTCATCATGCTGTTATTGTTATAATTTATTGTAAATTATTAAACGATTCTAGTTATTATATGATCATTACAACTTTTTATAATACAAGAATAGAAATATATACATACATTAATATAAACAAATCGTTATTTTTTGTACAGTTTGTAATTTGTTACCTTTTTACAACCACTTCTGATTTGGACTTAACGAATTTAACTCTCTCACAAGTGTATCACTCAAATATACTTAATTACAATATCCTGTATATATTGTACATATATCACTATGCGTAATATTATTATTAATATTTATTTCTTGTAAAAAGTTGGAAGTATGTACATGTCTCTTATATGTAATACCAAAAATGCAATGACTCGATGATAAAAAGGATTGCTAATTATTTTCTATAATGTTGATTTTGTGTTATCTTATTACACTATCAAAAGGTTAAGCGAAGCAGAACATTTACTCGAAAATGAGGGGGTTAAATAGTTCATACAGGAAATCACTGAATTTTTTCACTCAAAGAATATGAATTTTCAGGTAAGCGGATTCAACTAGAGTTCAGTCAATCAGACATCTATTCTAGCACGATACTGTTGCATTTCTTGTATATACATACATCTTTAAAACTTCTATTCTAATGTGAATAAATTATAATAGAAATTTGTATTTTGAATTGACTTGGTAAAGTTGTGATTTTCTATCTACTTACTATTTGTAACCAAACGAAAATAGATATTTTCGAAAGACTACACAAAATCATTGAAGTAAAGGAAAATCTCATGAAACATCACTCAAAGGGGACGACCCTGAAATCTATACCTCACAGGAAATTAGTTTTCAGAAGGCACACATCATTATTGTACTGACTACTTTGGACTATAAAATTGTTCATGCATTATTTTAGAATTAAAAAAGACAAGAATAGAACAAAAATTTTAAATCTTAATAAAAATCAGTTAGCAATGTAACATAAAATTATATTTGTAAATTACAGATTACAAACTATTGATGAGTTATAAAAGAAGATGGAGAAACTTGATAGAATTTTCAATATATCTTATCTGTATTTAATTATATATTTATTAGAAATACTTATGAAATAAAGAATAAATAATTATGAACATTAAGAAATTAGTACAATCAAGCGCAAATAACTATTTTATCTCTTGAAGCCATAGTATAATGATAAAAATGACTAAATATGTATTTCGGTACTAAATTTTCATTTAAGTGATATAAATTTCTTTGCATATTAGGTTAAGTAAAAAGTTCTGAGCGTTTTTCGCTAGATGTCTTTAGTGAGCCATATCTCACGATGTGCACATCGCATCGAGTCATAGTATACACCGATTTCAAGGTGATATTACGCATCAAAAAGGTTCTTTGTCAGTTTTGTGTTCGGTGAAGCCAGTTGTGTGTTACAGCGTTCGAAAATGGAGATAAAAAAAGAGAAAATTCGATACATTCTTCAGTACCACTACGACCAAGGTGAAAAGGCGGAGCAGGCGGCCAAAAAAATTTGTGCTGTTTATGGACCCAGTACAGTATCGAATGCAACAGCAAAGCGGTGGTTCCAACGATTCCGTTCTGGTAATATGGACGTCGAAGATGAGGCACGCTCTGGTAGGCCAATCGTCGAAAATGTGGATAAAATCATGGAAATCGTCGAGTCGGACCGGCATGTGAGCACTTATTCCATTGCCCAGGAACTGAAGATTAGCCAGAAAACCGTTTGGAACCATTTGCATAAGGCTGGTCTCAAGAAGAAGCTCGACGTATGGGTGCCACATGAATTGACGCAAAAGAACCTTTTGGACCGAATTGATGCCTGCGATTCTTTGTTGAGACGTAACGAAATCGACCCATTTTTGAAGCGGATGGTGACTGGCGATGAAAAATGGGTCACATACGAGAACAACAGCCGAAAAAGATCGTGGTCCAATCGCGGTGGGCCGGCCCAAACGATCGCCAAGCGTGGATTAACGGCCAAGAAGGTTTTATTGTGTGTTTGGTGGGATTGGAAGGGAATCATCCATTATGAGCTGCTCCCATCGGGGCAAACACTTAATTCGGACCTCTATTGTCAACAACTGACCAGACTGAAGCAGGCGATCGACCAGAAGCGGCCAGAATTGGCCAATAGGAAAGGTGTTGTGTTCCATCAAGACAACGCCAGGCCGCACACATCTTTAACGACGCGTCAGAAGCTCCGAGAGCTTGGCTGGGAGGTTCTATCGCATCCGCCGTACAGTCCAGACCTGGCACCAAGCGATTATCACCTTTTTAAGTTTTTGCAAAATTTTCTTGATGGTACAAAACTGGCCTCAAGAGAGGCTTGTGAAAATGAGCTGGTCAAGTTTTTTACCAATAGGGACGAGGACTTCTTCAACCGCGGAATTATGAAATTGCCTTCAAAATGGACAAAAGTAATCGAACAAAACGGCGCATATTTAATCTAAATCGAATAATCTTGACTATGTTAATTTCATCGTCGAAATAAAGCGAAAAAGCGCTCAGAACTTTTTACTTCACCTAATATTTATTCGTGGCATGTACATAGATCTTACCTTGATATCCCAATCTCGGTTAAGATAGTATATAGCTGTGATACATCTTCCATCTCGATTGGGGTTATCCACATGTTTCACGTAATGCGAACCGTGACCAGGATAACAAGCCACCATCGCCTGAAAAATAATGCATTGTATCATCTTAATTGAAAAAACGAAACTGTTCTTGCGAACTGGCTTATATGCATTCGCAAGCTGACTAATCGTTAGGAATGTAGATCTGAGTATGTCGTGAAATTTGTAATAACAGCTCGTTGACTTTTTAAACAGGAAGAGATAGGTCATTCTATAATGACAACCGTTTTAATTTAAACATAAATCAAATTCAATCAACTACTTATAAACAGCGTTTTTAATTTAAAAACGACAAAATGACGAAAATAAGTGGTCTCAGAGATGTAATAAAACAAATGTCAGATATCGTAATTAATAATCTTACATTATCAGAAGTTAAATAGGCGCGTAACATATTTATGGAAGACCAATATATTTAAGGCATTTGTTTCTACTGCATTATAAGTATGTGTATTTTCCCAAAGTTCTTATATCATTGTTGATTTTAAATCATTTTATAAAAAATTAATTTATTAGATTTTTATTACAGATTGTAGATCGTAATAGGTAGTGATGCACCTCGTATAGGTAGTGAAACGCGTAGTTGAAGTATTTTACGAAATTTTCATTCATTTTTTAAATATAAGAATGATAACAATTATTAAATTGAATTATCAATTCAAGCGTAATCAATATTAAAAGTCTAGAACTGAAACTTCTAACGCAATTTTCTACTCACTTCGTCATTTTGTGTTAGTCCTACATATGTATATTCAGAAAATTATTCAATTAATAATCGATAAAATTTAAAAATTATATAATTTTGTTTATGTTTTCATATTGCGTAACAAGTTATATGTATACATATAACCATCGGAAAGTGTTTTCATATTATACTTGAAGAATTTTAATCAATCGATTAAATGGACATCAGTGATAGCGCCCTGGAAATATCATCGAAGTGAAATTACAATACTATAATATCTCTAATCAGCTTTTATACTTACTTTTCGCGAAAGTAGCTTCAATTGGATTTTTTATTAGCGGAAACTTAAAAACCATTTTCCGACAGTATATATCGATTCTTTGACAATTCTTAACGAACTGGCAATAATTTATATTTTACGGAAATTCGATTACTCGTTAAACAAATTTTTCATGACTTTTAAACTTATTACAGATTATACTTCTCAATGTATATTGATTATTTTTATTATTGTTATAATTTGTTATTTAATAAGAAATATAATATTATTAAGTTAACGCACATATCGCCAAATTTTATTATCTAATCAAATATAGTTCAATAAATTAGTGTAAAATTATAAAAATTAATTAATATAGAACGATTATCAACGATAATTAATTATTATTACATACGGCGAGTTTAAAACATTTAAGCGATGATTGTATCTACTTCTGTTTTCCAAAAATATAAATATGTATATAACCTAAAGTTTATGGCGTGTATGCACCTGAATGAATAGTACCTAGAATGCTATATGCAACAAGCCATAGCGAATGCAATCTCAAGCAGGTTTTCAGCTTCTCGTGGGGTGCATCACGTAATGGAAGGCACCAGTACATTTTCTATTCTAATTCCTTTGTTTTCAATGACGGAGTTACGTGAGGTTACAACGACAGGTCATTTTCAACACTTATAAGTCACGTTGTCACTTCGTTCTTTATATTAGTAAAAGTTTTTAAATAAGTAGAAATTTCTGGTAAATCCTACAGTGCTTTATTTAAGTCCTTTTTGTGCCAGCTTTGATTTATTTATCAGTTTTCAAATTACTTTTGTATTATATTTTGGCTTCGTGAGAAATTCTGGAAACGAGTGTTGATAATATGTATGTAGGGTATATGTATTTACCAAACTTTTATTATTTCATATTTTATAGCGACTTAAGTTTTTTGAATGAACAGAGACTGAAAACACACAAAACTTTAGTACATATCTATAGGATTAGTTTACTAGAAGAATGACACAACTGAGAAAAGTAAATTTTTCAAGAAATCAATTCTACAATTTTTTGAGAGAAGATTGTTAATTACTCAACTATTAGCAAAGAGAAAAATATTTTTTTCTACAATTTTGGTAATCTTTGGGCTTTGAAATTTATGATTCTTGAGATGCGTAAGTTTCCTATACAGTAAATATAGAAGTAAATACAGAACATCTCACAACTCTGATGAGAAATTTTTATCACTAAATAAAGAATTCTGAATAAACATTAAATGACTCATCATCATTACAAAAGTACAATAACAAATAATTAATAAGAAATAACAGACTATCTATTTCTCTTATTATTCTTATATTAATTTATACTCACTTCAGTTACAATCAAGGCTAGATATAATGGAATGAGTAATTTGAAAAAAGAAACAAGGGATCTTGAATCCTAGTCCCACTTACAAAAGATGGAAACATCAAAAGAAGTTTTAAAAGTTCGTGTAAATAGTAAACTGTTGAATACGCAATGAAGTCAAAGATCTGAATAATTACTCAGCGGAATAGCATAAGACAATAGACCTAGTATCAAGTCAAAATAAAATGGTAAATCACAAGTCGAATGTGATATTACTTACTCTCTATGCAAATTCATATCTAATGAGGATTTAGCTAATATCTTTGCAACACATGTACTCAAGGTACCTATAGTTTGGCGTGTAATCTTTTATAGAAGAAAATATACGCCGTTTGCACAGAAATTTGCATAGTTCTCGAAAATAAAAGTTTGTAGTATATATCAGAAAATAGAGTTTGTTACAATTAATTAAAGTTACCATATTAACTTTTAGTATCTCTTTATTAGCTTTTTCGATGAACTTATTACTCATCATATAAAGTATATGTAAATAAAAAAATAAACCAATCAAAAGCCTTTCATTCCAAGATTTGATGCTTGTCTCCTGTTAACATCATATTTCGATATTGGGATAGTTATTTAAAAAACTATATTTTGGAACTTTCAAAATTTTAAATCTGATATCATCAAAAACGTTTATTCTTCAGATGTCCCTTCGCAAAATTTTATTTTTTGTCCTTAAGAAGGAAAGTAATTGAAAATATGAAATTTCACAAGTGTATGCTAAATCCCAGGAGGGTGAACCAATAGATCTCAGAATTACGTTACTCAATGCCATATCTCACTAACTACTCCTGTGCTGTAACGTGAGATTTACGTCAATAAGAATTTTAGAAGCCCTTCACGAGTGACATATTCTTTGATTTTTCGTTCGAACTTTTCGCATCACTAAGATCCTTTTTATACGTAGTTTTTAGATATATATTGTTAAATATTTCATAAATATATTTTTTTTCACTGTTTCTCAAACATATAAGGCGTGAGCCACAAATTTATTTTCCATCGATAGCAGGCGATTCAATACATGCCTCTGATATATTAAAAGCTCACACGATATCTGTCACTGATTCACATAGATCGTGATTACTCCAAATGAAGTTTTCGAAAAATTATTATCCAGAATAGGTTTTCAGACTTTTTCAATCTTTCAATACGAAACCAATGAATCGAAATATCTTCTATATTAGTATTTCTTTTCCTCCAAAATTTACACTTCATTATTCATTCATTTATTCACTCGAAACTCGTAGACTTACATAAAAAAACAAGTGTATTAGCAAATGCGTCGTCTAATCTCAAAACCTCATTATATATTTAACTTAAAAACACATCCATTATAAAACACATAAAACGATCATAAAAGTTATGAATGATAATCACTGGACCGTGGATTTTTATGCATTTGTCAGAAATTTAAGGATACAAAAACGCACAGAATGTATATAATGTGAAAAGAAATATAAAATGTCTAAAGCATAGTGTCCGCTAAAATATTTTGCAAATTGCTTAGATACTTACCATTTCTTTAATTGCGTTCATAAGAATATGAATTTATATACATATCCGTAACCTAGTAATCCTATTTATATCTACACAAATGAAACAATCAATGATTTTAGAGTTACAAGAGCAGATGTTTATGGAGTATTTTAAAGGTTTCAGTAAACGTAAAGTAAATTTTGGTCTAGCTAGATGTATCAATGAAACGTTAAATAGCAGAGCAGTCAAAGGTCCCTGACAATGAGTGCGCACATATGCCCGAGAAGGGCTGAGATGGTCAGTTACACAGTTTCTTCAGAGGTAGGGCGTATATACGTACAAATACTGAGCACACAAAAGCCTTGACCTAAATAGACCACTAACCTCGATGTCCTTGGCACTACATTCGGCGGCGTGTATATTATCACGTAATCCACGAAATATGTGTCATACTATCGTTTTTTATGTTTACGTTTTGAAATCAAAAACGCCAATGTATAAGGGTGCGTCATTGTCATCCGTGTAAGGAATCCATGGGATGTGTCTTTGTCGTTACCAATTCTCAAAATCGAGATATATAGTATGTTTTTCTTACTTAACGCTTAATGTCGCTTCAACTGCAAAATGAGAAAGGTGTGCGAGAATTTGACGAAACAGCATATTGTGCTCCATATGAATACATTTTGTTGTTTATATTATATTAGGAGGTTGATTAATTTACTCTCTTTTATGAATTTCAAGAGATCATAAACTTTTTCTCAGAAGTAAATATTATTCGCTACTGTTAATTCAATATTGTGGTAAAAATTTGCTTTTGAATTCTATAGTTGCATTTAATCAAATAAATTCGTTAAACAAACGACGTAAATCTTACTCTGACAATTGGTCACGAATAGTAAACAAAAACAAAAAAAAAAAAAGAAAAGAAATAGTTAAATAAAACCATTCACAAACTTTCATATTATGTATAACAATGAGTTTTCTTAAAAACACTTTGACTTCTTCAAGGTCTCTACCGAATTACCGAAAAATGCGCATTCTAATTCAAGTAAATAGACACTCGATACGCATTCTCTAATAGTGATCCAGAATGGCAAATACCTTTCACCGTGCCAAGTTATAAACGATACAAACGAAACAGCTATTCGATAACAAAGAACAACTTCCAGACACGTATATGGTTCAATCGGAAATATTTTTTCTTCAAAACGATCGCATTTTACCACGTTCAATATTGATATCCATATTGATAGTATTCAATAACTATTGTGCACCATCGAATCACCTTGAGAGGCGAACAATTGATACTGAGCTCGTCGCCGTGCACATCGTTTTGTTTTAAACGTTAGAGACAGCAGAAAAACATTCGTGTAATCAGTTAACTATTATCTTTCTTAATTTCCGTCGCGCCATTCGACGACAGAAATTGCTGAAGCATATTAAATACGAAACATTCTTTTCTTACATGAATCATAATCGTATAAATTGACTTAAATTGACAATAATCTGCGATTATGCGATTTACAAGACGTATACAGTATTAAAGAGCGCGTACACCTTGTTTGAAATCTTTTTTCCTCTCGTTCCTCCCAGTGACCTCGTTATCTGTAGACTGATACGATATATTATAGATAGGCTGCAACATCGAGACAAAACGTTCGATATCGTACACTTTACGTGCAGCTCGTCACGTTCCTTAGATAAGTAACACAACCTGCCAAAAGTACCGCCATCGCGATAATAACGTAAGAATCGTTGCGATAGATTACGAACAGCAGCATCAAAAATATGTGAATTCTTGACGTGAATACGCGATAGAGTCGTCTGATATGAATGCTGCGCACAGTGAAATTTGTTTTATCATATTTATTAAACCGAAAGTCAAATGTTTGTGTGCGATCTTTGTCCCTTTGTTTGGTACAAGTTTGAAGAGAGACTGAGAAGATGGTACATACTTTCGAATAAGAAAGAGAAAAATAGAAAGGAGGGCAGAAAATGATACATACTTTCGTGTGGCTGTTTGTGGAAGAATCTGTCAAATTTCAATTAATCCTTCATAATCTGTGCAGCATTCGACATTTTATTCTAAATGGTCTATGATTAGTAAGTTACAGCTTAAAAAATGCATAACTTAGACAGGTATATTTTCACATTTTAGTAACCAATAGTGACTATACATTTTACTATTTTTAAATATAAGAAGTGGAAAAAATCGAACCCAATATTACATACATAACATAACACTTGACCGTAAAGAGTTGAAAAATCTGCTGTTTCCTTGAACTTTTAAATATTTCTTCATATTTTTTATAAATGTTTAATTTTTTATAATGTTCCGTATGGGTAAAACGTAAAATAAACATCGATGAATTTTCTTAGGTTTAAGGTTTAAGATTTAAGATTTAAGTTGTCTACTCAAGTGCAATCCTATTGTTAAATTAAAAAACTACCTGTATAGATGAAGTAATAAATAATAATAATATCTATGGGTGATTTTTTCGACACGTTTTCGAAATTTTTCTACGTTTCGAATGTTGATTGTATGTTAAATGTTTTACTATTCCTATTTAGCTCATTAATCTTTCTTCATTTGTTTTTTATATCCGTTGTTTTCCTAACAAAAGTTTAATTTAATAGAGGAGAAAGTAATAAAAAAATGTTTTGCATGTTTGATGGATAATCATATGTGCTACTTGTTTTGTAATTTATGATTGATGATCGTACTTACGACTGAACGATTTTAACGAAACATATGATTAAACTCGAATTGTTATCAGAATTGCAACCACTCAGCCACTTATGCGCAATGCAATATGCAATATCAATTACATTCAAATATTTTTAATAAATCTCGTAATATTTTCTTCAATAAGAGCAATTTATATCGAAAAATCCCAATATTTCTCGCTTTGTGTACAAAAGATGACAGAAACATCAAAATAAAAAATATATTTCTGGGTATTCTGCTTAAATACTTTCAAAAACAATCAAACTTTAAGATAGACAATCACATGCAAACGATTAACAAAATTCTGATAATTCTTACCGTGTATATAAATGATGTACAGTTTAGTAAATACATATATTGAAAATATGCATTATCATATTCTGATTAAATTTCTGAACGTACCTAAGTATGTAAAAAACGGAGAAAAGGCCACAGCACAAATTGCGGAAGAATGAATGACCGATTAATGCTTAAATAAATCTGTAGAAGTGGTATTATGAATGATGTAGTTTATATTTCTCATAAATTACGCATTGGCTATTGAAAATTCTTTTTTTGACATTCAATTTGTTTTTAACGCAATATTTTTAAAACATATTAAAAATTAGAACTGAGAAATATTTTATAAGATTAATACGAATATCAACCGTCAACTTCTTAAATATCATTTGCTCGAAAATAAGCCGAAGATGAAGGTTATTTTTTAATCACTATTTCTTCACGAATATAAATTCGAAATGCAACGAATATAACATACCGTTTAAAAAATAAATAACAGTGTCGTACCAAGTACGACGTTTACGTTATTCATAGTTCAACAGTTTGTATAATACAACTGGTTTAAGTGGACAGTTAATGTTAACACCTTTGTACAATATAATTACTCACTGAATTATATTAAATTTCGAATTTCTAATCATACATGATATGCATGTTTTTATCGCAAAAAATAAATTAATTAGCGAAAAATATACTGAAAATTTTACTAAAGCTACTTTGTGAAAGATATTTTTTAACAACCTTAAATTTCACAGCCGTTTTTAGACATCATGAATATTAAATAAGGCTTTGAACTAGAAGCGACAATTCACTGAAAGAAGCAAAGCCGCGTCCTCTTCTCCTTCTATCCTCTTCTAAATTCGCATTATTTTCGATATACAGCAACTATGCCACAATCGGATTTTTAGCATTTGAACAACCTCCAAAAATGATTTCAAACCTCATTTCATTGAAACGAATACTCGTTGTAATGTGACAACCAAATCTTCACAATTATAGTTACAATGCAACTAATCAGCAACAATAGAGGCAACAAACCGAAAAGGAATGGAAAAACATACGTATATTATTCATTTAAATGAAACAGGTATTACGTTTCAGGGGAAAAACCGCTTTGCTAATGTTATTGCACGTGTTTCATAGAACCGAAAGGAAAACATACGACGTTTGTTACACTTCGAATACGGAAAATATTTCTGCAGTATGAGTATGAGTCACCGATTGGAATCATACAATTTTTCTATATTATTGACTATATTCATAATACATTCTGCTTTTAAGTAGATACATAATTACATAGACAACTGTAAAAATTTTTTATCGAAGGTAACTTTGTAGGCGATACAATGTTTGCCGCGCACGAAGCAACTTAGTGGCGTGAACGTGAACGCGGATTGTAAATTTTTTGTTGTTAGGTTGGCGTAATTGAGTTACTGTTGATTGTTCGACAGTCGTTGGATCACCCTTCAGGAAAACGTATATGGTATTGATCTATTTTGATCTTAATAAACATATCATTACATTCCAAGTTTTAAACAATCATTTAAGTTTTAAGTAACGCCTCTCTCTACACTATAATACTATTTATGTATGGTTGCTGTAAAAGAATTTTTCGTAGGAAAGATTTGGTATACATCGCACATTGAACAAGGAAATATTGTTATCTATGCTCAATTTACTTCATATTTCTCTCTCTCTCTCTCTCTCTCTCTGTATTTGTATATGCGCATGTCATAAATTATAAAAATTTTCATGCGCTTTAACATACTAGATTTTACCAGATTATAATATTTCCTGTTGCTACATTGCCATAAAGTTTTCATTTATTACCTTTCCTGATAATTGAAATTCTCTTTCGACGAAACATGTAAAATTTTGTTATATTTTTGTATATGTCTAGTGCAAGTTTGGAATACATACTGATGAAAATGAAAATATGACAAAGTCAGAAATGTAAATGTTAAAAATTTCAAAATGATAAACGATAATGGCCAAAAATAAGGAATTTCATAATAATCTGGTAACGAGAAGTGACTTTTATTTTATATTAATCTAGAAAATATAAGATATGAAAAAATGTTAATATAAAAAAAGGAACAAAGTTTAATTTAGAGAGTAGATTTAAAGAATCATATTGATCATTAAAGTTATTAATTAACATTGCTAATAATCTATAGCTGAAACTTGTTGTTGAATAAATATACATTTAAGACCTTCGATTTTGCGGAACATCGATCTTGAAAAAATCGTCTAAAAGATCCTATGATCGTGTACCACGAAAATGAAACTGAGAAATTTCAAGTCGTTTATTATACATTTGCGTATATTTGTATGTTTCATATTTTTTAAATATTCATATAGTAACGCGAAAATCTCTACTTATCGCGAAACAGATAGTTAAATTTTGAAATGTAAAGGGAATATCGTGAGCCGTAAAGCATTGTAACGCGGCTATTATAATTATAAATAACACGGAAGATATGTCATACCGATCAGAAAGTCAACAAACACCGGTAAATACCCTCGTGGAAACGACACGACGCTAGGGAGACGAATGAAATCGTTTTCAGACATGATTGGCACGCTCTCAACGGTCTAACTATATCTGCAAATGCATACATAGTTTGTATGTATGTACATTTATACCTCGTTGATTTTTTCACCTTCACGAAGGTTAAAGAGCGAGATGCAACCAGCCGGTTGTAAGGATTTAATCGAAAGTGAACGACCTAACGCGAATATATTAGTCACTATCGATGAAAGAACTATGTATTAAAGAATGCATAATTTAAATATTACCTTTAAAAAAAACCAGGATAATTTGTCATATTTCTTTATATTTAATAATATTTAGTATTTCAGTTTCATATAATGGATTTCATATTTATGCAAGATTATTCTTTCTAGCTTATGAAATTATTTAGTCACGGAATTAATTACCTGTCAAGTCACTTTGTGTACAATAGTCAATTACTCCAAAAATAAAGCATAAAATATAGAATTTTAACTTCTATTAAATATACTTATTTGCCAAAACAATAAGCAATGAATATAGATATCTAACATATTGCACGCTGTTTTAAAAATTATTATTTTTATTTTTTATGTTTATTGGTAATTACTAATTAATTTGTAATTATTTTCATAAATGTTCTTCACACATTGTAAAACCGGAAGTTCGCCCGAACCTGATAGGGATGAGCTAAATAAATGTTCTTTGCATTAGGATGAATTCGCGTTAAATAATGCAATATTTCAAAATATTGTCAGTAACTCAGCACTATTTTTGAATATTTGTAAATAAAGTCGTATTGATCCGAAATATCGTTACGCAATGTCGTGTAATTTTAACAATACACAATTATCTAACGACGAAATTCCCCTTAAGATGAAGTACCTAACTTTCTCATTATGCAGATACGATACTGATAGCATTCTTCTAGTCTAGATAGATAGCAATCTTCTATCTACAACTTAGAATACATAAAACATGTGATTTTACGTTGAATCAATGAATTCTAATATTATATCATCATTTATCGTCAGTAAGTTAGGATTCAACTTCAACATGAAAAAGTGAATATGTTTTAAAAACACATTTAACCATTGCCGCAATTATTTTTCTCTTTGTATTTCACTCGACGTGCAAAGGAAAAATTATAATAGTTAGGTGGTAGTTCTCATATTTATACAATACTTGCGAAATATTCAATTCCAAATTCTTCGAGTACTATCAGAAAATGCAAAAAAAAGTTAAAGAAGAACGGTATCCAGAAACGAAGTTCAACTTAATTAAATGGGAGATTTGGTGCGAGACAGCAAGAGAATTCGAATTGTATCGAATATTTTCTTGCGAACTATAAATGGAAACAGCAACAGAACGGAGCAATATGTTTGGTTTAAAAATATGTATTCGCTTGTTTCTTCGATTTCTGAAGAGACAAAGCTTTGTTTAGTTTAAAAGGAGAATCAATTACGATAGTAAGATTGAAAACTCTTTTTTCAGACTTTTACAATTAGTTGCAAGAATTTTAGGATCACATTCACTTTTCCTCTTTACTTCTATTCTTTGTCGTTCCTGTTTTATGTATTTTAATACAAATGTATATTTGCATTGCATCACAATAACATTTAATATAAAAAATACATTGAGTTCCATAACATGTACCTTCAAACAATGTTAGAAAATATTACTATATATAGTAATAAATAATAGTGATAAAATAATTTAGAACAGTGATACTCATAACATTATGTAGAATATCTGCACATCACGAAAAATCAATGAAGAAAAATGAGATCCGCTGTCATATATTGAGAAAACAATAGCAAATATCGTCGATATTCGTGGTAATATCTAAGAAGTTATTCAAGAGTATATAAAAAGTTATTCAGCTCGATAAATTTATTTCAAAACGCGTTACAACATTAGTTTATTAAATCACATAATTTTATAGAAGAAAAAGTGAGTCGAGATAACCTTAAAATCTTTATATCCAACACACAAAAATTCAATTCTGTCATTCTGTTTCCTGTATGGAACCAAACGAGTTCAGATAAACAATTTTGTACTCGTTGTCTGGAAAATAATCAAATGTACATGAACATATGAACCAAATGTAGTATATATCATACGAATAAAGTATTTACTTGAGAAAACTACACTTCTAAGTCGCAACTGATCATTGATACTATTACTTAGGTCGGTCTACATAACACCTCGTATCGTTCCACTCATTCGCTCGCGGTTTAGATTCTGTTTACGGCCTTACGGGAGACAGGATGCGTAATCGAGAAAAACGCATACACACTGCCTACTTTCTGGCATAAGAGACGAAAGAGAGTCAGTGAAAGACAGGGAGAAAGAGATAACTGCATAATTGTATGAACGAGTCAGCCGTACGGCGTACGTGACCGACTGCACTTCGTGGTTTGCTGCTCTCGTTTCGGTTCTCTGTTTAGCGCACGAGCTACCTAAAAGATCACTGCAATTTTGGGATCCTGACCTTCTCTGCCTACCGTCGCTTCCTCCCTCTCCTTTTTGGCTGCTAAAGAAATTAAACCGATGCTTCAAGGGACGTAAAAGATTTGCTTTTTCACTGCTTTAATACATAGAATGAACGCGCGTCCCCCCGTTACCAATATCGTTCATCAGACTTTTATAGCAAATCAGAAAACGTGAATTGGTTTGCATCTCAATGATTAATTCGATTGTTACGGCTATCGTGCAAAATAACAGATCACTTCTTCTGGCCAGTGTTACAAATATTTCCGCATTTGCATTGTTTTCACGATATTCAAGAAACTACTTTTTCATTGTTTTGTATAATTCTCGTTCTCCGTAATGATATACATACATAGATTGGAACTTAGTCTGATAGTTGCTTAAAATTAATAACATTTTCAATGTACTGTTATCTAACAATTTAAATATGTAAATATTGTAACAAATTTAATTTCTTAAATGCTATTTTTTTTACACGTATAAGTAATATTGTACAATTTTTATGATAATAAATAAAATATATAACTGTTTAACAAAAACCATAAATTATAACAATTATGTAGAAGATTACAATATTGGAATAAAACATGAGCAGTTTGTATAAACATATTAAACTACCAAAATATTCAATTGTTGAAAATATATGTATGTGATTGTGTATTGTATTCATAAAACAGAAAACAGTTTTATTGCCAAAGTTTATTTCAGATTATAATAGCTATTCAATTATGCGTTCGATGAATTAATATTTTACGCATAATCAAACATTAAACAAATTTATCATATTAAATGAGTAAAAGAACAATTTTCCTTACAATAACATTTTCAATGCTTCTGAAATTGATTTAGAAATAAAAAGAAATACTCTATCAAAACTATAGAAATATAGTGAATTTAATAATGTATATAGACTTACAAGAATGTGTTTATATATCTATAATATTATTAATAGGCATTAGTATATCAATTAATGGAGTATTAATACATATCTTATTAATTATTAATACATATTTTGAAATGCTTACTTATGATTCAAATAGTACAAACATAAACTTTGACAAAGTAAGGATATTCAACACAAGACATAAATTAAAGATTGAAATAAATATAAGACCAATGTATACTTTTGTCATATGTAATGATAACAAAACTATATGATATATAAAATGTGAGACTATTTTTATGCTTACCTTCGTTCTTCCATTAATCGTGTAGTTTCCCATTTTCCCATTGTTGCACATTTTATTTGCCCTCATAATGACAGCATCAACTTGAGATATGAGCATTCCAATGTTTTGACATTGTTTTTCTTTTCCATCAAGCCACGTTATTTGATCACCACGAATTGTCTTTAAGTCATTTGCACCTGCTTTATTAGAAACCAATTGTCCATCCTTAAATAACCCAGCACTGTACATATTTAAAACTTCGTTTAACACTGCAAGACCTTTTTCGGTTCCTAGAAAATTGTCTACCACACACATACCATATTCATCCATGTCTCTAATCACATTTCTGCTTATATCATCTATTAATTCTTCAAGATTATTTTTATTTTTATGGAGGAAAGGTGGTAAAAGTTCTTCTTCACGAGTTAAACGAACCTCTGGAAAGTTCTTCATACCGTTATGATGTTGTGTAGGCATATCTAATTCATGATCCTGTAGGTTATCTAGGATTCTTGAACCTTCTAGAGCAGGATTCAACAATTCTGTTCTGGCACCTAAGATCGTGTCTTCAGAACTTCCTTCATATGTTATGGGAGAAGTCCATCCATCCACTCTGTTAGTACAAGTACCTTTTGTCTTAGTGTTATTGGATTTCCTCTTGGAATTTCGACTATCCTTATGATTTGATTGTCCTTTTATCTTTTCTATCTGTTTGTTGGTTCCTGTAAACAACAAAATCACGCAACAATTATTAATTAAAATAAATGAAAGAAAGAAGTTGTATTTATTTTACAAAGAATCATACATATTTTATAGTATATAATACATTATTAGCTAGTAAAAGATTACACAACTCTACAATTCTAACGTTAAATAGTTTTATAAAAAGGCACGTGGGAACAAGATCAAGTTTCACGTACCGCCAAGATGTTTCCCGTTATTATGCACTTCTGGAGCAGCGTTCAAACCTCGCGTTCTTTCTAACACCGATTTCTCGCTTAGGTTAGAAACCACTGGTGTAGTTAAATTCTGGCAGTTTCTTAAGGAGGATTCCTTCTTAGCGGATTTCAAAGTGGAATTTTGACTAGTAGCCGAAACGGTATTTGATACGATCGATTCCACAGAATGAGTCGCACAAAATTCTTTGTGACGTTTCCAATCCCGCCTCTGGTGTTCTTTGGTGCAATAAAATACGGCCTTGCACCGTGAACACCTTAGGAGCTTGTCAGTTCTGTTACAGATAACACAGCCTACCGTTGTACCAATTTGAACATCACCGCCGGGTGTCTGCGCACGACTGACTATCGGTCCGGACATGTTTCGTCGTTTATTTAGCGGCCACGAGTGCCGACGACATTTCTCCAACGAGGGAAGTCACACACGCACTCAATCTGCGTATAGTACTAGTGCGCTATCGAGACTCTGCAGTGCTTATACCACTTATAGTACGTACGAATCGTCGTTGGTTTACATACTACATATATGTATGTTATCGGATCCGCAAAAGAGCTATTGGTGAAACGACGATCGAAACACGGATGCTTCAATGTTCTTTAGTTCTTGCGTTCTTACTACGTGTTATGTGGTCCTATATACATACTTGTACTCTGCATCGAGTCTCTTCTTTGAAAATTCATTTAAAAGTCAGATATACGAGTATATATTTACTATTTTGACTGTTCATTGTCCTTAAGAGGGCGCTACTTTATGCTCATGTTTTTGCGATCAAGAATATAAATTCATTACATTTTGCAATTTACGGACACGATCTTTGACTTTAATTATGCATCTAGTTTTAAGCCGTTCTTATATCATGTTATGAGTAATACATATGTAAATATTTTAAAGAACAAAAGTTTGTTATTCAATACAAAAAGAGATCTGTATTAAATGTAAATGAGTAAAAAATACGTTGTTGTTCATGTAATTTTAGCTAAGCTCGAATTACAAAGAAATGAATACATAAAAATTTGGTACATAAATGTACATAGTGGGATTATTGTAATATTATATAAACTCAATATATAATATATATATATAAATGTAAGAAAATGTTTTACAAATAACAAATCTCTGTAGATATTTATTTATTATAAAAAAAATCATGTCGTGACTGAGTAGTGTTCCTTATATTTTGATTTTTAAAATACATAGTATTAGATGTATGAGATTTTATTTCCTTTACAAAAAGCAGTTGTTTCCATAGTTACGATATTCCTCTTGTATCATAACATTATATACTATACACACATTACGTGTAACATAGCGAGGTCATTAAAACTTTATTGTATAGAGACAATGTTTTGTGAATAGAAAAATTATCCTAAAAAGATGACTACTTTTATACCAAATGTGCATATTAAAGATGGAGAATACACAAAAGCTATTTATTCAATGGTACAATTCACTTACATGTCAGAAATTCTATTACTTCTTTAGTCAGTGTTTAAGGTTTAGAGATTACTTAACTATTTAAAAATTTGTTCCTTTAATTACAAGTATACAATTTAATATTTTAATAGCATATATGTATTAAAGTCAAATGATAAATTTTAAAAGCGATTTTTTTAAATATCGAATAAGTACAGTACGGAAATTAATTTTTCAGATTAAAGAACAACGATATTCAGAAACAATAAAAGTTTTGATTATTCTTCTAGATTTTTACCCCATTGTATGTATGACTACGTTGAAATATCAATTTCTTTGTCAATATCAATGTTCTGTGCTAATAACTTATTTTACAGTCTAGGCCTTGTTTGTCTCTCCTTGCTTACTGTTATTTTTATACACAAGATTTCATAGCTTCTGCACAATGTTATGAAAAGTTAGTTCAATTATGTCCTAATGAAAGTATATATAAGTTGTATCATGCTCAATCTTTACACCAAGCATGTATGTATCAAGAGGCTTGGACAATATGTTCCAACATCATGAATCAAAGCAATTTGGAATTTAAAGTAAAGAAACTACAGGCAGCAATAAAATATGGGCAAGAAGACATTGTTGCTGCGAAAAATCTTGTAGATCAATGTCCAATGGATGATGTTGATACAGAAATTAATTTAGGATGTCTTCTATATAAGGTAAAAAAGGTACCAAAGGAAAAGAAGTAAAATTTCTGTTTACGTAATAATGTATACTACTTTCTTGTTTAGGAAGAACAGTATGAACAAGCTCTAAAAAAATTTGTAAATGCATTGCAAATTGTAGGTTTCAAGCCTCATTTATCATACAATGTGGCACTTTGTTATTTTAAATTAAAAGAATATGCTGCATCATTAAAACATATCGGTAACATTTATATTGTTATAAATCATTAGGTTCATAAGCAAATATTTAAAATATAATATTTTATATTAACACATATTATGCATGTGATAGCTGATATTATAGAACAAGGAATAAGGGAACATCCAGAATTAGGAGTGGGTATGACAACAGAAGGTATAGAAGTACGCAGTGTTGGAAATACATTAACACTTCATGAAACAGCTTTAACAGAAGCATTTAACTTGAAAGCAGCCATAGAATATCAATTACAAAATTGTAATCATCTCATAGTTTAATTTAATTTTTTAAGTTTAAGTTTCCATAGTGTATTTAATATTCCATGCTCTTTATTTACTGCTTTTAGATGAATCAGCAAAAGAAGCATTAACAGATATGCCTCCTAGATCTGAGGAAGAACTTGATGCTGTCACTTTGCATAATCAGGCTTTAATAAATATGGATACAAAGCCAAGTGAGGGATTTGAGAAACTCCAGTTTTTACTACAACAAAATCCATTTCCACCTGAAACTTTTGCAAACTTATTATTGTTATATTGCAAATACCAATATTATGATCTAGCAGCAGATGTTCTTGCTGAAAATGTACACTTGACCTATAAATATTTAACATCAGTAAGTATGATTTTTATTATTATATTGTTAGATACACTGTAAAATAGATATTTCAAGAGGAATATTTTAATAATTTAAAAATGTACAAAATCAGCATAAAAATTAAATTTACATTCTAGTTTTTATGCTTTCATTCACTAGCATATTTAGTTTTTGAATGTTTACACTTTTTAGTACGTTTTCCTGAACTTTTTGAATGCTTTCGTTTATGAGCTTTCTCATCATGACTAGAAGAACTATCGCTAGAATTTTTATCATTACAAGAACTCTCATGTTTCTTCTTTTTCTTCTTTTGGTCTTTAGAATATTTCTTCTTTTTCTTTTTAATTACATCTTTTTCATCAGAATCACTATCAAGTGCATCTTGTTTGATTTTTTTTGCTTTCTTTTTCCTTTTTAATTTCTTTTGTTTATGTCTTGCATCTTTTTTACTTATATCACTTTGTATTTGTATAACATCTTGTTTTTCTTCAATTTCTGGGATCAATTCATACCTTTTTCCATCAGGACTCATAAAACAGTCTTTAGATAAATGACCAGCAGTTCCACATTTCTTACATGTAGTGTTAAGGATTGCTTCTAAGTGTATAGTTTTACGATCATGTTTTTCTATAGGTCTTTTCTTTTGCACATCTCTTTGTAGCTGTATTCCATTTGGATCTAAATCTGTACCATTTCCGTGATTTACATGCTTCATAGATAGTCCTATTTTGCCATCATCTCCAATATAAATAACTTTACACCATATACGTTCTCCTTTTCGCAAAACTTCTCCAACATTATTGATATGAGCAGAGCTTACCTAATGAAATTATGAAAACATATAGAATTACAAAAATACAAACTAATTGTATTGTAGAATATAAATAAGTTAATTGATTGCGAATATATTTTCCTAATACTTGTGATTTGTGTATCAATCCCTGGAAGGAACAACCTGGAATTCTGACAAAAGCTCCATAATTTTGTACAGATGCAACTTCTCCAATAAATATTTGATTTAATTTGCACCTAGTCATTTCTGTAAACGTATTTAGGCAAGAAGCAACAACAACAGATAAATATCAGTCAAACTTGATGCAAAGGTTAGGTTTACTCATACTCATAATGCTAAATGCAGGACTGTAGCAAGAAAATGAATTTTAGAATGCAGAGAATGATAAATGAAAATGTTATTAGTATATTCTTGTATTCAATACAAATTTATGAAAATTAAAAATAATATGAAAATTTTTATTATAATTATAATAATATTTGTTTCTCAGTATTTATATGATTTTCTGGATGCATTAATCACACAACAAACTTCACCAGAAGAAGCATATCGCAAATTTGACGATCTCGGTAACAAACATATGGAAATATTGCGGAAAGCAACAAAAAGAGTTCAGGAAGCACGATTAAATCATGACGATAGCGCTGTTAAAAAAGCTGTTAATGATTACGAGGAAGCTTTGGAAAGATATGTTCCAGTTTTAATGGCACAGGCTAAAATTTACTGGGAACTTGGAAATTATACGCAAGTCGAAAAAATTTTTAGGAAAAGCGTCGAATTTTGCAATGAACATGATATATGGAAATTAAATGTAGCTCACACCCTTTTTATGCAAGAAAATAAGTTTAAAGAAGCAACGGGATTTTATGAGCCAATTGTTAGAAAAAGATATGATAATGTTAGTTGTTTCATCCTTAGCTTTTTATAGTGTGATCTATACATATATGTATGTTAATATGGAAATTATTAAATATCATAAAACTTTTAGATTTTAGATGTGAGCGCTATAGTACTCGCTAATTTATGTGTAAGTTATATCATGACATCCCAAAATGCGGAAGCTGAAGGATTAATGAAAAAGATAGAAAAAGAAGAGCAAGTTGTTTCACGAGAGGATCAAGATAAAAAATTATTTCATTTATGTATTGTGAATTTGGTAATCGGAACTTTATATTGTTCTAAAGGAAATTACGAATTCGGTATATCTAGGGTAATGAAAAGTTTGGAACCTTACAATAAAAAGTTAGGAACAGATACTTGGTTTTACGCGAAGAGGTGTTTTCTGTCCCTTTTAGAACAGTTGGCTAAACAATTAGTAGTTTTAAAAGACACTATACTCCAGGAGTGTATACAATTTTTAGAACACTGCGAAGGTATGTATTTTCGATTTTTATATATTTAACAATATTTTCGTACAATTGTTGAAATATTATTACTTTTCTTTCTAGTTTACGGAAGGGACGTGGTAACAGTAGTAGAAGAGCCTTTTGATATGCAAGATATGTTTTCTATTACTCCAAATGGAAAGCAAACGGTTGTTTATGAAGCGCGATATTTGAAAGCCCTATTTTTGAAATTGCAGATGTCTTAAATATATATATATATTTATATTTATTTATTTATATTTATATATGTATAATATGTATAAAACTTATAAAATATTATTGAAATATTATATCGAAATGTATATAGAAATATATTAATTACAAATTACGACATCTAAATGTGTACTACTCATTATCTAGAAAAAAATTTTAATTGTTATATATTCGTTTTTAATTTATGAAAGTGAAATCTTGAAAATGCATTGAGAATTTAAAAATGATTTTTCATGTTTTCATTTTCAAGTTACATACTTGATGATTTACTGCGTACGTCAGTCTAGTGAAAATGGTGGTCGACATGGAGTTACAGGAAGCTAAGGATTACGTTCTTCAGCTTATGAAAGACAAAGATAAAATTGAATCGGATTTGAAGGCTTTAAAAGAAATCTTAGATATTGTATGTACATATATTGATATATTTTAAATTTGCACAGAATATCTGTTTAATGACGTTATTGAAAATAAACATAATATAGTTTATAATAGAATGATCTGTCAAATTTTCGAGGAAATGACCGAATGTTTATACATATGTATGAATTGTAGAATCATGTTGGCATGGATGATCCTCTGGTGGACTGCGAGGGATATCCACGAAATGACATTGATGTTTACCAAGTGAGACATGTGAGACATAAGATAATATGTGCGTCTAAATACTACGTAATTTTCTCGCATGAGGTTCTACTAACTTGGACTTATTAGTACATTATTAAGTGATTAGGTCTCAGAAATGATCATAAAACATTGATGAAGAAAATAGAAGAAGGTTTGCATAAACTGCATGCCCTAGCAGGAGATCAAGCAGAAAATTCTCTTGCAACTACAACTATTGTTCAAGATAATACACAATTGGATCCTTTCTTGAAAGTGAATTTAGTATCCCCAGGTTCTCCAGCAGAAATAGCGGTATAAAATTTATTTTAGATTTCCATAATGTTTCTGAACTCATGAAACTGTGATTTACAAATGTTAAATTATATAGGGAATCCAAGTTGATGATCTCATCTTAGAATTTGGTTCCATTGATTGTCGGAATTTTAAATCGTTAAAAGATATTGGAACTTTGGTACAAAATAGCAGATATAAGACAGTAAATATAAAAATCAAACGTGGATCTAATATTGTAGCCCTGACTTTAATTCCACGTCCTTGGATTGGTAATGGTCTTTTGGGTTGCAATGTAATACCTATAGAGTCAGTTGAAAGATAAAGCTTTGTGAGAGAAATTTTTATTTATATGTTGGCTTTGTGTGTATATTAGTCAATAAAAGAATATTTATAAATTATTGCGTTTATAATTATTGCATTCATAGTATATTTTTTCTATGCAGTGACTTTGGAGTTGGCATTAAATAAATGTTAGAGGTATAATCCTAAGATGTTGGATAGTTAGAGACCTTGAAATTAAGTGCATATGATCTGTCAATATGAATTTTTACTTTAGTATTTAAAGTGAGTTGCTATAAAGTCAAGCAGATTCGAGGAAGCATCAGTAGATACTGAAAAACAGTAGCATGATGCATTTCTCATTGATTGTAAGTTATAATTTGTATTATTACTGTATATTAACTTATTTATTAACATTTCTTCTGTATAGGCAACGTTCAGCTTAATTCTTTGTTGATATCAAATGTTAAGTCAAACTAATACTTCTGAGTATTCTGATCAATGTCTATGGTTGCTTGTTTATACTTTATACCCATTCTATAATTCTGAAATATTGCTTGAAGTGTGGAGGGGGACAAAAGTGTAGATATTTCTGCCAATATAGTAACTATAACTCCACGTGAACAAGAACAGATAGTAATGCTCTTTGATGATGTTCAACGTAGTGGTACAAACATAAAAACACAAGATAATTTATCTTATTTTTTAAATGAAACAAAAACTATAAACAAAGAACAATTACTAGTAAACATATAAAATGTAAATATTAATCATTACTTCTTAAAACCTACTACAGTATTGAAATACATATCTTATGAGCAATAATATGAAAGCTATTCATATGATTATGATATGATGATTCATATGATGCTCATAAGATATATATTTCAATATTACAGAGAAACAGATACAAAGATACAAGTCTTCAAAACAAATAAGATATTGTTTGGATTTCAACTGGATTTTATGATTTGGGAAGATATATGTATTAATGAATCAAGGCGATTTTAGATATTAGTATTTATGTATGTTATATTGTTAATAATAGAAAATAATTTTGCTTGCAGAAAATTGTATTAATGTTAATATTAGAAGATTTGATTAAACATGAAGTGATTTATAGGTAAAGTCGAAGTACTTTTATTTCCAATCTCTGACTTCAAAATAGTGCTGAATTTTTATTTGGTTTAATGTTCCATATTTCACAACTTGTTTTGAAAGTTACTTGACCCCCTTACCATTTTTATGTCACATGCGATGTTATCCATTTAATATAGTATTAGATAATTCCTGTATTCACCGTAGCAAATCGCAGAGGGGTTAAGAAAGGAATCGAGGTCGGTATTTCAGAACGTGAGACACAAAGTGCCTTGTTGTATGTAAGTATGTAAGTATGTAAGTATGTAAGTACATACTTATTAATACACGTATACATAGATTGTACAACACGGAAATGGGAAGAAGTCTACCGTGGCGGCACATGGGTAAGGGAGGTAAGTATGTACTTACTTACATACGGCCTTATATCACTCATCGTTACGCGTTACTGCCTTGTTTTGTTTTTATATGCGATACTTTTGGTCAATACGCATGTTTAACTTTACGATTGTATTGAGTATGTCAGAAACAATCAATCAGATTCGCATTCCTTTCAGAAGACTTCTTTCCATCTCCATCTATATATGTATGTATATGAGAGGAAATCCTCTCTGATATTATATACATATTATGTAATGTCAGATCTATCGTTGTAAAATCAATTTCTAAATGCAAAGGTAAATTTCCTTGTTTCGTTTTATTTGTACTCTTTAAATATGGAAAAAGAATAAACGGATATTAAATTAAAACAATATGAAAAAGGAATGAGCAATGAACGAATATGTTAGATGAGAGGTACAAAAGAAGCGTATACAATAATCTAATTTGTAATTAGTAAGTATTGATAACATTTTCATTGACGTGCCCGGTGTAGGCCGCTTGTAGTGGTAACAAATACCCTAAATTAACCTTAACCTTTTTTTTTTATACGTGGAGAAATCCTCATGGACACTCCGCTGGATTCTGGGGAAGACACTAAAACTCCACGATGGCCTATCTACGCGTTTGACAGAAGTGCCCCGGGACCTCTTGCGAATTACTACCGGTGCACTGCCTGCAACTTCTCGCTGAGCCAATCCTGTAAACTACCTAACTGATTAACTGTGGCGTTAGGGGAGGCCATTGCCCCTAGCGCCTGCTAGTCGTCGTCCGAGTTACTCTACATAGATGTGTTACTCTACAAGAGTGAGAGCTTTTCTCTCTCTCTTCTCTTTCTGTCAGCTCCTTTACCAGCATAACTTGCTCGTAATAGGAGCGGACAGCCTCGTACTCCTGTTGCCCACTCACCATTACCTGCACGATCACCGATGGGGCGAATCTCTTGTCTATTACGAGACGCAGGGTGTAGCGGGGCAGATCCCGCGTCGGACAAAATTCCAACGTGTGCTGCGCCGTGTCCCTGCCCTCTCCACAGTGGCGACAGATTTCCGTCGCTCCACGCCAAATCTTCATCAGGTATTCACCGAACACTACGTGTCCCGTGAGCATCTGAGTCATCCTGTAAGTCAACGGGAGGCCACCGCGGCTCCTCCAAGCTTCCCAGCTAGGGAGGACCGCCTCCACACTTCGATGTTCGCTTTCTTCGCTGATCAGCTGAGACCGCCATCGGTCCCACGCCTCTTCCTCGGCGGTCCCCCGAACGTCTCGGGCCACCTGTTCAGCCGCCTCAGCCCCTGGGTCCGGCGCTCTCAGGCGGCTATATTTCCGCCTAAGTGCCAACGCCTGGAGCTCCCAGGGAGGTGACGCGACCAGGACAGTCGTCGACACGACCAGGACAGTCGTCGACGCGTGGGACACCGTTCGGTATCCCCTGACGATTCTGATGGTGATCACTCTGTACAGCTTTCTTAACACGTTGACTGCCACGCGTGTTTTCAAAGAAATCCCCGTCAGGCCACGCGTACAGCAGTACCAAGCGTTCTCTGCTAGGTGCTCCCATCGATATTTTAGTAATACGAATCGCTCAAGTGGTGGTCTCAAGAATGATCTTTCGTTTCATTTGTTCGCAACATTAAAAGCACTAGCTGTTGTTGAATATAATGAAGGAAAGTGTGGTATAGATTATTCCGACCAAATGGTTTCTTATGCCACCACAATTAGAAAAGGAATCAAATGGTACAGAAAACTTGGCATTCAATTCTTTCTGGGAATTTCTGTTGTAAACGCTTTGGCGGTTTACAAAATTGCAACAAGAAAAATATAAATATTAGAATATTTAGACAATTATTAGTTGCAAAATTATTAGGGTTGTCTGAAAATACAAAAAATCCTTGTCTTCGACGGAGTCAGCATAATATCGCCGTTCGGAAAAATGATTCCGGAAGAAGCATTAGACGCGCATGCAAACTATGTTATGCAAATAAAAGACGTCGAATGGACCGAACAAAGGTACAAAAGAATTTGAAGAAAACAACGACTTATTGTCCAAATTGTCCCGACCAACCTCAGCTATGTATAGAATGCTTTAAAGTTTTACATTCTAAATAATTTTTTTAATAAACCATTTCCGTATTTTTATTTTATAACAATTCAATTATTATTACAATTAATTATTAATTAACAATTTATTATTACGGAATATCTTTTCAAATACCTACGACGATCCTTCGCAAGTAGTCAAATAAGCGACACCTGAATATGGGTTACGTGGCCTGACCAGAAACTTTGCTGACACCCGAATACGGGTGTCGTGGTAGTCAACGTGTTAAGAGCAGAATGCTGCGGCGACTCGCCATTAGATCGTCCGCCCATACCGGGGTTCCGTACAACGCTAGGGACTGAACGGCACATTCGTATAGTCGGCACACCGCGATTCCTGCCCCGCCGATGTTCGGCAGCAGGCCGCACAAAGCGTTGACCGCTGCCGACACCTTTGGGACTAGGGAGTCAAAGTGCGGCTCGAACGTCCAGTGGCTATCGATGATGAGACCCAGGTATTTTATCTGCGATACCATCTCGACAGCTTCCCCAACTATGCTAAACTAACCCTAACCTAGCCCTAGCGCGGCAGTAAATAAAATGCTGTGCTTTCAGGATTGAATCAAATTTTTCTTACAAATATTATATTAAAATACATATTTAACTTACTTAGCTCACTTGTTATAGAAAAACTGCCTAAAAATAAAAATAGGCCCTATATTACAATTTGTCTTCTTTATACGTAGTTACGTACATACTCTATCAATTTATTTCATTATAACGAAATAATTTTATCGAATTATATCATCTCAAAATTTTTGTATGTATCTTCTATGTTTATTCTCTGTTCGATTGAATATAAAATTTCTTCGCTCGAGATGTACTTTTTTAAAAGATCCTTCAAATCACTTGGATTGTCCAGATTATCCGCACTCATCGTATATCTCTTTATTTTATTAATCGCTCTCATGATACAGCTCTCAAATTCTACACTCTTCTCCTTCAATTTTTGATAAGCGCAGTGTAATTCGCTTGTTTTGTGTTTGAGACCGGAATTGATTTTCCTTAAGGCACATAGCTCATTTTTCAAAGCAGCTTTCTCAGATTCTAACCGATCCAATTTCGAATTCGCTGTATCCAACCGAACCCGTAAAGACTCTTTTTCGTCCCTCAGTGTCGTCAATTCCGTTTTCAATGCTTGAATTTCTTCAGTAGCGATTTGCAGCTCTTCCTTCCTTTTCTCGTCTTTCGTGAAATTAACAACCAAACTGCATCTTAGAGAATTTATCTCCATTTTTAGGGCAATGTTCTGCACTTTTAATTTGTTCGCAATTTCCATTAATTTCTCAATTTGCGTTCCGGCTTGTTCCGTTGTCGACCTGTCGGAAGGGCATATGCTTGACTGACTGATACGTGTTACTGCACTTACATTATTCATATCATGACTCAAGTAACTATTGATCTCTTTATAATAAAGATTCACGATTTCTAGCTTGTTTGAGATAGGTTTGAACACGACTCCATTCGTTTCGTTCTCTGCTAATTCAGTCTTCTGCTTTCGAAGCTCATCCTTCGTGCAAGCCAATTGCATTTTAACTTCAAAGTTCTGACTCCTCAAGTTTAATACCTCGAATCGTAACGATTCGTTTTCTACAATCACTTTCTTTAGTTCTTTTTTTACTTCCATTAATTTTATTTTGTCATTCAAGCGTTTACCAAATTTGCTATTGACAGCTTTTCTCGTTGCACACTCCACGATTTGTTCATTTTGTTGGCTAAAAATCGACTCGCTATACGCCACTGTTTCCTCTTTTTCTATATTGGAGATTTTGGATCGTAAACTGGTCGTATACTCCTGTTCCAACAATTGTTTTTCTTTTTTCAATGTGGCGTTCATCACCTCTAAAATTTGTAGTTGATTCTCCAATATCTTGCATTCGCTGTGAATTTCATTCAGTCTCAAGTTCAGTTCCTCGGTTGCTTTTCTCAACGTTTCGTTGCTTTGTCTTACCTCATCGAGAGTAGTTTGTAGAGTCATGTTTTCCGATCTCATTTTACTATAATCCGCTTTTAATTTGTTTAATTCGACAATAGATTGTTGTTCATTCACCGTTTCAACTTGGTTCAATAGATTGTTTAGTGTGACATCGTTCTTGTCTAGTTCGTTAATACGTGTTGCGAGTTGATTCTTTTCTAATAGAAGTGTTTGCACGCGGTCTTCGAAGCTAATATTCTTTAAAGTCAGTTCGTTTAAATCATCGTGCAGTTTCGAATTTTCAAATTCTAGTTGTTTTATTTTGTCCCCGGTCCTGTTCGATTCTGTTTGCGTAACTTCCAATTTGTTACTTAAATGTTCGTTGCTCGTTCTAAAGTTACTGATTTCTTTGAGTAGACTGTCGCGTTCACATTTATACTTATCAATCTTGTCCTCAAGCATGGTACATTTGGTGCGAACGTAATTTACGGATTTTTCTAGTAGCTCCTTTTCGATCTTTATATTCGTTAAATTGGCGTTTAATTGTTCCTTTTCTTTCTCGAGATTCGCCCTTTTGATGTCTAATTCGTTGTAATCGGATTTTAAGTTGGTGAACTCTTTCAGTCGTTCATCGGCGGTAGCTTTTTCTGCACCTAGTTGATACACGAGCACCTCTTTTTTCGACTCTAAATGAAAAATGTTCGTTTCCAGTTTTGTTTTAGCATCGGAAAAATGGTGTAATTTAATTTTCAGATCGGCAATTTCGCGATTCGCATTATCGAAATTTTCATTCGAAATTGCTAAGTCCACCTTCAGTTGTTGTAATTCAGCGTTCATTCTCTCCATCGCTTCTTCCGAACGCTTTGCATTTTCATTTTCTTTTAATTTTTTATTTTCCTTCAAAGTAATCTGAAGGTTTCGTGTCAAGTCCGTAATCTTGGCGTTTAATGCTTTCTCCATCGTGTTTCTCTCGATAAGAACGCTCCTTGCTTCCTCGCTTTTCTTTTGTACAGCGTCACGAATTTTTCCCATTTCCTTTAACAATCTTTCTTTATCGCTCTGAAGATTTTGTAATTTTTTTCTCGTTAAGCTCGCTTCGCGTTCCACCTTTTGTAGTTGTACCAGCTCCTTTCTCGAATCCTCCTGATCACGCTGGAGTTCCAACGCTTTCTCCTCCATCATCTTCATTCTCAACTTCGAAATTTTGTTCTCTTCCATTAGCATGACGATCTCTTTCTGTGCATGCTCCAATTCTTTTCTTTTTTGTTCCAACAAATTTTCAGTACCGAACAATTCCTGGCCAAGAACGTTTATATGGGCGTCTTTCTCATTCAGTTCCGACTTTAATCGAACGATCAAACCCTCCAACTGATCGATTCTCTTGAATGTATTTAGACGATCGCTGGATACGACGATCACTTCTAACTGCTTAATCTCGTGACACACTCTACCGACGAAATTTTCCAATTCTTCAAGGTCTTTCGATTCGTTTGAATTTCCTTCCGCACGACGATTCAATCCATTCATGGTCGACCGTGTCTTCTCGATGATCGTCTCGAGTTCTTCTATTTTAATTAAGTATTCTAGACCATCGCTGCCGCCAATTCTATAATGGTTGTTTATATGATTATTCTTTAACTTATCAATTTCGACGTCGATTTCCTTTAAAGTCGAATCCAATGTTGCAAGTTGTTTCAAATACTCGTTAGATTTCATTACTTTGCCTAGAGATAATGGATTAAGTTGGTTACTAAATTTTGCAAATCCGATGTGCAGTTGCTTTAAATTAACGCTCAATTCGATGATTTTCTGTATATATTTTAAGCAATCCGGATCGCCACCAGCAAGCAGTGCCTCATGGTCGTTTTTTAACTTGTTTCTTAAATCTTTTGCCAGTCGTTCGATATTATTAAGATTATTCTGACTATTCGGGCTAATGTTCCAAGAATTATTGCCGTCATTAACTTTGAATCTATTTAATTCTGTCTTCAAACGTTTCGTTAGATTATCCAGCTCAACAATTCTCTTCCGATAATCCGTGAGATTACCATTTCTGTATCTTATCACAGCTTTTAGTTTATCGATCTCGACGTACAAATTATCGTTTTTCGTTTGCGACTTGTGCAAGCGATCGTTTACATTCACTAGTTCCTCGGATAGATTCGCTATTGTCTCGGCGACTTTGTTAACTATATCGGTAAATATAATTTCCATAGTGTAGTCGACCATCATGAAGTGCTTCAGCTTACATTTTAAGTGTTCCACTTCCGAACTATGTTCGTGACCCTCTTCCACCTCGTTCAACCGACTTTTCAGATATTGAATCTCGTTGTTCAAACGTTCTCTCTCGACTAAGTACTCCTGTTTAACTTCCACGATTTTATCATCGGATTTCCAAGCGGTTTCCCGCATAACGTAGTCTCCATTTAGCAGAGCAGATTTAATATCAGCGATTTCTTTCTTCAAATCTTTATTCACCGTCTCTAGCCGTTTGATTTCTGCTCTTTGATGTTCGATCAATCGGACAGCGTGCAAAGTGTCGTCCATGTTTCTTGCAGCGACTCGTAAAGCTAGCTTCAACCGCCAAATGTTGGATCGTAATTTCATACGGTCATCTCGCCAGTTTCTCATCTGCTTCATTATACTATTCATTTTACATAGTGTGGTAGCTGCGACGTGTGCTATTCTCGTCTTCTCTTTGAACGCGTTATCGTTATTTACCTCGATCGATAGACAATTGTCAAGATATGCGTCCATCATTGTTAGATACTCGTCTGTCTACCATGTAAGTGAAACCGAAATGTTCGCTTCGATTAATTTTAACTGAAATTTCCGAGAGTTATATTCGCTGGCCGAGTTTTTCCCGGTTGAATTGACGGTGCTGAAAGTGATGCAAAAATACCTCTATATAGATTTTGTTTACATAGTCAAGTAGAAGAATTAACGGAATATTGATTAATGAAAAATTTGCAAATGATCCTTTGTAAGATAGATTGAAAAACAAGAATAGAAACTGTTACGTTTCTATTCAAAAGCTTTTGATTTTGTATCGATAGATAGTTTTATTTCAGCCTAGCGGCCTTGAATTGGGATTGAATAGGATTTGGTTTACAAATTTTATAAACTATAATTATTATCAACATCTACCTCTGTCCTTACTTCTTGTCTTTTTTTCTCCTTTGCTTTCTGCAATAGCTTTTATTCTTGTTTAATAGTAATATTTATACAATAGATGAAAATAAATTATATTTTCCCACATAAGAACAAAGTTATTCGATTATCCGAACAGCGTATACCATAATTAGTTTGGATAATCACGGTCTCACCATATACATATAACTATAACTTAACTTTTATATTGAATCTGTATTTGATACTTTCCTACTTTGATATTTGATAACTGTAATTTTTATTATTGACTCACTTATTTTCATAATTCAAGTACATATCTAAACTTGTAGACCTAAATAATGTAAAGTATACATGCATGTAAGTTATAGCGTAAGTTTTGTAAATAAATAAATAAATGACTTACTATATATTAAATACAAATTATTTAAGGAGGCATGAAACACAGTTCTCAGATTTTCTGCATCTGTATACGAACATAAAATTTTTATTTTTTACAGCATTTCACATTTTTACGGGACTTTTGTCTAAAAATTTGTGGTTACGTCGTTGAAAATTCATTTGACATTTTTAATCGTGTCATATAAATAGTTGCCGTCACATATCGTTTTTTGTTTAGTGGAAATTAATATTTTGACTGACATACTCTTTTTTTTTAATATCGATTACAGAGCTATTTCTTGTAGAATTATACTAATCGTATATTTCTTTTTTAAAGGTGAACTTGAACTTATAAAACGATTAGAACGATGAGAGATAGACTATGTAATTTGTTGATGATAAATATAACTATGCCTTAGTATTATTGTTGATACAAATATGTTCATAAAATTGAAAACAGAAGGATTTGTTGATACATATAGCTAAAAGACAGCAGGGGTTTAAAAGAATAAATATATTTCGAATATTTACATTTTTTATAATATTTTGTATTAATTTCGACATTTTATATACACAAGTAGGTTAAATGTAATTATGAACATGGTTTCATTGCATTTTCTAACATCTGCAAAATTTTCTTTATCAACATAGCAACTACATCGTCATTGTGCATAATTCAAGGTGTGTCCGAAAGTTGGTATTTCTGTAATATCCGTCTATGCCGTTATACAAAGCAGCGAATCATACAAATTAATAGAATATTACAACCAATTTGATGGGGTACATTTAAAATATCCATAAATGTTTTCTTTTTTGCTGAATATTTTGTACATCGCATGATATATATAATACATATATATGCAATGTACTATGCATGTACATCGATTATTAAATTTCAGAAATGAAGTATACAGAGCGCTAATGGTTTTATTTATTTATTTATTGTAAAAAATTTAATTTATAATTATATATTATATCAAAATCTAGAAACTGACATTTTTTGAAAATCATTGCATCCTATACATATATTTCTTCATACTTCTAGTACACATAAAGCAGCACAGCGTCATGATGCTGTTTTGTTATTATTATTATTATTATCATTAATGTATTTATTTATTCAGTTTTACAGTTGAACATAGAGAGAAGGGCTTTATATATATCTAACTTCCATCTCAATCGCATACAACTCTTAGAGTCTTACGTCTCTTTTTCCAGAGAATAGACCTCTTTTTATTTTTGCGACTAGTCGCGCGACTGCATTATCGTACATTTTTTTTTTTTTTTTTTATTTATTTGGATTGGAACATGTGGATGGCTACCCCCAATGGGGTACCATCTTCGTGCTTGTTAGGGTATATCCTTTATGAGATCTACTGGGTGTTTCCTTTTTAATCTCCTTTCGATGAATGTGATGATCGTTTCCGCTGCCAGCCGGTTCGGGTGCGTTGCTATTCTTTCTTTGTATCTTCTTGCGAATCTGCTAATCTCTTCCTTGACCGTTGGTATTCCAAGGTCTTTCTTTATATCCTCGTTTCTAACGTACCATGGGGCGTTTACTATTGTTCTGAGTATTTTAGATTGCATTGCCTCTAATTTGGTTATATGGCTCATTGCTGCTGTTTCCCATAGTGGTATTCCGTACGTCCAGATTGGTTTTATAATGGTTTTGTAAATTTTTAATTTGTTTTCTATGCTCAGTTTGGATTTTCGACTTGTTAACCAGTACATCTGTCTCCTTGCTATCTGTATTTTGCTTATTATTGATTTAATATGTTGTTTCCATGTGAATCGTGTATCAAAGTGGAGTCCAAGGTATTTGACTTGCCTTGTTTGTATTATGTGCGTGCCGTTGAGTGTAATGTTTGGTGGTATCTGTTTTCGCAGTGTTAATGTAATGTGGTTGCATTTATCAGGATTCGCTTTAATTTGTTTATCTTGAAGCCACTTTTCTATTTTTACAATATGTTCTTGTAGCAATGTGACTGCTGTTGCAGGGTTAGTGTGTCTGACTAGTACAACTGTGTCATCCGCAAATGTCAGTATTTTGCTATTGGTAATTGTTGGTATGTTGGCCGTGTATCCTGTGTATAGAATTGGTCCCAAGACGCTTGCTTGCGGAACCCCTGCCTTGATGTCTTTAACTTGAGAGTATGTGTCTTTAATTTTTACTGCAAAAGTTCTGTTGCTTAAGTAAGATTTAATTAAATGGTATATCTGCTCCGGGAATTGTTTTCTGATTGATTGAAGTCGACTATCGTGGTTTATTTTGTCAAATACTTCCTCGATGTCCATAAAGAGGGCTGTGCAGTATTGTTTGTTTTCTAATGCTAGTATTATTTCATTTGTGAGTCTGTGCATTTGCTCTATCGTGGAGTGTTTGTTTCTAAATCCAAATTGGTGATCTGGTATTAATTTTTCCTTCTCTATTATTGGTTTTAAGCGGGCGTAAATTATTTTTTCTAGTATTTTGGAAAATACGGGAAGTAGTGATATTGGTCTGTAAGATGCTGATTGGTGTGGGTCTTTGCCTGGTTTAGGTAACATTATGATCTGTGCTAGTTTCCATAGTTTAGGATAATATTGGATTCTTAATATTGCATTGAAAATTAATTGTGATTAATCGTATCGCTTTTGGAGGAAGGTTTTTCAAGATTATACCATTGATTAGGTCGATTCCTGGTGCCTTATTATTTTTTGTTTTCTCGATTATGTTTCTAATTTCATGTGCTGTTGTTTTAGGTATGATGTAATGATTGTCAGTTGCGATACTAGTGGTTACCTCATCCTCGTCCATATGACAGTTGTGATTGCTATTATTGATATTATGTGGTGTAAATATGTTGCTTAGGTCGTTGGAAAATTCTTCAGCTTGTTCTTCGTTGCTTCTTGCCCATGTATTATCTGCTTTTCTGATTGCTAATAACTCGTTGTTATCGTGCTCTTTTATTTTGTTTTTTATTTCCTTTGCAAGTTTGTTTAGGTGTTTTTTGTTTTCTTTTGTTCTGTGTTTTTGCCATTTTGCTTTCGCTTTTCTTTTTTCTCTGATTTTGTCGAGGATGTCTAGTGGAATTGTTTTTGTTTGTCTGTTGGTTGTTTCACGTATAGTGGTTGCCCTTGCTGCTTCTTGAATAGTTTCTGTCAATGTTGTTACTGCTTGATCGATGTGTTCAGGTGTTTTCAGTGGGATGTTGCAGCTGATTTTGCTTTCTATTATTTCTTTAAATGTTTCCCAGTTGGTGGTTTTACTACATAGCGTCTCTGAGTTGCTGTAAAGTAATGGCTTAATGCTGTATGTTATTATTATGGGCGTGTGGTCGGAGGTAAGCTCGAGGCTGGGTGCTATGTTTAGTCTATTTGCGTTTAGTCCCTTTGTAACTGCAAAATCTAGTAGGTCGGGTATTTTGCTCAGGTCTGTCGGCCAGTATGTCGGTCTTCCTGTGGATAGTATATTGAGGTTATTATTTTTAATGTGCTTTTCCAAGGTTCTACCTCGAGGTGTGGTGATTCTTGATCCCCATAGTGTGTGCTTTGAGCTATAGTCGCCAGCTGCAATATACCTGTCACCTAAGCGACTAAAGTACTCTTCCCACATTTGGGTTGTAACTTTGTGACACGGTGGTACATATACTGCCGACAACTGTAGTTGGTTGCTGCTAGTTTGTACAGTAACGGTGGTTGCTTGTGTATGTTCCTTACTAACCTGGCTGTGTAAGTGATGTTTAATGTCGTTTTTTATTACTACTGCCGTCCCTCCTTGTGCTTTTCCTGAGGGATGCTTGGTGTCGTATATGGTGTAGTACGGGATTTTTATATAGCTTTTTGTAGTGAAATGTGTTTCCGAAACGAGCAGTATATCGATATTGTTGCTATACAGGAATGTTTTAGCTTCTAGGGCCCTTTGTTGTAGGCCGTTAGAATTCCAGGCTGCTATTTTAAGCGTGTCTATTTTTATTTTTTGCTCAGCATGTTAGTAAGTAGTTGTAGCATAACTGTTATTTGTTGTATTTGCTGTCTGAGGGCTTCGTTTTGTTCACTTATCATTTTTGTGAGTATTTCGGTGTTTTTTATGGAGTGTTTTAGTAGTTCTTTGATTTCTGAAGCGTCGTTGCTATGATTTATCTGTTCTTGATTTTCTATGGGTATCGACCGGTTGACTACTTGCGCGTAGCTTCGGCTGCTAACGGTGTTGGTGTTCATGTGGTTGTTGTTCGTTGCGTGTTGCGTAATTGGTGTTATCATAATTTTTGTGTTGTCCTGTTGGGTGTGGACATTGCTTCGTATCGGCGGGAAAAGTTTATTTTGTAGCTGCTTTCTGACTAAGCAGCCTTTTTAGCTGGCTGGGTGATTTCCACCACAATTGTAGCATTTGACTTCGTTTATTTTTCCCGTGTGTGGGCAGTTCGTTGTTAGGTGCTTGCCTGCGCATTTGACACACGCCGGGTTTCGGTTACAATAGTTCTTTGTGTGTCCATATTGTTGACACCGCATGCATTGTGGTACTTCCTTTTTGTAGCGTGGTGGTTCCACTGTTACTATTGTGTTTAGCATTTTGTTGATCTCCAAGATTTCCTTGTTGTTGGTTCTAGGTTCGAGTTCTATTAGGAAAAGTGGTAACGGTTGCTTCGTGTCGTACCTTGTCATGTTGTTTATAGTTCTTGCCTGGTGTCCGATTTTTGCTAGTTCTTCACCTAGCTTTTTACTTGCTCCAGTTTCATCTGTTTTATTAGATAGTTTTCCTTCCCTGCTATCTCGTTTAGTCGCTCTATGAGCGGGTCTATTATCTGGGCCTCTACGAATATTGGAGGTGGTTTTATAGTGTTTGGTGACTTACTTGTGTTTCTTGGTGCTGAGTCTTCGTCTATTTCCTCCGTAAGTGGGCTGTATGAGTTTTTTAATGGTAGTTCATGCAGCCATCTCTGCTTTTCCGTGTCGAGATTTCCCGTTATTTTTCTTTTTTTTATTGTAGCTGGTCACCTTCCAGCTTTCTTCTTGTTGCGATGTTTCCTTGTTAGCTTCCATGTCTACTTCAGCTGTATCTGAGCAGTCCTGTCTTTGGTTTGTTTGTTCGCTTGCTTTTGGTGTATCTGTTGCTTTATTTATGTAGTATTGTTCGTCTTTGTTAATAATTTTTATTGGTGAGATGTGTTTTTTCATTTTGATTCTTCTGCTAGTCTTCTTGATAGAGACGGGTTTCCACCGTCTGGCTACGGGCGTAGCCGTTCTTAGTTTTCTCTTCACCACTTGCCGCACTTTTCCGTAGCACTTCTTTGCACGTCTGCTTGGCTCGGCTGCTCAGGCAGTACTGCATTATCGTACATGGCACGATTTACATTCATGCTGTTGCGACTACGGGTCGCTCACTGCGAAATTAAGGCACGATTTATCGCGACAAATCAGTCGTGTGCGGCTGCAAAGTATATAGAATATATGTATGCATATGTGCTATACCCACGTGCAACAGTCGCGCGCAATCGGACGTCACTTTGCTACTAGAATGTGAGGAGTCTCAGTGACGACGTTTTAATAAATATTACCATTAACTTATAATGCTATATAATACTGTATAGTAATAGTATATATACTACTAATACTGTATATATATACTAATACTGTATAGTAATATTATTATATGATAATATGTAGTACTATAATCTATAATGCACTTAATATAAATATTTAATATTATAGTGATGAAAAATTTTCTATCATAACATTACACATATGTTTAGCTGTTAATATTATGTAATATATATGTATATATATGTCGGAGATGAAAGAACACCGGAGCCGTTGGAATTTTGGATAATCCAGCAACATTGTAATCTAGAGTCTACTATAGCTGTAATTAAACAATTGTAGTTATTCAATCCGATTGCAATTGTTCGAGATCTGTGATAATGAGCTTGGGCTCGAGGCGACAGTCAGTCGCTAAACGTAGCCGCGGTCAAGAGATGAACGTTTTGTCTAACAAAGGTATGGAGTAATTCTATAGCTCTCCTTAAAAGAAATATTTGCGGCGGCACGCGACAGTAAACATTCCAACGATTTCTGTCCTGTGGCTCGCCACACGCAGACCCTATTCTTCGAGTAAGATGATTGCCAGACGTCGATGCCTCTCCGCAGTACATGTTCAGCTAGCCTGAGGGCCCGTTATAAATCTTAAGATTTAGTTAACTAAAGTCCTTCAAACAGACAAAAAAACACCTAAACAAACTTGCAAAGGAAATAAAAAACAAAATAAAAGAACACAATTGTTGAGGTTATTCAGTGTGTAAACACGTGGATAAATTGTAAGGCAGGGAATATATTTAGCTAGAAGTGTATAAATAAATATGAATACAATTTGAGCTGGTCCAGATCCGCACGCTAGCTGTGTTACCCAATAACTGAACAAACCCCGAAGCCAACGTCGCCTGTCTACTGTTTATGGCCTGACCTCGTCGCAGTCTTTTGTCCACGCGCTGTCGATGGCTTCAGTGCTTGAGAAAACTAAAAGACCAGATGTAGAGTTTTCTTATAAGTGGTGACCACTTCAACAACAATAACAACGAGTTCACAAAATTCATAGAGTCACTATCTGCACACAGAGCACTAGACACACGTCTGCACGCTTCGGCACTCAACAGCGAACTGTTGAGCGAAACACCAAAAACGACCACAAACGACACTCAGAAGGAACAGTCAACAATCCAAATAAACACACACAACAGGTTCGCCGTATTAGAATCCTCAAACGACGCCATGGAAATCGCAGACCCGCCACCAATTCAACCCGCTCAGAGAAACCCGCCTCCCCCACCAATATTCGTCGACGATGTCATCGACATACAAACGATGATCAAGTCCATTGAGAGAGAAATCTCCAAGGAGGACTATAATCTGAAGATAACTAACAACAAGGTAAAAATACTGCCAACAAACCCCGATGCGTACAGAAATCTCACCAAGCTGCTTAGGACCTTAAACGCCAACTTCCACACCTACCAACTCAAACAAGAAAGACCTTTCCGGGTGGTCCTACGCAACATCTACCACTCAGCCGACTTGGATGAACTAAAATTCGAACTTTCAAAACTCGGCCACGAAGTCATCAACGTGAGCAACATAAGACACAGAGTCTCGAAAGACCCGTTATCCTTATTTTTTATAGACATAAAACAAAAACCTAACAATAAGGAAATATACAACATTAGTCGTCTAATGAACTCAATAGTAAAATTTGAACCACCGCTTGTTAAAAAAGAAATAGTGCAATGTAAAAGGTGCCAAAGGTACGGTCACACGCAAAAATACTGCAACCATACCTTCCGCTACGTTAAGTGTGCAGGTACACACTCCACCGACCAGTGCAGTAAATCACCGGATACCCCAGCGAAGTGCATCCACTGCCAAGGAGACCACCCTGCTAATTACAAAGGCTGCTCAGCCTACAAAACCCTGTACACAAATAATTACCCTAAACTCAGAGCAAAAGAAATTACCAATCAAATACCCAGTCCTCCTAAATTCACTTCTACCTCAATCCCCTTAACCAAACAAATACCCGGTCCTCCCAAATTCACCACTACTTCAACCTCCTATGCCCAAGCAGTACAAGGAATCCAAAACAATCCGAATAGCCGCAGAGACTATTCTCAAAATAGTGTCCCCAATTCCCCAAACACAGACAACATCTCTAGACTTGAAAAACTAATAGAAAAACAATCAGAGCAATTAAGTAACTTGATATCGCTACTAACAGTCATCATGGACAAAATAATACGCACCGACGCAAAATAAAACCAAGGCGCATAGCTCTGTGGAATGCCAACGATCTAGCTCAACACAAACTTGAGCTAGAGCTCTTCCTAAAACAGCAGCAAATCGACGTAATGCTCGTATCGGAAACCCACTTCACCGACAAAAACTACCTAAAAATAAATGGTTTCTAATTTCTACCATACCCAACATCCCAGCGGAAAGGCCCACGGAGGCACTGGAATCATAATCAAATCCAGCATTAAGCACTACGAACTTCCATCTTTCCAGAAAGACTACCTCCAAGCAACAAACGTAGCAATAGAAGACTGTCATGGTACAATCACCACTTCAGTAATATACTGCCCTCCCAGACACTCCATCGCCAAAGCAGACTTTGGCACCTTCCTCGATACCCTGGGCAATAGATTCATAGCTGGAGGAGACTATAACGCCAAACACACCCAATGGGGCAGCAGACTGGTTACAGTAAGAGGCAAAAATCTCTTAAATAGCATAATAACCAACAATCTCAACTACCTCACCACATACGAACCCACATACTGGCCCACTGACACTGACAAAATATCCGACCTTCTTGACTTCTTCATAACCAAAAATATCTCGTCAAGATACGTCCGAATAAACTCCTCGGCTGATCTCTCCTCTGATCATTCCCCCGTGATAGCAACAGTCAGTTCAACAATTATCGAGAATACACCCAATAGCCTTATGCATAACCAACTCACCAACTGGCAGCTCTTTAGAGAAATCTTTAATCACTCAACGTCAGCCTTAACTTCACTAAAAACGAATGAAGAAATCGAAGCAGCCACGGAAAACTTAAACATGAGCATAATAAACGCTATCCGCCTCTCCACACCTACTAAGACGTCTATCAGCAAACATGAATATCCCCACTACATACTAAAAAAAATAGCAGAAAAACGTAGACTAAGAAGAGTATGGCAGACCCATAGAACACCGGACGACAAACGCAAATTAAACTCTCCATTCCAAATGTCCCCCCCTATTGAACCCTTCACTTCAGTAGAGATAATAGAATCAATCAGTCGCCTAAATTCCAAGAAAGCAGCAGGGCACGACCTAATAGGCAATAAAGCAATCAAGGAGCTTCCCATTAAAGGGATTGCACTCATTGCATCGATTTTTAACGCTATTCTTCGCCTTGGACACTTTCCTAAGGCCTGGAAAATCTCACTGATTACCCTCATCCCTAAACCCGGAAAACCGATATATGAAGCCAGCTCCTACCGCCCAATCAGTCTTCTACCTACCCTGTCTAAACTATTCGAGAAGATGCTAGCGAACCGACTCCTTCCAATCCTAGAAGATCTGAAAACACTCCCAGATCACCAATTCGGCTTTCGGAAACAACATTCAACAGTAGAGCAAATCCACCGCATAACCCACATGATCAGCCAAACTCTTGAAAAGAAAAAATACTGCTCAGCGGTATTCCTAGACATCCAACAGGCATTCGACAAAGTATGGCACGATGGGCTGCTATATAAACTCAAACAGATCCTACCACACCCCTACTACTCCATCCTAAAGTCCTACCTAACCAATAGAAAATTCATGGTAAAATGCTTAGACGCCACTTCCACAACATTCCCAATAGAATCTGGCATACCCCAAGGTAGTGTCCTCGGACCCCTGCTGTTCTCCATCTACACTGCCGACCTACCTATATCCAATGAGATATCAATAGCAACATTTGCTGACGACACAGCGCTGTTAGCTTCCCACGCAGATCCGGCAATTGCCTCATCCACTCTCCAGCGAGGTCTCGACTCCATGGAAAAGTGGTTTCATAAATGGGGCTTCAAAATTAACGAAAAAAAATCCTCACATGTAACCTTCACGCTCCGAAAACAAACCTGCCCCCAGGTCACCATCAACAATACAATTATTCCTAGCAAGGACTCAGTCAGATACCTGGGCATGACCCTGGACAGAAGACTCACATGGAAAAACCACATTTCGGATAAAACGAAGCAACTAAAGAACAAACTGAAAAAATTCTATTGGCTCACGGGCCGACGCTCCAAACTAAGCCTACAGAATAAAATTACCCTCTACAAGACCGTAATAAAACCTGTCTGGACCTACGGAATTCAACTATGGGGAACAGCAAGTAACTCCAACATCGAAATACTTCAACGCTTCCAATCGAAGACGCTGAGATCCTTAGTTGATGCTCCATGGTATGTAACCAACGAAACAATTCATCGCGACCTCAAGATACCCACAGTCAAAGAGGAAATAGCAAAATATAGCGACAGATATAGCAAAAGAGTCAACAAACACTGAAACCCCCTAATCACTGGACTGCTTGATACGTCGGACCAGATCCGCAGGCTGAAGAGACACTACCCGCTAGACCTAAACGCTAGATTTGATTAACTACCTATATTAAGTAATATCTAATCACTTACTATACCTACTTACAATCATACTAATCTGTAACAAGTAATAACTTATTATATATAATTTGCCATGTTACTGCGCCACGCCAGAAAAATTACTGAAAATTCTCAACGCGAGAATTGATTGTAATTTCAATAAACATAATAAAAAAAAAAAAAGAACTATCTGCACACGAGAACTCCAACTACTCCCTCTGGAAAGCCACAAAAAAGTAAAGAAGCCAATAAAACTAGTCCCAGCAATCAGAAAAGCAGATAATACATGGGCAAGAGCAACGAAGAACAAGCTGAAGAATTTTCCAACCACCTAAGCAACATATTTACACCACATAATATCAATAATAGCAATCACAACTGTCATATGGACGAGGATGAGGTAACCACTAGTATCGCAACTGACAATCATTACATCATACCTAAAACAACAGCACATGTAATTAGAAACATAATCGAGAAAACAAAAATTAATAAGGCACCAGGAATCGACCTAAATGGATGGTAAAATCCTGAAAAACCTTCCTCCAAAAGCGATACGATTAATCACAATAAGTTTTAATGCAATATTAAGAATCCAATACTATCCTAAACTATGGAAACTAGCACAGATCATAATGTTACCTAAACCAGGCAAAGACCCACACCAAACAGTATCTTACAGACCAATATCACTACTTCCCGTATTTTCCAAAATACTAGAAAAAATAATTTACGCCCGCCTAAAACCAATAATAGAGAAGGAAAAACTAATACCAGATCACCAATTTGGATTCAGGAACAAACACTCCACGATAGAGCAAATGCACAGACTCACAAATGAAATAATACTAGCAATAGAAAACAAGCAATACTGTACAGCCTTCTTTATGGACATCGAGAAAGCATTTGACAAAATAAACCACGATAGTCCACTTCAATCAATCAGAAAACAATTCCCGGAGCAGATATACCATTTAACTAAATCTTACTTAAGCAGCAGAACCTTTATAGTAAAAATTAAAGATACATACTCTCAAGTTAAAGACATCAAGGCAGGGGTTACGCAAGGAAGCGTCTTGGGACCAATTCTTTACACACTATACACGGCCAACATATCAACAACTACCAACAGCAAAATACTGACATTTGCGGACGACACAGTTATACTAGTCAGGCACACTAACCCTGCAACAGCAGTCACAGTGCTACAAGAACATATTGCAAAAATAGAAAAGTGGCTTCAAGTTAAACAAATTAAAGCAAACCTTGATAAATGCAACCACATTACATTCACACTGCGAAAACAGATACCACCAGACATTAGACTCAACGGCACGCACATAATACAAACAAGGCAAGTCAAATATCTAGGACTCCACTTTGATACACGGTTCACATGGAAACAGCATATCAAATCAATAATAAGCAAAATACAGATAGCAAGGAGACAGATGTACTGGTTAACAAGTCGAAAACCCAAACTAAGCATAGAAAACAAATTAAAAATTTACAAAACCATCATAAAACCAATCTGGACGTACGGAATACCACTATGGGGAACAGCAGCAATGAGCCATATAAACAAAATAGAGGCCATGCAATCTAAAATACTCAGAACAATAGTAAACGCCCCATGGTACGTTAGAAACGAGGACATACGGAAAGACCTTGGAATACCAACGGTCAAGGAAGAGATTAGTATATTCGCAAGAAGGTACAGAGAAAGAATAGCAACGGACCCGAACCGGCTGGCAGCGGAAACGATCATCACATTCACTGAAAGGAGATTAAAAAGGAAACACCCGGTAGATCTCATAAAGGATATATCCTAACAAGCACGAAGATGGTACCCCATTGGGGGTAGCCACCCACATGATATATTATTAAACAGCTATAATATTTTACCAAATGTCCTACTGGACAAATTGTAAAATTGAAAGAAATAAATATAAAAAAAACATTAATGTTATGGTTACCACAGAATTCGCAGAGATTCCTAAAGCAGTATGTACAAATTGATTACGTGAACAAGCACGAATTAATTAAAAAGATATTTCATTGTGTTTGAATAACTTGAACAATTTCGCGTTTACCGCAAATAAAAGTGCAACTTGCTTTGAGGAACAGGTATATGGAAACTTGTGTTAAATTCGTGGCAAAGTGATCGGTGAAGTCAAAGGTAGAAGTATAAGAAAGTTAAATATTTCCCACGTTGTTACAGTTATTAGTAGTAACAAATAGAGTTATTAGTTACACCACGTACAGTTATAGTCTGACAGCTAATCATTTCAACGTTATCAATTAAAAGCAGAATGAAAAAAATCTTTTAGCTTTTTTCTTATATTTTATTCGAAGCAAAAATCCCCTCTTCATCCTATCTTCTCCATTAATATTTAGGAACTTTGCTTCAAGCAATAATATAAAAATAACCGTTTGTAATCGTAAGAAGTGGAACAAGATACCATTATAGTAAAATCACATTTTTAATTTCTTACAGTAATTTATAATAAAACAGTACAGAGAAGTTATTATGCACTTTTCTTTATCCTTAATTACTTAGTTAAGGAAGTATACCGAATTATTTATTTGAAAACGTACATATTTCTTTTATTTTCATTTGAAGAATTTCAAAATTTGTAGGAGCGCGACTTTCCGTGTATGAATCTTGTAATTTTAAAGTAAGTAACTTCATAATAAAGAAATACGGTATTTTTGACAGAATTTCAGAAAAAATATTCAGTCTTTGGGCAGCTAATTTGTATATATAGAGCAAAGAAAAGTAGCAGCCAGATGATATTGTAGGGAAAGATATTTTTTTTTTTGCCATTTCGATGATGTTAATCTATAATCTGGAAATTATAGCAAACAATGGAAAAGTTATCCTAAATTTTATGGAGAATGGTGCGCTCTGGATATTTATGGAAACACGTTAAATAATACATATATGTATTATGTATGAAAATTGTATCTACCTAAGTGTCGTGTCGTCAAAATATAAACGAATTTATTACGTGGTCCAATAAAACAGATCAGTCTGACGTTAAATCAGATTATCGATCTTTATCGATGACCGCGGTCGTGTGGCAGCAAAAGTGTGACTGCCGCGTCAAAATACATCATGTCAACCTCGTATATCTAGACTAAATGTATTGTTTGACCTGGTGCTCGAGGCTAGTTTCGCGCTTAGATGCGTCGAACTGTCTGTAATTGGTTTACGATCATAATTCACTTATATCAGTGATTCGGCGACACCGGCGCGGTGACAGGGAAGAAAGAACACACAGCAGGAAAATAGTTACGTTTGGATAACCTGTAAAATATGATTTAACGGTTGGCTGGAAAACGGATTTAGAAGGTTAGAGAACGAAGTAAGAACGCAGATCGTAGATGTTCTACAAATAGGAATAGAAAATATTAGGATACAATCATTCTGTTCTTTGGTCGACAATATTATTGTATAAAGCTCCTTTACTATTAAGTCTGAATTTCTAAAACCAGTTCGCTCGGCCTCTAAGCTTTAAGGTCGTTTCCTTCTTACAGCTACGAATCGATGTTAAAATTCTTGTCTTATGCTGAGAGGCAAGCGGTTTCTAATAACGGAAAATTTTGAAAGATTATTCGAATAATGGAAGTTTGCCGGTGCGGATGCGAGGCATCGTCGCAAGAATCGATCGATCCACCCCACGAGCCGTGCTGTTGCTGCAGTTACGATCCATTCAGCGACAAAGAAGCAGAAATCTACGATCTCTCGTTTGCCCTGAAGAAGCTCACTGTAATGAAGTGTCAGATGAAAAAGTGGCGAATGGAAAGACTTCAGCTCGAGAGCGAAAATAGGTCTTTGAAACAGGCCCTCCAATCATTCGGTATCGATGTATGATATTTCGTAGATTATCCCCTTCTCTTCTTTTTTTCTCCTTTCTGAACCTCTCCTTCTTATTATCTCTCTCTCTCTCTCTCTCTGTTTCTCTCTCTGATTCGTTTAGTAGTTAGCTTGTGCGAAATTGATTAATCGGAATTCTGTACGGATACCCTTGTGATTGCGTTTCTCCTCCCTTACGAGTTAGTTGTTTGATTCAAGTCGAAAGGAGCAACGTTCCACGCAATTAGTACTATAAAGAGCGAAACGGTAGAAATTACATACACACTGATCATCTCGTTCAATAGTTTGCGAACAAGTGTCTTTTGTCACGTTCTATTTAGTCGCCGACGAGAAGGTAGCGTTAACTGACGTTTAATGCAACTGGCAATAAGTTCCCCTTTCGGCTAACCTGCTATGTGCGGGAATACTGTCACGGGAGAGGATTAAAGTTGTTCGAAAGTAAATTAATAATATGTAATGATTTATTCAAATCTTACTCGATTTCGATATTGACAATTGACAAAATGATAACCAATTCTTCAAATGCTAATTATTTGGTTGACGAACGGTAATATTATTATTCGATAGAAGAACGGTAATTATTGTTACTGACTTCTCTGAGTCGCTGTATTTATCTATATCTGTCAGAGACGAAAAAACGTCGGAGTCTTTCTTTTGAAAATGTTTGGGAAGATCTCCAACGTTTGTTCAAACTGCCGACTTTGTTTACAATTTAAATTGTCTTAATATCGTTATAAAAACATAATTAGGTAAATATGAAAACATAGTTAGATAAATTTTCGCAAGATATAGCTTTTAGCGGCTTTAACTGCCTTTCACTTCAAATACTGTAAACACAGTTTCAAATAAACGTTTTAAATTACCTTGATTTGAAAGAAATGATCAATTTTACTTTCGCACTACGGATCGCGCGGGCGCGGGACGTGACATTTTAACTGAGCATTAGGTTATTTTATGAACGCAAACTGTTAAAAAAATTCTGCTTCGGGGATTCTCTTAAAAAACATGTACTTCAAATATTTTCATTTCAAAAGTTTAATCGATTATAATAGACTGCGCATTTTATACATTTATGCGAAATTTAAAGATGGAAAAATGCACAGAATGCATATAAATATCGAAGTATTGGTTATATCTAGGTATCTACTTTTTAACAGGTAAACAATTTGTATTCGATCTCCAGTTTTTTAGTTGTGTTTATAAAAATGTAAATTTTCATAAAAATTCGCAGTCTAGTTATCATATTTTAGGTATTCGATATGTTGTTAGTTTTTTCACAAAACTTGATGGATTTCTCACCCACTGCTATAAAGCTTACACTTTTTGATTGGATAGATTGTTTCTGTTTTTAACTATGTTATATTAAATATACCAATAAATTTTAACTATTAAATAACATCAAAGTCAACAAACTCGTAGATATATTTTATCTCTGTAATCTTCATTTTCTCATTAGCACCTTTCCTGTACTATTCCCATAATACACCAAACTTTCGCTACATTATTCACTTTAGGACGTAGTACTATATGTATTCAGCCGTTTTACTAGTAAATTCCGTAATAGTAATACAAACCGAAGATTGTTTCTGAATGTGGACTGGAGCTTCCTAGCATCAGGGACATTTTTCAAAATTTAAAGCGCTTTCTTTGAACAGTATCGTACATGTGCACTGTTGCGAATGTTTCTAAAGATCAGATGTTTTCGTGTAGGTGTAAATACGGATGAGATGTTGAAGCCCGATCCGCTGCTAGTGCACTCCCGAGAAGAAATCGAAAGGCTGCAAAATGCAAACGCGGTGCTGCAAGATAAAGCGAGGGATCTTGAGGAAACTCTTGCCGAGCGAGATTGCTGTGACGATCCTGACGCCACGATCCACTTTCTCAGAGAGAAGATAAGATATCTTAGAGAGGCTTTCGCGCTTGAGAAAAAAGAGTACTGCTCGCTACTTCCTCCGCTTCGTAGACCTCGTTTAATCGTTTCCGCTTCCCAACAATGAATCATTGGTAGCAGAATGATATTCGTCATTGTTCATATGTATCTGGACGTTTGGTCGATTAACTGTGCTCAAATAAATCTACGACTGCAGAAACATACATAGCGTTTCTTCCAAATTTACATTCACCTGAGGAAATCATACCAACATTCTGGTTATATACTAATGTTACGATAATGAAATTTCATATTTTTATTTTAGACATTAATGTTCGACATATGTAATTTATAGTAAATTCTAACTAAACTGAGTCTGAAACCTTACATTCCTGATAAGACAAGAGTTGCTTATTTCCTCTTAGGCCTTTTAAATTTGTATTTTATCCATCAAAATGTTTTGTATTTCCAAACCTGATTAATTTTATGACTTCAATGTATCTTTTCTACCAAAACTATTTATGAAACATACTTCTTTGAAAATTTTTTATGGCTTCGGTTGCAAGATGTCAAAGAAATGTTCTTGTCCTGACAGATTGCGAGACATGATATCGGATTTGAGGTTGAAGCTGGCCCAGACCGAAGAGGATATCAGCTGTCCCGCGATATATCGTTTAAGGGCAAAACTGCGTGATCTTATGAAAGGTGAAGCGGCTGAACAACAGATTTCCAAAGTTGTGGAGAAATCGATTGAAACCTTGGTGGATCTTTCCAAGAACTGCGATGATCTGCGTTTGGAAAACGAACGTCTTCTTGCACAAGTGACAGATTTGCGCAGTGCATTGGTTGATCTCGAAGGAAGGGAAAGGCCAGAAACGATATTGCAAACGGCCGAAACAACCACAGTGCCGGAGTATATTGACATTTCAGATTTATTGCATAAGCTGAACAACTGCGAGGATATCGTGGCTGATCTAAGAAAGCAGTTAGAACAAAGAGATGAGCAAATCGGTGCACTGAACAAAGAACTGGAATCGATGATCAGTCAAAAAGGTTTAGAGGAACAGATAGAAGCCATGAAAGAGGAACTTAGGAGGAAAGATGACAAGGTATTACATCTCGATGGTTCTAAACTTAAAGTTAACGTCAGCTGGCGATTCCAAATAAGTTTGTAAAACTTATTATATAGCAGTAAAAGTTTGTTAATATTGTAAAACGATAATACCATCTCGAGTATCTAATTACCACGATTACTTGTTAAATTCTGTAATAATCATATTGGTACTAGTAAATGTCTTCTCTATTGCATAATAACAATGTCTGATCCAAATGAAGGTTCGTTACACGCCCCTAATCATAATGAGAACCCGACATATATATAAATAAAATATTTTTTAATGAGATTCGAAAATATGATATTAACCGAAACCATGATACCAATTAAAAAACAATTAAAAAACTGTAGTTCTTTTTTAGATCGCAGGACTGCTGAACAACCTAAGACAATCAGAAATAGACTTGTTGGGGTTATCTTCTCTGAAATCCGAAGTGGAGAACCTGAAATCAGAGTTACATGATCTCAAATCAGAGAAAACTGAATTACTGAACGAACTAAACAAACTGCGAGAAGCACTGAAGGATAGAGACGATCAGATAATAGATTTACTAGAGCAGAGGAACAACTTGGAGAAGGAGTACAAGAATAAGACGGCAGAATTGCAGTCAAAACTCGATGAAGCAAATGGCGAGATCGATGATTTGAAAGCTGAGATAACCAAACTGAAGAATGAGTTGGAAGAGTGCAAGAAGCTAAACGCGAAGCTGGAACAGTGCTGTCTGGACAAAAACGCACTTTCGGAAAAGCTACACGGCTTCGAAGAGGACCTTGCAGCCGCGAAAGCGATAATAGCGAATCTCGAAAGTGAGGTGGACACTTTAAGGCGAGACAAGGAAAATTTGTCGAACGAACTGGACGAGGCAAGGAAACAGGTGGAGGCGTTCATTGGACGACTGGAGGATGAAAGGACGGCCAGGACCGCATTGGAGAAGGAACTGGAGAGAGACCGAAATGAGATTGAATTGTTACAGAGGGAGATTTTCGATCTGAAAGATCAGATCGATGCCGAAAGGAAGGAGAATGACAAGCTTCGCGAAACGTTAGAAGCATCGGTCGGCGAGAGGGAAAGGTTGAGGGCTCGGTTAGAGCAGCTGGAGAACGAGAACGATGATCTGATGGAAAGGATGAAGGAGCTAGACAATTTGAATAACCAGCTAAGGAACGACTACGATAGCATGAAGCAGGCTTTGGACAATTTGCAAGCAGAGATCAACAAACTGGAGGATGAATTGGCCAAGGCAAAGCAAGAACGCGATGCATTGTTGGACGAGAATAACGGTATCAAAAAGCAGCTGGAACAAGCGATGGCGGAGAACGAGAGTCTGATAGCCAAATTAGACGAAACTGGTAAAGAACTTAATAAATTGAAACTACAGAAGGACGAGCTACAGAAGAGCCTCGATGGGATCAATCTCGAGAACGATTCACTGAAACGAGATATGAAGGCGTTAAGGGATGACCTTGAGGATTCCAGAAGGCAAGCGGAGGAACTAAAAGCCGCTGGTGACGCATTAAAAGAGACGGATAAGGATAAGGTACTTGAACTTGCAAAGCTGCAAGAACAAGTAGAGAACTGCAAGTTCGAAAAGAATCGCTTAACGAAGGAAAATGATGATTTGAAATCTAAAATAATAGAATTACAAGGAAAGCTGGAGGAGATGGATAAGTTAAAGGGAAGAAATACAGATTTACTGGCTGAAGTAGATCTTCTGACAAAAGAATTAGAAAAAGCGTTGGAGGACATTGATCAATTGAAATCCGAAATAGGTTCCTTGAAGGATGGACTCGATAGTTGTGTGGGTGAGATGCAAAAGCTGAGAATCGAAAATGGCGACCTCAAAAAACAGAACGAAACCTTGAAGTCTGAGATGCAAGCAATTACCGAACGCTTAATGAAAGATAATGACGATTTAAAAGCAGAAATCTTAGAATTGGAAGAAAAGTTAAGTGAATTGGATAAAATGAAACTAGAAAATGTTGATTTGCTTGATGAAGTAGATCGTTTGAAACAGGAATTGGCAAAAGCCTGGGAAGAAGTTGATCGATTGAAATCCGAAGTAACATCTCTAAAAAACGCACTCGATAAGTGCGTGGACGAGATGGAAAAGCTGAGAACTGAGAGCGACCAGCTTAAATTGGAGAATCAAGCATTCAAGTCTGATATTCACGGACTTGATGATCGCTTAACGAAAGAAATCGCCAATCTGAAAGCAAAAAACGCGGAATTGGAAGAAAAATTAGTGGCATTCGATAAATTGAAGTCGGAAAATGAGGATTTACTTGGTGAAGTTGATCGTTTGAGACATGAATTGGAAAAAGCCTTAGATGATATGGATCAATTGAAATCTGAGATAGGTTGTTTGAAAAACGGACTGGATAAATGTGTTGGCGAGATGGATCAGCTGAGAACTGAAAACAGCAGTTTGAAGTCTGAAATTCAGGGAATGAGGGGCGAAGGGGACAGTTTGTCGGCGGAGTTAAATAATCTGAAGAATGAGAATTCTCTTTTGAAAGGCGAAAGAGATCGATTGAGCAAGCAATTGAGCGACTGTAAGATGGAAAACGAAAAATTCAGAGTGGAGAAGGCTGACCTGGAAGCTGAAAATGAGAAGCTGAAAGGAGAGATAAACTCGTGCAAGGAAGAGAATGACAAATTAAAAGACGAACTTGGAAAATCACGGGAACAATTGCAGTCATCGAACGACGAATTGAATAAATTAAAGGCTAATCTCGACAGAGCTGAGGAGAAAATTCGGTCTCTGGAGCCGCTGATCTCCCGTTTGCATAGTGAAAATGATAAATTGCGGGACGATTTGACGAGTTTGGAGAACGAGGCCAACGATTTTAAAGCAAAATTGGCTAGAGAAACGGCTGACAATGAAAAGATGCAGAATGATCTGAAGATACTGGAGGATCAGGTACACGATCTAAGTAAGAACCTGGTTAATGCTAGGACAGAAAATGACACTTTGAAACAGGAAAATCAAGGTCTAAAAGCCAAGTTATTAAATATGGATCATGATCTATCGAATTTGAAAGCGGAATGTGCGGATCTGAAACGAGAGATAGCTGATCTGAAGAAATTAATCGATGAATTAAAAGAAAAAATTGCTAAACTGGAAGCAAACATAGATCATTGGAAAATGGAGAACTGCAAACTTCAATTGGACATTGATAAATCGAGAGCTGATCTTGAGAAAGCCCTGAAAGATTTGCTCGAATGCCAGGTAAATTGTGTTGATTTATAAGTATTAACGTAAAAATGCGTATTTATCTTGGTATATATTTTAATTATAATATATTATTAAATTTTGGTACTAAATATTATGTTATACATACGTATATGCATAATATACATAAATTTATTAAGTATTTTAGGTATTTTAGAAATAATTGTAATGTTTTAGCGTAATTTTTCATTAAAAATATTTGTATCTTTCATACGAGAAATGCCTTTGTTTATTAATTGTAAATTAATTGAAAAGAAGTGAAACATCCATTAATCTACAACACTTGTATCATTTTCAATGTTCCTAAATTTGATTTTAATGTCTAATAGGCTTCGAAAAAAGCACTAGAAGCAGAGATGTACCGCCTCAAGATTGAGAAAGGTGAGCTTGACAAGAAGCTTGTCGATTTAACGTCTCAACTCGAGCAACAGGAAAAAGCATTCGAAGCAGAAAAATCGGCCAGAAATAAGGGTGATTCAGAAATCGCGGCCTTGAAGGAGGAACTGGATGCCTTGAAAAAGGAACTAGGTAAATTGAGAGCTGACAACAACAGATACAGAAACGAAATAGACGATCTAGGAAGACAGCTTGCGGTAACAAAAAATGAACTGGAGAAGTGCAAAGAAGAGGTTTCTGTATTAAGAGATACCAATAACGCGCTGAAGTCTCAATTAGATCTCTTGAAAAGTTTAAAGGACGAATATAATAAGTTGATGGTTGATTTAGATTCTCTTAAAGAGGAGAACGTAAACCTTCTGCAAGATAGGAAAAATTTCGAAGACGAGTATACTAGGATGAAAGGAGAAGGCGATGGACAGAAAGCAGAGATCGATAGATTGAGATCAAACTTGAATGCAGAGGAGGCAGCTGCGGAAAAATTGAGAGCAGATCTTCAAAATTGTCAAACTGAGAACGATAGGCTGCAAAAACAATTAACCGAAGTGAAAAATGAGTTGGATGAACTGACAAAGGGAAACAATCGTCTAAAGAACGAGATCGATAAGCTGAAGAAGGCGCTCGCGGACGCGGAAGCAAAGATAAAGTTGCTGGAAAGTGAACTATCCGATTTGCTAGCTGAGAAAAAAGAATTGGTCAACGAACTCTATCGTTTTCGCGAACAGCTAAACAATCGTACAAACGAGCTAGAAGAGCAGATGGCCGCAAAAGATGCGGCCAAGAAGGAATTGGCCGACATGAAGGATGAGCTGACCGCTCTAAAAGCGGCGTTGGATAAGGTTCGCAGCGAAAACGATAAGCTGAGAAACGAGAACGAAAAGCTGAATGTGGAATTAACCAAGTTGAACGGGCAATTAGAAACTCTGAAGGACGATAATGCGAAGCTGGGAAACGAAAACGCGAATCTAAAGAATGGCAATGCAAAGTTGGCGACGGAGTTAACTGGAACGAAAAACAAATTGGCAGAAGCGGAGAAACAGCTGAACGATTTAGAGAAAGAAAACGACGACTTGAATAACAAAATAGCCGATCTCGAGAACACAGTGAACGAGCTGGAGCCTTTGAAGAAACAATTAGAAGATGCTAAAAAAGAACTGGATAGGCTGAGGCCAGAGCTAGATAGATTGAAATCAGAGAATGCAGAACTGCAAAACAATTTAAATAACGCCATAGAGGAATCGAATAGGTTAAGAAATGATTTGGATAAATTAAAAAGCGATTACGACAAATTGAAGTCTGAATTAGCTGACCTGAAGAAGGAGAGAGATAGTCAGAAAGAACGGAACGCAGAATTGGAGAAAGAATTAGCCAAAATAAAGAAAGAGAATGCGAATCTCAAGGGTGAGTTAGCCGATTGTCAAACAGAGAACGAAAGATTGCGTAATGGTTTGACAGATTTGAAGTCGCAAAATGCAAAACTGCAGGACAATTTAAACACGGCGAAAAACGAAGCGAATAAATTAAAAGTCGATTTGGATAAATTGAAAAGCGATTATGGTGAATTGCGGTCGGAATTAGGTAAACTAAGGGATGAGAAGAATAGGCACAAAGAACGCGATACTGCATTAGCCATGGATCTGGATAAATTGAAGAAAGAGAATGACGAGTTACAAGATGGGAATGAGAAACTGAAAAGCCAGTTATTCGATTGCCAAGAGGAGAGGGAAAGGCTACGCAAGGAATTGGGAAAGCTGAAAAGAGAAAATGCAAAATTGAAAGAAGGTATGATAATTATCCTTTCAATTTGTTTGGAATCCAAATTAGAAGGGCAAGTAGTTGATCTTTTGTTCAAGTCACTTTGCAAATTTAAGCAGAGTGGTTAACGAACGGCATTTAATATAATATTATTATTTACCTTAGACAGTATTAGGTATAATTTTACAGCGACAATCTCCTCCTCTTATTTCGACTTTAAATTACTTGAGCTCTGATATTTTTAGACTGTAAGAAGAATATAATATATAAGTGAGGTGTGTGTTGTCCGTGATGATTGTAGAGCTGCTGGTTGTAGATGTCGCTGCTGGGGTACTGCTGTTTTTCTCCTAACCTAGGTGCGTGGAATAAAAATCGGACTCCGGTCGCCGGGATTCGAACCCAGGTCCCGAACGTTCGTAACCTAAGGCGTTAACCACTGCGCTGCCGTCGTCCGACACTAGTTAGTGTCGAGTGGTGGTATTTGCTGTTGAGTGCCGCCACAGTACCCCCTTACCAGTGATAACGTTTCTTCTTAGTGTGGTAAAGCGTCAGCCGATTGTTGTCAAGCCCGTGTAGATGTTGCGCGTTGTCTTCGATATGGTGGTGGATATCTGTCGGTACGGTGCGGAGCGTTCCGCGTACGGTCATAGGCCCCAGTTCCTCTTTTTAGTATGACGTGCTGGTGGTGATGCCCATGAACTTTGCAATGGCTACATCACTCTTGGCTTTGGTCATCGTTTCGTATCCAATCATCTGTTTGCGTGAGTCGGCGGTGAGGTGTCGAGTTATGCTGAAGGAAGGGCCGTTCCGTGTGCGTCGTAGCGGTAGATCCAGATTGCCACGGTCTTAGATTCGCGGTGATCGAAGTCTCGGAGAGCGATATCACGGTCGCACACCTCTTTTCGCTGAGGTTGCTCAGGTCTGTCGGCCAGTATGTCGGTCTTCCTGTGGATAATATATTGAGGTTATTGTTTCTATTGTAGTTTTCGAGGGTTCTACCTATAGGTGTAGTGATTCTTGATCCCCGTAGTATGTGCTTTGTAAGCACATGCTTTGTTAAGTGTTGAAAGTACTCTTACCACATTTGTGATGTAATTTTGTGTCGCGGTGGTGCATATACTGCTGACAACTGGAAGTGGTTGCTGCTAGTTTGTACTGTAACGGTGATTGCTTGGGTATATTCCTTTCTTACTTGGCTGTGTAAGTGATGTTTGATATCGTTTGTTATTATCACTGCGGTCCCTCCGTGTGCTTTTCCTGAGGAGTGTTTGGTATCATATATGCTGTTGTATGGTATTTTCATGTAGCTTTTTGGAGTGAAGTGTGTTTCTGAAACTAGTAATATGTCTATACTGTTGTAATACAGGAATGTTTTAGTTTCTAGGGCCCGTTGTTGTAGGCTGTTTGAGTTCCAGACTGCTATCTTCAGCGTGTCTGTTTTTATTTTTTGCTTATCATGTTTGTAAGAAGTTGTAACATGACTGTGATTTGTTAGCATTTCGGTGTTTTTTATGGAATGTTTTAGTGGTTCTTTGATTTCTGTAGCGTCGTTGTTGTGATTGTTCTGTTCTTGATTGTCTAAAGTTGACGACCGGTTGACTACTTGCGCGTAGCTTCGGCTACTAACGGTGTTGGTGTTACTGTGGTTATTGTTCATTACGTGCTGTAGATTTGGTGTTTGTTCGGAAAGTGAGGGAAATTGACGTTGCTGCTAATTGGTCAATCTCCATATCGGTGGTTGGAGAAAGATGCTAGCCGCCCTCGAGGGGAAGTTGCTAGTGGGAGATGTCGTTCGTTGAAAAAATAGGTCTCCCCTGTCTTCCCGTAGTTGGAACAAAGACTGCTTGTCTGTTTGAAGGACTTTAGTTAACTAAATCTTAAGATATATAACAGGCCCTCAGGCTAGCTGAACATGTACTGCGGAGACGCATCGACATTTGGCAATCATCTTACTCGAAGAATAGGGTCTGCGTGTGGCGAGCCACGGGACATAAACCGTTGGAATGTTTACTGTCGCGTGCCGCCGCAAATATTTCCTTTAAGGAGGGCTATAGAATTACTCCATACCTTTGTTAGACAAAGCGTTTATTCCGTTTTTTTCTTTTTATTTGTTTAAATTTTACAATTTGTCCAGTAGGACATTTGGTAAAATATTATATCGGTATAATAATATAACATGTGGGTGGCTACCCCCAGCGGGGTACCATCATCGTGTTTGTTAGGTTATATCCTTTGTGAGATCTGCTGGGTGATTCCTTTTTAATCTTCTTTCTATGAATGTGCTGATTGTTTCCGCTGCCATCCGGTTCGGGTGCGTTGATATTCTTTCTCTGTAACTTCTTGCGAATCTGCTAATCTCTTCCTTGACCGTTGGTATTCCAAGGTCTTTCCGTATGTCCTCGTTTCTAACGTACCATGGGGCGTTTACTATTGTTCTGAGTATTTTAGATTGCATTGTCTCTATTTTGGTTATATGGCTCATTGCTGCTGTTCCCCATATATTCCGTACGTCCAGATTGGTTTTATGATTGTTTTGTATATTTTAAATTTGTTTTCTGTGCTTAGTTTGGATTTTCGACATGTTAACCAGTACATCTGTCTCCTTGCTATTTGTATTTTGTCTATTATTGCTTTAATAAGTTGTTTCCATGTGAATCGTGTATCTAAGTGGAGTCCTAGGTATGTGACTTGCCTAGTTTGTACTATGTGTGTGCCGTTTAGTATAATGTTTGGTGGTTTCTGTTTTCGCAGTGTGAATGTGATGTGTTTGCATTTATCGGGGTTTGCTTTAATTTGTTTCGCTTGAAGCCACTTTTCTATTTTTGTGATGTGTTCTTGTAGTAATGTAATTGCTGTTGCGGGGTTAGTGTGCCTGACTAGTACAGCTGTGTCATCAGCGAATGTCAGTATTTTGCTATTGTTAGTTGTTGGTATGCTGGCAGTGTATAATGTGTATAGAATTGGTCCTAGGACGCTTCCTTGCGGGACCCCTGCCTTGATGTCTCTAACTTCGGAGTGTGTATCTTTGATTTTTACTATGAAGGTTCTGTTGCTTAAGTATGATTTTATTAATTGGTATATCTGCTCCGGGAACTGTTTTCTGATTGTTTGAAGTAGGCTATTGTGGTTTATTTTATCGAATGCTTTTTCGATGTCCATAAAGAGTGCCGTGCAATATTGTTTTGTTTCCAGCGCCTGTAAAATTTCGTTGGCGAGTCTGTACACTTGCTCTATTGTGCAGTGTTTGTTTCTGAACCCGAATTGGTGATCCGGTATTAGTTTCTTCTTCTCTAATATTGGTTTTATTCGGTCGTAGATTACTTTCTTTAGTATCTTAGAGAACACAGGAAGTAATGAGATTGGTCTGTATGATTTAGTTTCGTGTGGGTCTTTGCCTGGTTTGGGTAACATTATGATTTGTGCCAGTTTCCAACTTTTTGGAAAGTATTGTATTCTTAGTATTGCGTTAACTATTATAGTGATTTGTCTTATCGCTTTCGGTGGACGGTTTTTCAAGATTTTGCCATTGATTAGGTCGATTCCTGGTGCTTTATTATTTTTTGTTTTCTCGATTATGTTTCTAATTTCTTGTGCTGTTGTTTTGGGTATGGTGTAGTGTTTGTCAGTTGGTGTACTAGTGGTTGGCGCTTCCCCGTCCTAATGACTATTGTGGTTGCTGTTGCTGTTGCTGATATTGTGTGGTGTAAATGTGTTGCATAGGTGGTTGGAAAATTCTTCAGCTTGCTCTTCGTTGCTTCTTGCCCATGTGTTATCTGCTCTTCTGATTGCTGGGACCATTTTTATTGCCTTCCTTATTTTTTTTGTGGCTTTCCATAAGGAGTAGTTGTAGTTATCGTGTGCAGAAAGTGACTCGATGAATTTTGTAAACTCGTTGTTGTTGTGCTCTTTTATTTTATTTTTTATTTCCTTTGCGAGTTTGTTTAGGTGCTTTTTGTTTTCCTTTGTTCTACGTTTTTGCCATTTTGCTTTCGCTTTTCTTTTTTCTCCAATTTTTTCGAGGATGTCTATTGGAATTATTTTTGTTTGTCTGTTGGTTGATTCGGGTATAGTGGTTACCCTTGCTGCTTCCTGTATAAATTCTGTAAATGTTGTTATTGCTTCATCGATTTGTTCGGGTGTTTTCAGTGGGATGTTGCAGTTGGCTTTGCTCTCAATTATTTCTTTAAATGTTTGCCATTTGGTGGTTTTGTTGCATAGCTTCTCTGAATTGCTGTAAAGTATTGGTTTGTTTTTGTATGTAATTATTATGGGCGTATGGTCGGAGGTAAGCTCGAGGCTGGGTGCTATGTTTAGTTTATTTGCGTTTAGTCCCTTTGTAACTGCAAAGTCTAGGAGGTCAGGTATTTTGTTCAGGTCTGTCGGCCAGTATGCCGGTCTTCCTGTGGATAATATATTGAGGTTATTGTTTCTGATGAATTTTTCCAAGGTTCTACCTCTAGGTGTGGTGATTCTTGATCCCCATAGTGTGTGCTTTGAGTTATAGTCCCCAGCTGCAATATACTTGTCTCCTAAGTGCCGAAAGTACTCTTCCCACGTTTGGGATGTAATTTTGTGTCGTGGCGTTCATTCCGTGACCGCGGCTACGTTCGGCGACTGGTTGTCGCCTCGAGCCCAAGCTCACTATTACAAATATTGAAGAAATAATTAAGGGATAGAATCTAGATTATAATTTTAAGGGATTTTCCCGATGTTCCAAAGGGAAGGCTCCGATGTCCTTTCGTCTCCGACATATATATATATATATATGTCGGATTGGCACGGTTAGTTGGGTTGGGGGCGTCGAATGAATCTCCACGGGAATTAGCCATTGGTGCGGTACACACAGGTGTAGTTTATTACAATAATAGAGTTATTACAGCCTGGACAGGCGTCCGCGACGGTTAGACACTCGCGACACTAGTGACGATGGTCTTAGGCTCGATAACGAATCCGCGGTCAACGGGACGATAAAAGAACGCGCGCACAAATCTAAGTCTGGCTCTCTTTGAAATAATCACTGACTGTAGAGGTGTTAATCTTTGTCGATGGGATCGCGAGAGCGAATGCCTTTTCGGTCCCGATGATGCCACGGAGGAAAACTATAGTGGGGTGTGTCTAAGGGCACGAGATCATTGGATTCGTCGAGGAAAAGCCCTCGTTCAGTAAGTGAGGGAAATTGGCGTTGATGCTAATTGGTCAATCTCCATAACGGTGGTTAGAAGAAGATGCTAGCCGCCCCCGAGGGAAAGTCGCTAGTGGGAGACGCCGTCCGTTGAAAAAATAGGTCTCCCCTATCTTCCCGTAGTAGGGACAAAGACTGTTTGTCTATTTGAAGGACTTTAGTAAACGAAATCTTAAGATTTATAACGGGCCCTCGGGCTAGCTGAACATGTACTGCGGAGACGCATCGACATCTGGCAATCATCTTACTCGAAGAATAGGGTCTGCGTGTGGCGAGCTACGGGACCGAGACCGTTGGAATGTTTGCTGTGGAACGTTGCAACTATTTTCCTTCCTTTTTCTAAGGAGAGCTATAGAATTACTCCTTGCCCTTGTTAGACAAAGCGTTCATCCGTTGACCGCGGCTACGTTGGGCGACAGACTGTCGCCCCGAGCCAAAGCTCACTATCACCAATCTCGAACTATTACAATCGGGTTGGATAATTACAATTGTTTAATTACAGCTATAGTAGACTCTAAATTACAATGTTGCGGGATTATCCAGATATCCGGAGGCTCCGGTGTTCCTTTGGTCTCCGACATATATATATATATATATATATATATATATATATATATAATATATATATATATATATATATATATATATATATAATATATATATATATATATATATATATATATAAAATATTTTTAATGAAATCAATTTTATGTAGTGAAAAAGGTGGAGCCCAAGGAAACGGAGATGGACAAAGATATTTTGGATGATTGCGGCGATTTCATAAAGGCGAATGAATTACTGGGGAAAAAATTCAAAAAACAGAATGAAGGTAAAAATTACATTAACTTTTCTACAAATAAAGAACGCGAAAGTTCCGAAGACTGATTTTTATCGTTTTATTGCTTGTTACAACCGCAAATTCATGATTAAAGCAACTGTTATTAACGAATATTACTGAATACGACTATTTAGAATTTTTATTTGATGCAATTTCTGATCTTAATCTAAATGAGCTTACGATCTTAAAAACTTTGCCGATTCTACAATTATTTATAAAGATCTCATTGTCAGTAGCTCACATAAAAGGGTGACTATATAATTGAAATAAATCGTATTTATATTAATACTTTTCAATGACGTGTATCGTAAATCGAATCGAATTAAATTTATTTAATTTTATTGTAAATATTTATAAATACCCAATGTTTATATATTATTATATATACTACAAATATTTTTCCTCGTTTATTGAAAAAGATGAAAGTGCATGAATAGTTCAAAGTTCAAGAATTTTCGTTTTCATGCTTGCTTTAGGGGGGGGGGGTAAGGTTAATTCGTACAGAAAAAGGCATGTTTTTGTGAATTTTTTCTGACGATACAGTTAAAATTTCTTTTTTAAAACCAATAGTACATTAAAGTATGACATTCGAAGAATATTGTGTAAAATTTTCACGGAGAAATATTAATAAATACGGCAATGGCAGCAATTATTCGGACGTGTCTCGGAAAAAAGTATAATTGCGGTGCCCCTCAAAACGTGGTGCTGGATCATCAGAAATCAAAAAGTTAAAGTTCATTCGTTAGGTAACAATTTTCTCCAGGTAACGCTGTAAAGCTTTTTCGAAATTTCAATTTTTCACTTTTTTAGGACACTTTGAACGGAAAAACGCGATTTTGTGCGAAAATTTGCGGCTAATTTGTTATTTTAAAATAAAAATAATTAACAAATTTGAAAAAACTCTGCAGCGTTACCTCGTAAATTATGTACAGAAATAGTCTTCAAAATTTCAAAAGGATCGGTGCATTTAATTAAAAAAATAAAAAAAATGCAAAAAAAGATTTTAAAACCTTACCCCTCCCCCCTTAAAATGAGAAATAAAAGTCCATCGTGGTTACATCTAATTTTTACATTATGATGTATATTACTAAATACGACGCAATATTATGCTAATTAAATTGATAAAGGAGGGAAATAATTATTATAGCTGAACAAAAAATCATGAATTTTTAAAACGAATAAAAAAAAAGTTCCTTAAATAAAAATATGTTAAATGAAAGAAAGGTATATCGAATTGTTTCCAAATTCAGAGTTTTAGAGTTTCTATAATTTTAACGATTTACATTTGATAGTATTCATAGTCATAACCTATTAGATCTTTAGTTATTAAAGTATATTGTATTCCGAATCTATACCTTAAATTAAAAAGTGTAAAATATACATTTTGTAACATTTAAAATAGGTGTGCTGCGCATTCGGAATTATATTAGGTATTTGGAAGGTGAAGCTACAGAGCCGAAAATGGCGGACAGGCCGGAAGAAGAACCAGAAATTGATCTAGTATTAAGGAAAGACATTGCAGATTTGTTGAAGAAATCTCACGATTTATCTAATGATATCTATCAAACGGAACAGGAAATAAAAAATCTTGGAGTATGTATAACATATGCGATAGATAGGTATATTAAAGAAGCTTTATATTTCAAATATTTTAAGTCGTATATTTCGAAAGACTAACATGTAACATATTTAACAAGGGAATTGATTTATTGATAACGTTCAAGTAATTGTTTCTGTTTTTTTGAATAATTTTCTACTAAAGCAGTTTTCGAAATTTCTTTCATTTTAAACTATTTTGACAACTAAAAAGGTAAGAACCTAAATTAAATTTATGTTATTATTTTAAAGTTTTTAAGGATAAAAAATTGTGACTATTGATAAATGATAAACGACTTTACATTTCTTCTATTATAATTAGGTATTATTAGGTATATTCGTTTTATTGAAATAGTCTGCATAATAATATCTATTAAAATAAGAATCAACACATTGTTTTGGTTTTTTTTCGTAATATTTAAAAATGTATAAAAGCATAAATATTTATAGTATATTTAAATATTTAAATAAAATATGATTCTTAATAATAAAGATACTTTTAATAACAGTATTTATTAACAATTAGATGTAGCTTTACGGAAAAACTCATATTTATATGTATATGTATTAATACGATCATTTATTATTTTAATGTAATGCACAGGCTAAACCTGGCGAGGGCATTTTCGATCCTGACAGCTGGCTAAACGTAAGTCCGAAGACGAGATCCATTAGATATACTAGCAGAATTTACATAGTATTGGAATTTTATTTTTGTATATTTCTAATGGCCGAATGATTCTATGTTAATCGGGACTTGGCACTAGCTACAATTTTTATGCAAAAAAGATTTCCTAATGAAAGGTGAGAGAAACATATTTATAGATAGATAATTCAAATCTTTGACAAATAACTCCCATTTAAAAATGTAAGAATGAAAAAATGTATTGTCATAAGCTTTCGCGTGAAATGGTTCTAAATTCGAATCTTCAACAAACGTAATAAATTATAACATAAACGTTAATTATTCATGCGTAATTTCTCATAAGAGAAATTTGAATTTTTTATTTCTCATTTTACCTGCAAATTTATTGGTATTGATTATATCTTTCAAATCATCAGTTATTAAGAATCGATGCTGTAACATTATCAAGAATTTCTATAATGAAAAATAATTTAAAAAGCGCTTTATTCATATATGGAAATGTTTAACATATAGATAGTACAAATATTTTTTAATATATACGAATATTGGTGCGTTATTGAATTATGTAATATTGATATAATATTGTATTACCCCGATGTTGGTTACCGCATGTGAATCACAATGATATGGATTAGTGATGTTACTTATTAACTGAATAAACCTGATAGATCTAATAAATCATTCCGTACTTCAGAAATTAATAAATGTCCTACATTCTCCGTTCTATTAAATTGAATGTCCTAAATGTATCTTCAAATTGAAGTAAAAATTTAAATAATCTAACTTTAAGCAAATTACATTCATAATTTTGTTCATCTATCAAAAAATGGAATATTTCTAACTTAATTGTCAGCTTTATCAATTGAATCTATTCTCTGTGATGACAATCTTTTAGTTATGTCCATAAAAATACGACATTACGTAAATATTTTCCAATTTTTTTCCTTTGTTCTTTTTCCTTGCAGTCGTTGACATTGACACAGTTAGCTGAGCTTCACGATAAGATTTGTCAGTTGACATTGGACATGGTGCACCAGGACAGTAGAGCGGCGCCGTGCGATGGTTATGAACCAGCGACTCCGTCGAAGGCGGATTATAATATTTTGAACCAGCGTATAGCTGCTTTGCAGAAACAGATAGCGGAAAAGCAAATGGAGGCAGACTGGAAGCTTCAGGAACTGAGGAGGGCTCTTCAAAACGAGCAGGCTAACTTAATTCGAATCTCCGATCAGATGAACTTTGAGAGAAAACGCAATTTGAACCTTCAGCATAACATGGATGATTCACCGTGATCCGGTTTTCCTTTAACCTCGTTCTTCGTTCGACGATCGTTTTCTCCAAGACATTCCACGGATGAGAAGAATTATATTCGCTCGGTTCTTGAAGCTAATGAATTTAACGAATGCATAGTGAACTATAAGATTAACAGACCGTACAAGAAAACATAGGTCCTGAAATTGTGTTATCGATGATACATCTATTTCTTATTTAATGATCGCCGATGTAAGTATATGTAAATAAAAAGTATGTCGTTACAAAATTAATATTCGAACTTTCTTGTGTGATTTGTTGTTTTCACGTTAGTTCTGCATCTCTAAATGTTCAATACGTTAAAAATGAAAATTGCCCGACGAAATAGAAAGAGGGCATTGATATTCATAAGAATGCGAACAATGTATTGTAATTCACTCATAATTCTGGCAGTTGAGTGCAATTTTAGGTAAGCATAATCCAAAATATCAATAATTAAAAAAACAAAATTGAGTTACATATGAGAACAGAACAGAGGGTGGCCTTGCTTATGTGACAACGACCATACCCAAATCCACGTCATTCCATACTACTAACACTAGATTTTTCCGGGTAGTCGACCGTAAACCTCCGAACGGGACGGACCTCTCAGCCTGAAAAGGGACATCAGGCTTAGGCCCTAACAGTGCGCGCGTCGAAGTGTACAAGCATCCACCAGAGGAATAAAAAGAAAAAGTGACATAGTGACAAAAATTAAAAAACAGTGCAGTGACACCATCGCGACAAATAAAAATAATAAATATAAAATCATAATATAAAACAGTATAAAGGTATATAAAAAAATAGGAGACAGCGATAATGAAGCTAAGAGCAAGGAAACGGAACCCACCCTAAAAAAACCAATTAAAAGAAAAATTAGCGCGCAAAAAACGGCAAAAGAAATCAACAATAGCTTAAGACTTTCCGCGCAAAAGACGCGGAAACTCAACCCACAACCAAACTTAGTGGCCAGGACTAAAGGATCAGGAGATATCCATAAAAACGTAGAAGAGGAGCATCCCTCCTCCCAGTACGAAAGGGCCACGGAAGCTATAAGCATGAGGCCCATAAAAACAGCATCACCGCCAGCGATCCCATTAAAAAATAGGTTTAGCTTACTAGAAGCAGAACCACATCCACATTCACAGACAGATCCAGCAAGCTACCAAGCTCCAAACCCAACGTTGGAAGAAATAAGGAAAAAAAACGAAATCCTACGGGGCAAAGTGGGAAAACATAGTCCCACCACACCGCCAAAACAATTAACACCGCAGGGGCGACAGGCCGCATCACACAACCCAGGAGGCCCAGCGCCACCAGCTTCACCACGGAGGGGCCGAGCACCCGACGCACACCTCACCAGATACACAGCAGAGGAGCGTACTGACGCCCCACCCGCCGCAAGGGAAACGAAGCCGCCCCCCATCAACATAACGCTTCAAGAACCGAAAGATACGGTAACGCCCATAGAAAAAGTAGCGAAGATCAAACAATTCCATATTAAAAGAATAAACACAGGCAAACATGCTCTCTACCTCCAAAACCTACCCGACTTCAAAAGAGCGAAAGAAACACTTCTAGCAGCCAACACAACATTCTACACTTACACACCCAAATCAGAGAAACACCATACGTACCTATTAAAAGGCTTAGACAATAGCTACTCTGAAACGGAAATACTCACGGACCTGCGAGCACTACAAATAGAAGACGTACAATTCACAAAAGTCTCTCGATTTACGACCAAAAGATCAAGGGAAAACAATATATTGCTGCCAATCTTCATAATTCAAGTATCCCCCGACAGCAATATAAGTAACCTACTAAAAATAAACCATTTTAACTACTTCAAAATAAAATGGGAAAAAATAATAAAAAAAAATGATGACATAACGCAATGCCACAAATGCCAGCGACTAGGTCACACAGCACACAACTGTAACCTAAATTACCGCTGCGTAAAATGCACTGAGCCCCATGGTCCAGGCGAGTGCAAAATAAAAAAGGAAGAAGCAGTGAACAAAGAGAAAATATTCTGCGTGAACTGCAAAAACTACGGACACCCCGCGTCATACAAGGGGTGCCCCAAACTCGTCGAGCTACGCAAGAAGCTAGCAGAAAAAAAGAAAAAAGATAAGGAAACAAAAATAAAACGAATAGCCCAAATAAGCCGGAAATACGTCCCAGAACTAAAATTCTCCGACGTAGTAAAACATCAAACAAATGCAAATCAAAAAATTGAAAACGCAACACAAATAGCAAACTTAAATCTGAGACAAAGCCAAAGCACAACCACAACCGATAACTCCCCCCAACAAAGCATTATAAACGTCATCGAAGACTTCAAAAATAGTATCCTCCAAGCGTTAAAAGATCATCAAACGCAATTAATCGAAATAAAAAAAACACTAGCAACGCACGAAGAAAGGATCGATGCCATCTTCGGCACCTTCAATAGCACAGAGGACGAATAATCAAAATCCACTAAAGCAACAAATACGGCAATAAACATATAAACTAAACTTAAAACATCTGAAAATAATTGCAATAAATGCCAACTCTCTAATTTCAAACCAAAAAAGATACAGTATGCTAACCCTAATAAATAAAGAAACCCCAGACATCGTACTCATCTCAGAAACAAAACTAAACAAAAAACACAAAGTACACTTCAAAAATTACTCTATGATAAGACACGACAGACCGAACGCCAGCCAAGGAGGAGGAACAGCAATCCTCATAAAAAACCCCATAAAACACAAAACAATTCTAAACGACAAAATATCAAGCTTCAAAATCCTAGAAGCAACGATCATAAAAATAAAAATAAGCAGTAAGGAAAACTTGTTTATCACGGCAGCCTACGCAACCACCGGAAACCAGAAAGAATTTGGCGACGAATTCAATAAACTCTTCGAACTTTTACAGCTCAATAAACCGGAAAACTACTACATAATAGCAGGCGACCTTAACGCGAAACATACGAGCTGGAAAAACGAAATAAACAACACGAGAGGCAACTTCATTAGAAACTGGCTAGACAATAGAAGCATTCACTACAAAACAACCTTATACAGCTCCGAGCTACCCTCTTACCCAAAAGGAGGCTCATACCTGGACATATGCCTAGCAGATGCGCGGCTAAAATTTAAAAACCTACGTCCAAATAACACCCTCAAAACCTTAGCCTATGACAGTGACCATAACGCCTTAATATTTCACGTAAACAAAAATACATCTGACCTCCTAACACTCGAAACACAGACCGAGACACCCAGGTACAATTACAAAAAGACAGACTGGAAAAAGTTTCAAAACATACTCGAACAAAACTGCGACCTAAAGATCTACAATAACGTCAACCTTACAAACAGACAAATCGACTCATTCATAGACGAAATAGAAAAACATACACAAATCGCACTCCAAAAATCTGTGCCAATCATAAAAGAAAAAAATTCATGCGAGCCCTATATCAATATCAGAATAAAAGAGCTACAGCGGGACAAAAGCTACATACTCTCCAAAATAAACAATATAAAATTCAACTATTCTTACGACAAAAGGGAAGAACTAGAATACTTAAAGTACCTACTATACAAAATAAAAGCGCAACTGAATCAAGAATTCGCTAACTCTATAAACCAGTACTGGACAAACAAAATAAAAAACATCTCCAAAAACGACTCAGCCAACATGTTCCCACAAATAAATCAAATCTTCAGACCAAAAGGACAAAACCCCATCCCACCTCTCAAATTGCCCCCAGAAAAAGCCTCCCTTATCCAAGAAGCAGGTATAACGATACACAACACCAGCAAAGACACCGAGGGTAACTTCGTAATAACTAAAACAACAGACAAACTAGACATTATCGGCACCCACTTTTCCAAAACACACTCACAAAACGAACACATGGGCCGGGAACAACTAAACAGAATTATCATCGCCGAAACAAACAGACTCAAAAATGAAATGGAACAAGACAAAACGCTAAACAAAACAGTCTGCACATTCTCAAATGAAAACACCGCAGACAACCCCAAACAACCAGATCCAGAAATAAACTACTTCACAAATTACAATCAACTAAACACAATCTTCTCCAAGCTAAACAACAAAAAATCCTCCGGCTTCGACGGCATCCCAAACATTTTACTCAAGCGCCTACCGAACAAAATAAAATGGTACTACACAGTGCTCTTCAACAACGCACTAAACAACACATACTTCCCCAAAAAATGGAAAAAAGCCAAGCTGATAGCCATTACAAAAAAAGACAAAGACGGCTCATCGCCCGCAAACCTACGACCCATAAGCCTCCTCCCCAACATAGGGAAAGTATTTGAAATAATCATAAACCACCCCCTAACCTCCTTCTGCACAAAAAATGACATAATCCCAGTCACAAACACTCCACAATTCACGCAATAAACAAACTTACGTCAGACATCTGCTGGGCCCTAAACGCGAAACAACGAGTAGCCGCCTGCTTAATAGACCTCGAAAAAGCTTTCGACACAGTCTGGATCCCAGGCCTCATATACAAGCTGATAAAGAAAAACTTCCCCAAACACTTAATTAAAATAATCTGGAACATGATCACCAGCAGAACATTCGTAATGACCGAAGGTTCAATCACATCAAACAAAGAATTCCCCATAACAAACGGTCTCCAACAAGGCACAGTAAACTCCCCGCTACTCTTCAGTATCTACAACAGTGACTTACTAAATCTCTTCAATCTCAATACATCCTCCCACAAACGCTCCATAGCCTTCGCAGATGACCTAATCATCTACGTAACAGGCCGCAAAACCAAGATAATAAAAACTGATCTTCAAGAACTTTTCGAAAAAATAAACGACTATTACCACGCATGGAAACTAAAAATCAACACAAGCAAATGCGAAACCATACTGTTTAGACCCAAGTCAAGTGAAATCGGCTCAATAGAAAGGGAAACTTGCAAAAAATTCCAACTAAGAGAAAAGGCAAACAAAGGGGCACTCATACCACACAAAAACTGCGTAAAATACCTAGGAGTAAACATAGACTACAATCTAAACTACAAGCAGCACACCGAAATCCAACTCGCCAAGGCCAATAAGGCCTTCTGGAAAATGAAAAAACTATTCTACTCCAAACATCTCGACAGCAAAGTAAAAATACTTTGCTACCAAGCATTAATCAGACCGATCATAACATACGGCTGCCCAATCTGGTACAACATATCAGCCTCCCAGATGGAAAAAATCCGCATATTCGAAAGAAAATGCATCAGAGCTTGCTTGAGTACTTACAGATCCGAACACAGCGGATTCAAAAAGTATGTGAAAAATAAAATAATATACGACCTAGCAAACATCCATCGCATAGACTGTCACATCCTAAAGCTGATAAGAAACCATTTCGCGCAAGCGGCAAAAATAAAAGAAAACAGCCTAATTTTCAGTTGCCTATATCCCAACAACGCGTATTACAGAAACACCCTGACAACAGGATACATCCCCCCAGAGGCCTTCCTATACCTAGACGAAAAAAACTACCTCCAGGACCAAAATAACATTCCAATTATTTACCACATAAAAAGAAAAATAGGCATCAAAACCATACTCTATGAAGAAAACATGAACGGACAGACCGCAGACACCAGGTGGAGATACAACATGGCCCTCCCCCGGAGAGACACTAAAGACAAACACAGAAAAAACACAAAAAAATATTGGTGGATACCAAACCTACAACAAAATAAGAGATTCTGACACCGCACAACGCAGGTGTAATGTGTATATACTGTAAATTATGTAAATAAACCTATTTAAAACCCCCCTCCCCACCCCCCTCCCGCTCATCCCACCCCTCCATAAAATCAAAAAGTAGAATACAGAAGCGTCCTGTTTTTGCGACCAAGTTTTTCAGGACATGGAAAAAATAAAGAAAATACAAATTCATACAAAAGCTCCGCTCCCCAGCGGCTCAAACCCTAAGAATGTAGTAAACACAAATCATGTAAAGCGCCGTCACATAACACAGTATGGCTACGTCGTACCGTCGCGTATCGGTACCATTGCCTATCACAACATTATCGAAATTCATAGTTTATTGTGAATAACAAATGTACTCAAAATTGGTATCTTGGCTCAAATAAACAGTTAAAAAAAAAAAAAACACTAGATTTTTCCATTATTTGCTTTGTTGTTAATTGCGAGTTGGAAGCTACACGCAAAATTGCTCGCCTATCACGATCGGATAAGGATGACGGCCGACCAGGACTTTTCTTTTTGCCATAATCTTCAACATTTTTTAAGAAATTCTGTATTACTTTATGTCTTCTTCTTATTACTTTCGATATTTTTGCTACTGATGCTGCTTTAGTTCAAGAATTTGCTTTTTTTCAGACTTGTTTAATATTTTTCCGCGTTCCATACTTACAAATTTATATAATATTGCACTGTTATCTTTACTCGTTGATAGATCATAAACTACTGAGCAATTTCTAAACATACTAACAGAGTGTGCTATCATTTCGTTCTTAGAATGAAACAATTTTTTTTGTTACACACTAAACCTCATAATATTTTTAATTATTTTCAACAAACCGCATATTCTGAGCTCATAATGTTTTAATATTATACGTTACAGACGAAAAACTTTACACGCGTCATTGAGAAATTAAAGATAGCACACCTGGGCCATCTCTTTGACAAGGAGTGTATGTTATAATATGTAAAATGATTATAATTAAAATGTAAAACATAAAAGAGATTATAATTAAAGTGGCATGGTGAAAATAAATATTGCAAGTATGTATAGATACACATAAATATTGGGTCATCTGCTGATTTCATAAAGGGACGATTGAAAGGTTAGTAAAAATCAATTATGAATTCTCATAACTAATTTTTTGGGTACCGAATAGTGAAATAGCAACGGAGAGCCCGAATGCTGGGTTAAATTGATCCACAGACAGATAGTTTTGCAATAACATTGTTTTGTTTTCGTCGTTTTATTTTCAGTAAGATGCGAGTCGGCTGATACGGTGAACGATCTATAGATCAAATTATGGTAACCTGGCTGCGAGGGTTAATTTACTGACTCATCCATAAAATCTCAACTCATCTGTAAAATGTAGCAAAATACGTACGCTAATTCAATAACTATAAGTTAGCAGATACCTCAGTAAGAATATTTAAAATACTGTAAAAAACGTATCGTATGCTTGCTGGTCAATCTTTATTTTAAACATTATTTTAAATTGTATACGAACATAGGTTCGAACAATTGATCAGTATACTCTTATATAAATATCAAAGTGCACTATGGTGGTATCTTTGTTTGCTAATGTCATATTAAGTAAATAATGACCATCGGGAAATGATGGCGGTAAACCATCCATGCTGTCAATTACGTAGTCTTCTCGTTGGTAAACCCCCTAAAATGTAATAAATTATAAAGTTAATTACCTAACGTTCTCAGAAAAATGTGTGTAATACAAGATGATTTCTTTATTTGCTCATTACATATGTACATATATTGTAAAATAGTTTATCAAAATAAAAACCAAAATTTGTATTTTATTAGGTATATAATGAAATATGAAAGAAAAAATAATTAATTCCTCTTTGATAAAAATAAATTAAAGGTTCTCGTCTGTATTACATTTCTAAGTATCAAATTGTTTACACACCGGGTCCGGAGGGCAATTATCGCCATCCATGTTGATTGCTCTTATTATAGGTACCCCTATAGATTTTGAATCCGCTGCAACCTCACAAAAACTTGTATCTATATGAAGTCCAAGATCAACCGTATATTCACCCATTCGAACCGTAAATACGTCGGCTGTTACCTATGAAACAAATGTTGATGATACGAATATTAATTTAATGATACGAGTAATTCTGTAACCTATCATGTATAGGTTATATATAATATCTATTATATATATGTCGGATTAGTCGGGTTTGTCGGGTTGGCGCTGGTTCTTGGGGCGCGTTGTGTATCTTCTTTAGAACTTGCCATAGTAGTTGTTTTAAAGATATGTATTTTCAGTTGTATGTACAGGAGTTGTTTAACAGGGTTTAACAATTTAACGCTCAACGTTCTTGGGTTCAAACGAATCCGCGGTCAACGGGATAACTTTGCACAATTGGGAATGCGTAGAGTCTCAAACGACGTTTTCTGTGACGTACGGTTTCTTTCAGACTGACTGTCTGACGTTGTGTATAAACTCTCCAAGGTGATCATAAGAATAAAAGACTGGCCTTATCACACTTGTCATTTGCGTATTGATCGGGATTGTCAAAACGTTCATCCCGCGACCGCGGCTACGTTCGGTGACCAATTGTGTCACCTCGACCCCAAGCCCGCTGTAATAACACTATAATGTACAACTTTAACAAACAGTCTAGATCAAAGCATTGGGATTCTTCCCAAAATTCCAAAAGAAAGGCCCTCTATGCCTACATCTCCGACATATATTATATATTATATATATTTTACATAATTTCATATCGTTTCTATTACAAGGAGATATAATTAATATGTCTTGTATATATCATAATATGTATTATAATAATACATGCGGTACATGATAATATAATGAATTTTTTAACCTTTATTTTAATCACTCCGCTTTCGTGGTAGAATTATTGTTTTAATATGAACTATAATACATATCATTAATAGAGGAGATAATATGAAATCCATTTTCATTTTAATAAAGGTTTTCTAAATTAATTTACCTAATTACTATATACATACATATATCTTTTTTTTAATCTAATCTCTTAATTTGATCACTATGATGATCGTTTGAATACTTGTAAGAAGAAAATATGCAAATAACATTTTTTTTTCAATGGATACACGTTCATCATTTTCCTCTAAGAAAGCGGAATTTCCTCTATTCAAAGAGATCGATAAGAAGACGCATCTCAATGAGATGCAAAGTTAACTCACGGTTAGTAATCATGATTACATTACAAAAACTTCTTCCCTTGTAACTACATGGTAGTTCCAGGTAGGTATTATTAGGTCATCCCATAAGTTCGTGCCGTTTTTCGAGCGGTTATATATGTTAAGATTGTTTACATGCCTTTCAGTTTCATGAAAAAATGTAATCCTCCTCTCGTTGTACAACTTCTTCCCATTTTTCTGGTAGGGCCATTATTCCGTCTCGATAAAAGTTCTTTTGTTTTTCTTTAAAATAATTTTCTAAGCTATTTTTGAGGATGTCAATATTTTCAAACTTTTTACCTACTAAAAAGTGTTGTAATGCTCTGAACAGGTGGTAATCAGATGGGGCAATGTCTGGGGAATATGGGGGATGTGGTAAAATTTCCTAATTAAATTCAGACAATTTTTTTCTAACGCTTTTCGCGACATGCGGTCTAGCGTTGTCGTGATGGAAGATAACGTTGTTCCTATTCACTAAACCTGGTCGTTTTTCAGATAGTGCTTCCCTTAATTTTTCTAACTGAGTGCAATATTTGTCTGAATTAATGATATCACCACTAGATAAAAGTTCAAAATAGAGTATTCCTTTATAATCCCACATACACACAAAAGAACTTTACGTGGATGTAACCCTGGTTTTGCACAGCGTTGAGATAGCTGATTTCATTGGGACCAGCTACGTATCCGTTCAGAGTTTTCGTGAAGTATCCACTTTTCATCACCAGTTACCAGGCGTTTAAGGAATGGCTCATGTTTATTACGCGCAAGTAATGACATGCACGCTGTCGTTCGTTCAAGACGGTTCCGTTCCGTAAGTTCATGGGGCACCCAAACGTTCAACTTTGACACCATCCCCATTTTTTTTAAACACCTATGAATCGTTGTCTTAGGTATTTTCAGAACATTTGACATCTCTTGAACTGTCAAACTTCGTGATTTTTCAACAAAATCCCGAATTTTATCTTCGTCTGTCTGAGGAGGACGCCCGGAGCGTTCCTTGTCTTCTAAACAGAAATTCCCAGCTCTAAAACGTTGGAACCACTTCCTACAGGTGCGAGATGAAAGCGCATTTTCTCCGTAAACAGCACATATGTTTTTCGTGGCAATTGTTATAGAACTTCCTTTCCGAAATTCATATAACATGAGATGTCGAAAATGGATACGCATTTCAATCACGATTTTTTACTGTTAGAAGTCACTGTGTTCACTATATTACGATCTTATACCCACGAAAATCTGCTCTAGACTGTTCTCGATCAGCTAAGCTCAAGTGCATTGGTCCTTTATCGCCGTATGTTTATAAATCGACACATGAAATGTATACACAAAAGTCGGCACGAACTTATGGGATGACCTAATACGTATCATAGTTATTTCCTACTCACAGCGCTAAGTAATTAAAACACTTGATGGATATTACTGTTACATTGAGGTAAATGTACATTTAAACTATAAACTCGAATATGTGTTAACAACTACAAATTTTTACATGTTTTTATAAGTTAAACAACTAAAAATGATTAATATTGAAAGCAATTGTAGAAAAATTTCGAATATAGCAAGATACTTACATGCATGTACATATGTAGGTAGAAATAGCAGCCAATATACGAAATATAAAAAATTAGAGCGACAATCTTAGTTGACGTAAGATGGTTGTACTACAACTACATATATTAGGTTGTTCGAAAAGTTTCTTTCGTTTTATGAGGAAATAATAGACGCACAACGTTTTTTGTTTTATATTATTTTGTCGAATTACGTACGATCCATTATGTTCTGTTGATATAAACACCGCGACATTTCACAGACTTGGTATCACGATTGTGCATGAAGATGCATTGTTGTAAAAAAACACGTTTGCGAGAGAAAGACACTTCGGACAACCTAATGTATTGAAATTTTTATTAAATTGTTTAAGCTAAATGATTAATCGTTATTTATGATACTGTAATCGAAAATACTTTAAATACATACCTTAGTGTCCTCAGGAAGTGCTTTAATGATCTCTATATACGTGTTCAGACTAGCCCCATATGTGCTATCATAGTTTAGTTCAAGATCGCATGACTTTACATATTCTTCATTAATTTGACTACAGTCAATATCTTCCAATATTATGTCGTAATCTGCCTTATATTAACAAATATAAATTACTTAAATTAAAATTAAAAATTAAAAATGTATTATTTTCTTGTAATATTCAAACTGTAATTATTTATACTAAAAAAAATGATAGTTATAATTACAATAGGTTTGTTTCATCCAAAAAGCAAACGTGCCTCGAACTTTTGAACAACGTGAAACGTTTTTATAGTATTTCACAAAATATTACTCCAAAGAGAAAATAAACTTACTACACGACTTAACACATCATTTGTAGGAAAAAGTTAATTATTCAATTATTTTATCCTTACCTGCACCATGCACCATCCTAACGCGCAGACTGTGAACAACCAGAAGAGCATCCTGACAGCTAGTATCCTAGACAGCAAGTAGCATTAAATGGACTATTTCAATCTGTTAGCGAATAATATTCAACATTGCTATTGTCATCCATTCGGTTATCCCAGGAAAAGAATCCCGTTTGGTAATGTAACATCTGGTGGATCTGTGATTTTATCACAACTTATTGTCTTTTATAGTCGTGAAACTACTACAATGAACAACTACATATAAACACTTGTCACGAACATTGTACATTTTTAATTACGAGGGTCATAGTAAAGATTGCTATACTATCATTATGTTATTATTTATTACGTATGTAAGTATACTATTATTATGTTATTATTTATCATTAAATATGTTCATTGACAAATAGGAACGTATTCGCCGCAAAAATATTTCAACAACTTTTTGCAACATTGATATTAGACGCATTATCTAACCTTTCCTCAAAGCTACGCTAAATCGTCAACTATCATAAACATACATAGAATAGATATTTTTTCAACTTACGTGTTTAGAAGAATTTTAATACTGTTGCGAGATCAGAACTCATCGGATTATGTATTAAACGTTCCAGCAAGTTCACTCTTTATACAGTGAAGACATTGTTTCCTCCCACTCTGGCTACTAAATATGTACTCACAACAATATTGTTTATATTATTGCATAATATACGATGAAATAAGTATATAAATAGCAAAATGTTTAATCGTAGATTCAATTTGTTGTATTATAAACTTTCTATCTCGATTTCTTTTTTGTCTAAAAATACATTTCTTATACCTTGAAGCACTATAAGTGTAGAACGGCTTCTCAATTTTTATTTCGAGTAATAATTATCAACTAAATTAAATTAAACGTGAAATAAGGAATTTTTCTATTTACCTATATGTTCGTCACCGTATATGGTTAAAGGCTGTTTTAAGAGCAAACCGTTCAATTTGAATGAGGGAATAAGATAAATGATCGGTCGAAACTTATAACGTTTGAACAAGAGTTCGAAGAGTGACCAATTTTTCATTTTACATTTTTTGTTTCATTCTTCTCTCACCTAAACTACATGCATCCGTGAGAAATTGAAATTTCCCGGAGAAATATGCCTGTGTATCAACAAAAATGATATTTTCGGTCTGCAGCCAGCTTCTATCAGTGCTCGTTTTCCTCTTCGTATGACCATATTAAAAAGAATACCAAATAAGACAATTCATTGACCGTTGACACTGACATGCTCCCTATTAATCGACAAAAAAAGGGACATAACGTGACCTGTATCCGCTATTTTTCGATTCATGACCTTGAACGAGTGAGTTATCATTGCTGCCTGAAGCAATACATCGCTCACTTTTTTTTTTTTTATTAACGTGGAGGAAATCCGCACGGACACCAGGTCGCTTCTGGGGAAAAGCGGCGTGGTAGTGCCGGACTCCAACCGACTAAAATCTCCACGATGACCGTCCCTGCTGCGATCGTGAGGGGCCCGGGAACCGGTGTGAGCGATACACCGCCCCCCCCCCCCCGCACTCAATACGTCACTTAATGGAGCGATGTGCGGCCACGTCACACCGCGCCTCGTCGCCGGAGCCGCCGTATCTGGCAGTCCGGTTCGCCTACCGGGCTGCTTTGCGGCCCCGGGGCGCTGAAATACATCGCTCACTGGCCAAAAGATAAATTACAATATCTTTGATGCATTTGTTTCACGATGAAATTCTTGCTCTCGAGGATATCTATCCGAGACCAAATAACCCTACGAATAACCTGGACATTGGTGTTTTGCAAAAATTGTAAATATGTAAATGTAAAAAATATGATTTTAACGTTAATCTTCCTTCAACATTTCCACCTATACACACCTATCGGTTAATAATGTAGAATCTCAATTATCATAACATCGATAAAATTTCACGTTTCAAGTGACAACATACATAATACAGTCATTAATATTTGTTTCTTATGAAAAGTTAAAAGTAATACGTATAATATTTATATTTGATCCCAGAAATACAATAAATCTTGACAGTTATTTTCTAAATTGCTTATTCTGATTTTCAGTCTTTCATTCTTAGTCAGTATTAATAAATTCCAACAATGAACTGCTCCACAGACCTAAAGGAATTGTCAAAATTACTAATTTAATAATTAGTCAGTTACTGCGAAAATATGCATGTACATTAATGTACATTGTGTATAAACATTTGTAGTTCAACGATAATGCATCGAGTCTGAAATTTCCTAAACAAATCGCGCTCGTTAAAAATTTAATTTATCCCTCGAACAATAAATCAACAAAACAAACAGGAAGTTTCGCAAACGCTAACTTACGACTTATTATCACTTCGATAATACACGGATGCTTTACGAACTTATTCCAATTCCGACTGGATGGACACGCGGTTAAATGGATTTCATCAATTCATTTACCACTTGATCTAGTTGCGCATTTCAATTATATGCGTACTGCACATGCACACTGCACACTGTACACGCGAGCCACAGCAACGACGGTTCCTGATAAAGTCGTGGGAACGGATGCGGCCTACGATGCAATCGAATTAATCTCGATCGAACAACACTGTGTTACAAAATGAAACAGGTTATCGCGTGTTGTTTTCGAGAACGTAGCTCGTTATTGGCTTCCGCCGCGTTTTTTCTTCTTCATCCTATCTATTCATCTATGCTGCGCTTCGTTAATTAGAATGTAACCGGTGCGATGCGACGCAATTAAATTACTTGGCTAAAGTAATTTATACGATCGCGAACGAGCTTGGTCGTTGTAAACATCATCGGTGTAGCATACATCGGTTATATGGAGAAATTTTGTTGTCGACTCGTAGATTAAGAAAAATCTGTCTGTGATATCTTTTGTAAGGGAAACGTCCAAGAGATAAAGAACGGCGAGGATTTATATAGAAAAATAATGAATGACGAGAGTAGTCTCGTCATTGCCGAGATCTTTGAGGTAGTAGATTTTAGGATAATGAAAATTTATTGCGTAGGTACAAGATTTATCTTCTGACTCATTCTTAACAGATTGGAAATTCTCTTTTCTACATCATAATTATTTATTAGTTTTTTTTTTATTTATTTGTTTTAAATTTTACAATTAGTCCAGTAGGACATTTGGTAAAATGTTATAGTTGTTTAATAATATAACATGTGGGTGGCTACCCCCAATGGGGTACCATCTTCGTGCTTGTTAGGGTATATCCTTTATGAGATCTACTGGATGTTTCCTTTTTAATCTCCTTTCGATGAATGTGATGATCGTTTCCGCTGCCAGCCGGTTCGGGTGCGTTGCTATTCTTTCTCTGTACCTTCTTGCGAATCTGCTAATCTCTTCCTTGACCGTTGGTATTCCAAGGTCTTTCCGTATGTCCTCGTTTCTAACGTACCCTGGGGCGTTTACTATTGTTCTGAGTATTTTAGATTGCGTTGCCTCTAGTTTGGTTATATGGCTCATTGCTGCTGTTCCCCATAGTGGTATTCCGTACGTCCAGATTGGTTTTATGATGGTTTTGTAGATTTTTAATTTGTTTTCTATGCTTAGTTTGGATTTTCAACTTGTTAACCAGTACATCTGTCTCCTTGCTATCTGTATTTTGCTTATTATTGATTTGATATGCTGTTTCCATGTGAATCGTGTATCAAAGTGGAGTCCTAGGTATTTGACTTGCCTTGTTTGTATTATGTGCGTGCCGTTGAGTGTAATGTTTGGTGGTAACTGTTTTCGCAGTGTGAATGTAATGTGGTTGCATTTATCAGGGTTTGCTTTAATTTGTTTAACTTGAAGCCACTTTTCTATTTTTGCAATATGTTCTTGTAGCAATGCGACTGCTGTTTCAGGGTTAGTGTGCCTGACTAGTACAACAGTGTCGTCCGCAAATGTCAGTATTTTGCTGTTGGTAGTTGTTGGTATGTTGGCCGTGTATAGTGTGTAAAGAATTGGTCCCAAGACGCTTCCTTGCGGAACCCCTGCCTTGATGTCTTTAACTTGAGAGTATGTATCTTTAATTTTTACTGTAAAGGTTCTGTTGCTTAAGTAAGATTTAGTTAAATTGTATATCTGCTCCGGGAATTGTTTTCTGAATGATTGAAATAGACTATCGTGGTTTATTTTGTCAAATGCTTTCTCGATGTCTGCATAGAATATAGCAAGTATTGTTTGCACGACAACATAGCGAGGTTCGTGATCTCAGAAAGATTCTGAAACGACGTTTTTACAACGCGGCGCAGCGCTATCGAAATTCAGAATACATCTTTAGACATATCGTACATTTCGATAAACTTCGACATTTGGGTGTATTTAAGACGCAAATTATATTAGCATATCCACATTCTTCGGGACTTCGTCGAATAGACCGGGACAGTGAAGCATCAAAGAAAGCATAGTAACTGGGGAAAAGTTAATTTTGTGGATTCTTTTCGGGAATCGATTTTGTGCTTGTGCAAAATTTCTTCCAACTTGATAAAAATTAGAATTTAACAAAATCATCATGTCATGGCTAATGATAGAGACCATTGGATTTATTGTCACTGTATTCGTTCTGCTTTATTACTATTCTATGATAAAGTTAAACTACTGGCGAAAACGTGGTGTCAAAGGACCAAAGCCTCTTCCGTTTTTGGGTAATTTCAAGGATGTGCTTCTGGGAAAGGATTCGACTATGGACTGTTTCCAAAAAGCCTACAATGAATTTAGAGATGAACCGATGGTTGGAGTCTACGGAGGTCACGAACCGCTGTTAGTATTAAGAGATCTGGATTTGATCAAGGATGTTCTTATTAAAGATTTTAACAAGTTTGCTCAAAGAACGCATGGCGCCGTACGAGAGGTATATGTATTAACATTTTATGTTTTACTGAGACAAATCATTAATTTTATTATTATTATGACAATTGATATATACATTTTATGAAGTAATTGAAATTTTACGTGCTATATTATAATTGGGTTTATTGGAAAATTGCTCATTCTAATAAAGCTGTTGTAGCTATTAAATAAATTTTGTTAAAAGTTCCAGAATAAACAAATAAAAATAGTCAAATATACAGTATGTTTGATAGCTGGTGAAACAAATTTTGGAAAAACAAACCAAAGTAAGACAAAAGTTCGGAATATTAAAACCGTATTTGAAACTTTTGTTGTTTCAATGTTTTGTCCAATTTTTCCGGTCTTATTTCTTGCAATCGCTCTAATTCATATGAAAAATAGAGACTAAGATATGAGCTGAATTACATAATAATAGCCTATGGACAGGCAAGGAAATCATAAATTCGATATGTGAAGTTCCATAGCGTGACTGTACTTTCATTCCGTGTTATTTGCCAAAGTTGATTAGCTTTATTAGCTAAAATATTGAGGTATTTTATTCTTATATTTATTGGTATTTATTACGCTTTGCAATACTTGTATTGATAGAAATCGCGTTCAATTGCTATAACACCTGGAACTATCCGTTCACGTTGTTTTAAATTAGAACGAAATGAAATAAAATTTTCCACACAAATTGAAATACATCATTATTTTTAAAAATAAGCTATTGGTAAATAAGGTACAAAGTTCAATATTTTTTTTTACGTGTGATTATACTTTATCTGTTATGACCCGTTGATTGTAAATTCCGTACCTTATAGTCAAAAATGCGACTATAATGATTTTTTATATTCTGTTTTTAAGTGAATCTTTATTTGTTAGATATATTAGCTTGTTATAAATTGTAAATTCCACATACTTATTACTATGTTTTGCTACGAAATGATGAATAAGTGAAAACAAACGATGTGTTTGTTCATATTAACGATACGAATAAACAACTTTTGTAATTTGCATACGTAATGTGCAAAAATACGTAAATTAAATAGTAGCTTCAAAGAGAAAAAATTTCCCACCACTGAATTTAGAATTCAGTATTCACAAATGAATACACATCCACTATATTATTTTTACCAAATTATTGGTGTTATAAATTCTTCTTAACAATTATTCGTATTAGCATTTATATATATTGTAATATTATTACTTTATAGTACAAAAGTATTATCCAAGTACATGTACCCAGAAATCGGAAGCAGTTAGGTATTATAATTGAAACCACTATTTGTCATTTATAACAATTACTAGACTTATATCAAGGTTATATAATGAAATTACTTAAAACTTTAATGCAAATAATTATTTTTGTCAAAACATTCATTAATCTATCGTAATCTAAATTAAATTATCTAAATTAAAGCTATCAACACTCAAGGTTTTTGGACCTTATTAGATACTAGTCTATATCTTTGTAGATATTAAACTTTGTACATGTGCGTTTGTTGAAATTCTTGTAATAACGATGAACCGGACATATCTACTTATACGAAATTTATCAATTGCGACATTGTTATGATGTTGGTTCGTCTATTACATTACATCAACTAAATATCAATATCTTATGTAAGAGTATCTTCTTTAACCATAATAGGTACATTTTATCGTTTATTTACAAAAGTGCAAAATCTATAAAAGTACAAAATGCTTCTTATTGTTAGCAAAAATTAACGAAGATTTACCTTTAATTTTGATATTGATTCAACCTATAATTTTTTATAATTTATAGTATCAAATGGGAATGTCCGATTATACCAGAATCATTTTAATTCTTGTCGTAATCGCGTTACTTGTGGTACCGAGTTCTGCTCGACAGTGCTTTAATGGCAAAAACAGAGAACACGAGAAAACAAGAAAAACCTAAATAAACTTACAAAAGAATTAAAGAATAAAATAAGGGAACATCATAATAACGAATTCTCAAAATTCATCGAATCAGTATCCGCGCATGAGAATACCAACTACTCCCTATGGAAAGTCACTAACAAACTTAAGAAAACAATAAAATAAATCCCAGCAATCAGAAAAATGGACAACACATGGGCCAGAAGCAACGAAGAGCAGGCAGAAGAATTTTCGAAGCACCTACAAAATATATTTTCACCGTACGAAATAAATAACAGCATCCCCAGATGGCAAACAAATGAAGAAGTGGAAAATGCCAGCAACACAACTGATAAACGCTGCACCATACTCAGCACAACAGCGCAAAAAGTTACAAACTTAATTAAGGCAACAAAGACAAGTAAAGCACCAGGATTTGACTTGATCAATGGAAAAATCTTAAAAAACCTTTCCCCAAAGGCAATAAAACTAACAACGATAATATTCAACGCAATTCTAAGAATACAGTACTTTCCAGCACTATGGAAAATAGCACAGATCGTAATGTTACCCAAACCAAACAAAAACATCTAACATCTAACTGCATCCTACAGGCCAATATCATTATTACCTGCGTTTTCCAAATTACTAGAAAAAATAATATATAACCGCCTAAAACAAACAATAGAAAAAGAAAAACTAGTACCGGACCATCAATTTGGATTCAGGAATAAATACTCCACAATAGAATAAATGCACAGACTCGCCAATGAAATCTTACAGGCGCTGGAAACAAAACAATATTGCACGGCACTCTTTATGGACATCGAGAAAGCATTTGACAAAGTTAACCATGAAAAACATTCAAAAAGCAATTTCCAGAACAAATCTACAAACTACTCAATCTGCTGGGTGTTTCCTTTTTAATCTTCTTTCTATGAATGTGATGATTGTTTCCGCTGCCATCCGGTTCGGGTGCGTTGATATTCTTTTTCTGTACCTTCTTGCGTATCAGCTAATTTCTTCCTTGACCGTTGGTATTCCAAGGTCTTTCCATATGTCCTCGTTTCTGACGTACCATGGGGCGTTTACTATTGTTCTGAGTATTTTAGTTTGCATTGCCTCTATTTTGGTTATACGGCTCATTGCTGCTGTTCCCCATAGTGGTATTCCGTACGCCCAAATTGGTTTTATGATTGTTTTGTATATTTTTAATTTGTTTTCTGTGCTTAGTTTGGATTTTCGACTTGTTAACCAGTACATCTGTCTCCTTGCTATTTGTATTTTGTCTATTATTGCTTTAATAAGTTGTTTCCATGTGAATCGTGTATCTAAGTGGAGTCCTAGGTATGTGACTTGCCTAGTTTGTACTATGTGTGTGCCGTTTAGTATAATGTTTGGTGGTTTCTGTTTTCGCAGTGTGAATGTAATGTGTTTGCATTTATCGGGGTTTGCTTTAATTTGTTTCACTTGAAGCCACTTTTCTATTTTTGTGATGTGTTCTTGTAGTAATGTAACTGCTGTTGCGGGGTTAGTGTGCCTGACTAGTACAGCTGTGTCATCCGCGAATGTCAGTATTTTGCTATTGTTAGTTGTTGGTATGCTGGCCGTGTATAATGTGTATAGAATTGGTCCTAGGACGCTTCCTTGCGGGACCCCTGCCTTGATGTCTCTAACTTCGGAGTGTGTATCTTTGATTTTTACTATGAAGGTTCTGTTGCTTAAGTATGATTTAATTAATTGCTATATCTGCTCCGGGAACTGTTTTCTGATTGATTGAAGTAGGCTATTGTGGTTTATTTTATCGAATGCTTTTTCGATGTCCATAAAGAGTGCCGTGCAATATTGTTTTGTTTCCAGCGCCTGTAAGATTTCATTGGCGAGTCTGTGCATTTGTTCTATTGTGGAGTGTTTGTTTCTGAACCCGAATTGGTGGTCCGGTATTAGTTTCTTCTTCTCTAATATTGGTTTTATTCGGTCGTAGATTACTTTCTTTAGTATCTTAGAGAACACAGGAAGTAATGAGATTGGTCTGTATGATTTAGTTTCGTGTGGGTCTTTGCCTGGTTTGGGTAACATTATGATTTGTGCCAGTTTCCAACTTTTTGGAAAGTATTGTATTCTTAGTATTGCGTTAACTATTATAGTGATTTGTCTTATCGCTTTCGGTGGACGGTTTTTCAAGATTTTGCCATTGATTAGGTCGATTCCTGGTGCTTTATTATTTTTTGTTTTCTCGATTATGTTTCTAATTTCTTGTGCTGTTGTTTTGGGTATGGTGTAGTGTTTGTCAGTTGGTGTACTAGTGGTTGGCACTTCTCCGTCCTAATGACTATTGTGGTTGCTGTTGCTGTTGCTGATATTGTGTGGTGTAAATGTGTTGCATAGGTGGTTGGAAAATTCTTCAGCTTGCTCTTCGTTGCTTCTTGCCCATGTGTTATCTGCTCTTCTGATTGCTGGGACCATTTTTATTGCCTTCCTTATTTTTTTTGTGGCTTTCCATAAGGAGTAGTTGTAGTTATCGTGTGCAGATAGTGACTCGATGAATTTTGTAAACTCGTTGTTGTTGTGCTCTTTTATTTTATTTTTTATTTCCTTTGCGAGTTTGTTTAGATGTTTTTTGTTTTCCTTTGTTCTACGTTTTTGCCATTTTGCTTTCGCTTTTCTTTTTTCTCTAATTTTTTCGAGGATGTCTATTGGAATTGTTTTTGTTTGTCTGTTGGTTGATTCGGGTATAGTGGTTATCTTTGCTGCTTCCTGAATAGTTTCTGTAAATGTTATTGCTTGATCGATGTTTTCGGGTGTTTTCAGTGGGATGTTGTAGTTGATTTTGCTCTCAATTATTTCTTTAAATGTTTGTCATTTGGTGGTTTTATTGCATAGTGTCTCTGAATTGCTGTAAAGTATTGGTTTGTTTCTGTATGTTATTATTATGGGCGTATGGTCGGAGGTAAGCTCGAGGCTGGGTGCTATGTTTAGTTTATTTGCGTTTAGTCCCTTTGTAACTGCAAAGTCTAGGAGGTCAGGTATTTTGTTCAGGTCTGTCGACCAGTATGTCGGTCTTCCTGTGGATAATATATTGAGGTTATTGTTTCTAATGTATTTTTCCAAATTTCTACCTCTAGGTGTGGTGATTCTTGATCCCCATAGTGTGTGCTTTGAATTATAGTCCCCAGCTGCAATATACTTGTCTCCTAATTGTCGAAAGTACTCTTCCCACATTTGGGATGTAATCTTGTGTCGCGGCGGTACATATACTGCTGACAACTGTAGTTGGTTGCTGCTAGATTGTACAGTGATGGTGGTTGCTTCTATATGTTCCTTACTAACCTGGCTGTGTAAGTGATGTTTTATTACTACTGCCGTCCCTCCTTGTGCTTTTCCTGAGGGATGCTTGGTGTCGTATATGGTGTAGTACGGGATTTTTATATAGCTTTTTATAGTGAAGTGTGTTTCTGAAACGAGTAGTATATCGATATTATTGGTATACAGGAATGTTTTAGTTTCTAGGGCCCTTTGTTGTAGGCCGTTAGAGTTCCAGGCTGCTATTTTAAGCGTGTCTATTTTTATTTTTTGCTCAGCATGTTAGTAAGTAGTTGTAGCATAACTGTTATTTGTTGTGTTTGCTGTCTGAGGGCTTCGTTTTGTTCGCTTATCATTTTTGTAAGTATTTCGGTGTTTTTTATGGAATGTTTTAGTGGTTCTTTGATTTCTGTAGCGTCGTTGCTGTGATTGTTCTGTTCTTGATTGTCTAAGGGTGACGACGGGTTGACTACTTGCGCGTAGCTTCGGCTACTAACGGTGTTGGTGTTCCTGTGGTTATTGTTCGTTACGTGATGTGTATTTGGTGTTGTCATAGTTTTTGTGTTATCCTGTGGCGTGTGGACATTGTTGTGTGTCCTGTTTCGTATCGGCGGGAAAAGTTTACTTTGTAGCTGTTTTCTGACTAAGCAGCCTTTGTAGCTAGCTGGGTGATTTCCACCGCAATTGAAACATTTTACATCATTTATTTTTCCCGTGTGTGGGCAGTTCATTGTTAGGTGCTTACCTGCGCATTTGACACACGCCGGGTTTCTGTTGCAATAATTTTTTGTGTGTCCATATTGTTGACACCGCATGCATTGTGGTACTTCTTTTTTGTAGCGTGGTGTTTCCGCTGTTACTATTGTGTTTAGTATTTTGTTGATCCCGAAGATTTCCTTGTTGTTGGTTCTGGGTTCCAGTTCTATTAAGAAAAGTGGTAATGGTTGCTTCGTGTCGTACCTTGTCATATTGTTTATAGTTCTTGTTTGGTGGCCGATTTTTGCTAGTTCGTCACTTAGTCTTTTTGTGTTGGTTTTTGGATGCAGTCCTTTCCGGTTTGAGCTGGTACGTGTGGTATACAGCATTTTTTCTCTTAGTTCATTTATCACTTTCCTGTAACTTTCTGGGGTGTTTATTTGTATTTTTACTTGTTCTAGTTTTGTTTGTTTTATTATGTAGTTTTCCTTCCCAGCTATATCGTTTAGTCGATCTATAAGCGGGTCTATTATCTGGGCCTCAACGAATATTGGAGGTGGTTTTGTAGTGTTTGTTGACTTAGTTGTGTTTCTGGTTGCTGTGTCGTCGTCTATTTCCTCCGTAAGTGAGCTGAAGGAGTTTCTTAGTGGTAATTCTTGCAGCCATCGCTGCTTTTCCGTATCTAGATTACCCCTTATTTTTCTTTTTTTGTTGTAGCTGGCCACCTTCCAGCTTTCATCCTGTTAAGTTGTTTCTTTGTTGGCTTCCATGTCGACTTCAGTTGTAACTGAGCAGTCCTATCCTTGGTTTGTTTGTTCACTTGTTTTTGGTGTTTCTGTTGTTTTATTTGTGTAATATTGGTCTTCTTTGTTTATAATTTTTATTGGTTTAACTTGTTTTTTCATGGTAGGTTTTCTGCTAGTCTTCTTAATAGAAGACACGGGTTTCCACCATTTGGCTATGGGCGTAGCCGTTCTTAGCTTTCTCTTTCCCACTTGCCGCACTTTTCCGAAGCAACCGTAAGTGCAGCGATCACCAGTAAGTGCAATCACATAACATTTACACTTAGAAAAGGAAAAACACCAGATATCCAACTGAACGGCGCCCGCATATCACAAACAAAGCAGGTCAAATATCTAGGAATACATTTAGACACACAACTTATATGGCAACATCACATAAAATCAATAATAAACAGAATACATGAAAAAAGGAAGCAGATGTGCTGGTTAACCAATAGAAAATCTAAATTAAGCATAATGAATAAACTAAATATATACAAAACAATAATCAAACCAATCTGGACATACGGAGTCCCACTATGGGGGACGGCAGCAATGACTCACATAAATAAAATAGAAACAGAGCAAGCAAAAATTTTAAAGACAATAGTTAACGCTTCATGGTGCGTCAAAAATGAAGACTTACGAAAAGATTTAAAAATTCCAACAGTCAAAGAGAAAATCGCTAGATATGCAAAAAAGTATAAAGAAAGACTTGTAACACACCCAAACCAGATGCGGCACACACATAATACAAACTAGGCAAGTCAAATACCTAGAACTCCACTTAGATACACGATTCACATGGAAACAGCATATTAAAGCAATAATAGACAAAATACAAATAGCAAGGAGACAGATGTACTGGTTAACAAGTCGAAAATCAAAACTAAGCATATAAAACAAATTAAAAATATACAAAACGATCATAAAACCAATTTGGACGTACGGAATACCACTATGGGGAACAGCAGCAATGAGCCGTATAACCAAAATAGAGGCAATGCAAACTAAAATACTCAGAACAATAGTAAACGCCCCATGGTACGTCAGAAACGAGGACATATGGAAAGACCTTGGAATACCAACGGTCAAGGAAGAAATTAGCTGATACGCAAGAAGGTACAGAGAAAGAATATCAACGCACCCGAACCGGATGGCAGCGGAAACAATCATCACATTCATAGAAAGAAGATTAAAAAGGAAACACCCAGCAGATCTCACAAAGGACATAACCTAAAAACACGATGACGGTACCCCGCTAGGGGTAGCCACCCACATGTTATATTATTAAACAGCTATAATATTTTACCAAATGTCCTTCTGGACAAATTGTAAAATTGAAATAAATAAATAAAAAAAAATGTCCAAACTGGACAAATTGTGAATGTAAACAATTAAATAAAAAAAAAACCTGTGGTACCCGTATTGTAGCCGCTGAGTAGTCGTATAATAATATATTTATTTATATTAACTATAACCTATATAATTGTATTAAAATTGTTTCCCGCTTATCTTTCATGCCACATATAACAAACAGGTAAAATTCTTATAATTTTACAGGTCGAGCCATTATCTGAGCAAATCTTCAGGCTGGAAGCAGAAAGATGGAGACCACTAAGAATCAAACTTTCACCCTTCTTCTCGTCAGGAAAGCTAAAGGAAATGTTCCACTTGATGACAGACTGTGCGAACACTTATGACAAGTACCTAGAGAAATTAGCAGAAAAGGGCGAGCCGATAGAATTTCGTGACACTGCCGCGAAATTCACCACTGACGTGATCGCTGCTTGCGCGTTTAGTATTCAAACGAATGCTACAACGGATGAGAACTGTCAGTTTCGTAAAATGGGAAAGAAAGCTCTTGCAGCAAACACCGGACAATTTCTCACGGATAGATTGAGGGAATATCCATTCCTATTCAGAATTTTTGGTCGCTTATTCACTGATCATGATGTTATCAATTTTTTCGAAACAGCCACCAGAGAAGCTATGGATTACAGAATTCAGAATAATGTTCACATAAAAGATGTTATCGATATTTTGGCAGATTTGAGACAACACCCTGAGAAAATTAACCTTAAAGGTAAGAAAAAATATTAATATTGTTTTTGTATAAAAAATTGTATTTTTGTCTTCATCTTCGATAAAAGTTTAAATGCTTTTAAACAAATTTGCAAATATGTACATAATTATTTATGCAGAATCCATACAAATTTGGTAAAGTATAGGGTAAATGAGACACTAATTTTTTATTATGTGCTAGTATGACTTGAAGTACTTGAAGATTATATAATAAAAACTGTTGCGTCGCATGAAACATCTGCACTCCAGCCGATGCTACCTAGCACTGTAGGTGGGCCGCTGGCTGCTAGGTTTTTTTTTTTTTTTATTTATTTGTTTTAAATTATACAATTTGTCCAGTAGGACATTTGGTAAAATGTTATAGCTGCTTAATAATATAACATGTGGGTGGCTACCCCCAGTGGGGTACCATCTTCGTGCTTGTTAGGGTATATCCTTTATGAGATCTGCTGGGTGTTTCCTTTTTAATCTCCTTTCAATGAATGTGATGATCGTTTCCGCTGCCAGCCGGTTCGGGTGCGTTGCTAATCTTTCTCTGTACCTTCTTGCGAATCTGCTAATCTCTTCCTTGACCGTTGGTATTCCAAGGTCTTTCCGTATGTCTTCGTTTCTAACGTACCACGGGGCGTTTACTATTGTTCTGAGTATTTTAGATTGCATTGTCTCTATTTTGGTTATATGGCTCATTGCTGCTGTTCCCCATAGTGGTATTCCGTACGTCCAGATTGGTTTTATGATGGTTTTGTAGATTTTTAATTTGTTTTCTATGCTTAGTTTGGATTTTCGACTTGTTAACCAGTACATCTGTCTCCTTGCTATCTGTATTTTGCTTATTATTGATTTGATATGCTGTTTCCATGTCAATCGTGTATCAAAGTGTAGTCCTAGGTATTTGACTTGCCTTGTTTGTATTATGTGCGTGCCGTTGAGTGTAATGTTTGGTGGTAACTGTTTTCGCAGTGTGAATGTAATGTGGTTGCATTTATCAGGGTTTGCTTTAATTTGTTTAACTTGAAGCCACTTTTCTATTTTTGCAATATGTTCTTGTAGCAATGCGACTGCTGTTGCAGGGTTAGTGTGCCTGACTAGTACAACAGTGTCATCCGCAAATGTCAGTATTTTGCTGTTGGTGGTTGTTGGTATGTTGGCCGTGTATAGTGTGTAGAGAATTGGTCCCAAGACGCTTCCTTGCGGAACCCCTGCCTTGATGTCTTTAACTTGAGAGTATGTATCTTTAATTTTTACTGTAAAGGTTCTGTTGCTTAAGTAAGATTTAGTTAAATGGTATATCTGCTCCGGGAATTGTTTTCTGATTGATTGAAGTAGACTATCGTGGTTTATTTTGTCGAATGCTTTCTCGATGTCCATAAAGAGGGCTGTGCAGTATTGTTTGTTTTCTATTGCTAGTATTATTTCGTTTGTGAGTCTGTGCATTTGCTCTATCGTGGAGTGTTTGTTCCTGAATCCAAATTGGTGATCTGGTAATAGTTTTTCCTTCTCTATTATTGGTTTTAGGCGGGCGTAAATTATTTTTTCTAGTATTTTGGAGAATACGGGAAGTAGTGATATTGGTCTGTAAGATACTGTTTGGTGTGGGTCTTTGCCTGGTTTAGGTAACATTACAACCCCAACATACAAAACCCTGTACACAAATAAGTACCCCAAACTCAGAGCAAAAGAAATTACCAATCAAATACCCAGTCCTTCTAAATTCACTTCTACCTCAATCCCCTTAACCAAACAAATACCCGGTCCTCCCAAATTCACCACTACTTCAACCTCCTATGCCCAAGCAGTACAAGGAATCCAAAATAATCCGAATAGCCACAGAGACCATTCTCAAAATAGTGTCCCCAATTCTCCAAACACAGACAACGTCTCTAGACTTGAAAAACTAATAGAAAAACAATCAGAGCAAATAAATAACTTGCTATCTCTACTAACACTCATCATGGATAAAATAATACGCCCTGACGCAAAATAAAACCAAGACGCATAGCTCTGTGGAATGCCAACGGTCTAGCTCAACACAAACTTGAACTAGAAATTTTCCTAAAACAGCAGCAAATCGACGTAATGCTCGTATCGGAAACCCACTCCACCGACAAAAACAATCTAAAAATAAATGGTTATAAATTCTACCATACCCAACATCACAGCGGAAAGGCCCACGGCGGCACCGGAATCATAATCAAATCCAGCATTAAGCACTACGAACTTCCATCATTCCAGAAAGACTACCTCCAAGCAACAAACGTAGTAATAGAAGACTGTCATGGTACAATCACCACTTCAGCAGTATACTGCCCTCCCAGACACTCCATCGCCAAAGCAGACTTTGATAACTTCCTTGACACCCTGGGCAGTAGATTCATAGCTGGAGCAGACTATAACGCCAAACATACCCAATGGGGCAGCAGACTGGTTACAGTAAGAGGCAAAAATCTCTTAAATAGCATAATAACCAACAATCTCAACTACCTCACCACATACGAACCCACATACTGGCCCACTGACACTGACAAAATATCCGACCTTCTTGACTTCTTCATAACCAAAAATATCTCGTCAAGATACGTCCGAATAAACTCCTCGGCTGATCTCTCCTCTGATCATTCCCCCGTGATAGCAACAGTCAGTTCAACAATTATCGAGAATACACCCAATAGCCTTATGCATAACCAACTCACCAACTGGCAGCTCTTTAGAGAAATCTTTAATCACTCAACGTCAGCCTTAACTTCACTAAAAACTAATGAAGAAATCGAAGCAGCCACGGAAAACTTAAACATGAGCATAATAAACGCTATCCGCCTCTCCACACCTACTAAGACGTCTATCAGCAAACATGAATATCCCCGCTACATATTAAAGAAAATAGCAGAAAAACGTAGACTAAGAAGAGTATGGCAGACCCATAGAACACCGGATGACAAACGCAAACTAAACAACGCAACTAGGAAGCTAACCAAAATCATAAAAAATTACAGAAATGACTGTTTTCAAAAATATCTCACAAATTTGTCCCCCACAGCTGACTATGCTACTACGCACTATGGAAGGCCTCCAGGAAACTCACGACCTGCCTCACGAACTCACTCCTATCTGCCGTCCGCAAGGAGGATGGGCGCGTAGCCCTATAGAAAAAGCCAACCTGTTTGCTAAATACTTGACTAAAGTATTCAAACCCCATTCCTCCAAAGCTGCCGCGGACGTTACTGAATACCTGCACTCTCCCTTCCAAATGGCCCCGCCTATTGAACCCTTCACTTCTGCAGAGATGATAGAATCAATCAGTCGCTTAAATGCCGGGAAAGCAGCAGGGCACGACCTAATAGGCAATAAAGCAATCACCGAACTTCCCATAAAAGGGATTGCACTCATCACATCGATTTTTAACGCTATTCTTCGCCTTGAATATTTTCCTAAGGCCTGGAAATTCTTACTCATTACCCTCATCCCTAAACCCGGAAAATCGATATATGAAACTAGCTCCTATCGCCCAATCAGTCTTCTACCTACCCTGTCTAAACTATTCGAGAAGATGCTAACGAATTGACTCCTTCCACTCCTAGAGGAATTGAAAACACTCCCAGATCACCAATTCGGCTTTCGGAAACAACATTTAGCAGTAGAGTAAATCCATCGCATAACCCACATGATCAGCCAAACCCTTGAAAAGAAAAAATATTGCTCAGCGTTATTCCTAGATATCCAACTGGCATTCGACAAAGTATGGCACGAAGGGCTACTATACAAACTTAAAAAGATCCTACCACACCCCTACTACTCCATCCTAAAGTCCTACCTAACCAATAGACAATTCATGGTAAAATGCTTAGACGCAACTTCCACAACATTCTCAATAGAATCTGGCATACCCAAAGGTAGTGTCCTCGGACCCCTGCTGTTCTTCATCTACACTGCCGACTTACCTATATCAAATGAGATATCAATAGCAACATTTGCTGATGACACAGCGCTGTTAGCTACCCACGCAGACCCGGTAATTGCCTCATCCACTCTCCAGCGAGGTCTCGACTCCATGGAAAAGTGGTTTCATAAATGGGGTTTCAAAATTAACGAAAAAAATCCTCACATGTAACCTTCATGCTCCGAAAACAAACCTGCCCCCAGGTCACCATCAATAATACAACAATTCCTAGCAAGGACTCAGTCAGATACCTGGGCATGACCCTGGACAGAAGACTAACATGGAAAAACCACATCTCGGATAAAACGAAGCAACTAAAGGACAAACTAAAAAAATTCTATTGGCTCATGGGCCGACGCTCCAAACTAAACCTACAGAATAAAATTACCCTCTACAAGACCGTAATAAAACCTGTCTGGACCTACGGAATCCAACTATGGGGAACAACAAGTAACTCCAACATTGAAATACTTCAACGCTTCCAATCGAAGACGCTGAGATCCTTAGTTGATGCTCCATGATATGTTACAAACGAAACAATCCATCGCGACCTCAAGATACCCACAGTCAAAGAGGAAATAGCAAAATATAGCGACAGATGTAGCAAAAGAGTCAACAAACACCGAAACCCCCTAATCACTGGACTACTTGATACGTCGGACCAGATCCACAGGCTGAAGAGAGACTACCCACTAGACGTAAACGCTAGATTCAATTAGTTATTTAAATTAAGTAATATTTACTTATTTATAATACTTACTCACAAATTATACTTATCTATAATAAGTATTAACTTATTATAAATAATTAGCCATGTTACTGCGCCACGCCAGAAAAATTACTGAAAATTCTCAACGCGAGAATTGATTGTAAATTTTAATAAACATAAAAAAAAAACGTCCGTTTGCCTCGGCTGCTCGGGCAGAACTGCGAAAGCAAAATGGCAAAAACAGAGAAAACGTGAAAACAAAAAACATGTAAACAAACTCGCAAAGGAAATAAAAAGTGAAATAAAAGATTATAATTATAACGAATTCTCAAAATTCATAGAAACACTCTCTGCGCACGATAATGCCAACTATTCTCTATGGAAAGCCGCGAACAAAATGAAGAAGCCAGTAAAACTAATCCCAGCAATCAGAAAATCAGGAAACACATGGACCAGAAGCAACTAAGAGCAAGCTGCAGAATACTTCAACCACCTTTGTAGCGCATTTACTCTATATAATATTAACAACAGTAAAAACACATGCCATTCAGACGAAGATGCGCAAAATATAATAGTAGTACTCCAACTAACAAGCACTACACCATACCTTATACAACAGCACAAGAAAGTGTGGTAAATCTTGAAAAACCTACCCCCAAAAACAATACGTTTAATCACAATAATATTCAACAATACTTTCCTAATTTATGGAAGCTAGCACAGATCATAATAATGTTACCTAAGCCAGGCAAAGATCCACACCAAACTGCATCTTACAGGCCAATATCACTACTTCCTGTATTTTCCAAAATACTAGAGAAAATAATATGTGATCGTCTAAAACCAACAATAGAGAAAGCAAAATTAATACTACATCACCAATTAGGATTCAGAAACAAACACAAACATAACAGCAAATGCACGATCTTGCCAACGAAATTTTGTCAACGAAAGCATTTGACAAAGTGAACCATGAAAGCCTCTTACAAACAATCAAAAAACATTTCCGGGAACAAATCCACCACTTACTCAAATCATATCTAAGCAATAGAACCTTTGTAGTAAAAATAAAGGACACATATTCTGAAGTTAAAGACATAAAGGGAGGTGTACCGCAAGGAAGCGTCTTAGAACTAATATTATATACACCATACACGGCCAACATATCAACAGCTACCAACAGCAAAATATTGGCATTCGTAGACGATACGGCTGTACTAGTCAGGCATACTAATTAAGAAACAGCAGTCACGTTACTACAAGAGGATACTACTAAGATAAAAGAATGGTTTCAAGATAAACAAATGAAAGCTAACCCCAGTAAATGTAACCATATTATATTTACACTACGAAAACGGAAACCATCAAATATCCAATTGAATGGCACGCTCATAACACAAACAAGGCAAGTTAAATCCATTTCGACATACATCTTACATGCAAGCAACATACTAAATCGATTATAGACAAAACACGGATAAAAAGACTGATGTACTGGCTAACTAGTCGAAACTCTAAATTCAGCATGACAAATAAACTAAAAATTTACAAAACGATAATAAAACCAATTTGGACGTACGAAATACCACTATGGGTGACAACAGTAATGAGTCATATAAATGTAGTATCGGGGAAAAGGGCCTAAGAAACATGAAGCTAACCATGAACAATGTCGCGAGAGTCGAGGCGCCGTCGGGTCCATCAATGTGTCGTCGGTATTTTCAATTGTATAGTTTTGTAGAAAAGGCCTACGTGACCCTGGCAACGAGCGTCTGCGGAACACGTGCGTGGTGGGTCTAAGAAAAGACAAAGGGATGCTAGAACGGCCAGAGTGTGAGTTGAGAAGTCGCGCAGTGTGAGTCGAGAAGTCAGAGAGTGTAAGTAGAGGAGCCGGAGAGTATGAATCTGGAAGTTGAGAGTCGAGTATGATAATAAGACGTACGACGATATTGTAATCGGTTTTTGTATTGAGTATCGCTTATTAAACTAAACTTAACTCTAAATAAAACATCATTACTTGCCCTTACTCTAGGACCCATATAAGTTACCATATAAATAAACTACGGTTGCTACAATCGAAGTTACTCAGAACAATAGTCAACGCCCCATAGAAGATATACGCAAGGACCTAAAAATACCAACGGTTAAAAAATAAATCGGCAAGTACGCAAGAAAATACAAGGAAAGAACGTCAACACATCCAAACCAGCTGGCTTCTAAAGCGTGCAAAACCCATATCAAAAGAAGGCTAAAAAACATCCCACCGATCTTGTTAAAGAAATATAATAGACAAACTGTAGAATGGTATCCCGCTGGGGATAGCCATCCACGTGTTATATAGTAATAAAGTGTTAAAAAAATTTACTAAATTTGCTGGACAAATTGTATGTAAAGCATAAAAAAAGGACTTGGAAAAGGCGTACGTGACCATCGTTGGTCATGGACGGCTGGGGAACATGTGCATGTGATGGGAGTGTGAAAACTGTGATAAATGGATGACTCGGTGGGGAAAGTTAGTTCGATGCGAGTTGTCGATTGTAGTGAGTTGTGAATTGCAAATTGATTAGTTGTACCAATTTAGTTGTTTTAGTAGTATTACATTACTACATTAAGAAATAACTCTAAATAGACGTATTTTCCTGTTTCATTATTGTAAATAAATTCATCAAATAAATACATTCACTATAATTTATTTGTCGGAGATGAAAGGACATCGGAGCCTTCCCTTTGGAACTTCGGAAAATCCCTTAACACCGTAATCTAGATTCTATCATAGGCGTAATTAAACAATTGTCGTCTTTCGATCCGATTGTATTTGTTCGAGATTTGCGATAATGAGCTTGGGCTCGAGGCGACAGCCAGTCGCCGAACGTAGCCGCGGTCACGGGATGAACGCTTTGTCTAACAAAGGCATGGAGTAATTCTATAGTTCTCCTTAAAAGAAATATTTGTGGCGGCACGCGACAGTAAACATTCCAACAGTTTCTGTCCCGTGGCTCGCCACACGCATACCCTATTCTTCGAGTACGGTGATTGCCAGATGTCGATGCGTCTCCGCAGTACATGTTCAGCTAGCCTGAGGGCTCGTTATAAATCTTAGGATTTAGTTGACTAGAGTTCTTCAAACAAACAGTCTTTGTTCCAGCTACGGGAAGATAGGAGAGACCTATTTTTCAACGAACGGCGTCTCCCACTAGCAACCTTCCCTCGAGGGCGGCTAGCATCTTCTTCTAACCACCGATATGGAGATTGACCAATTAGCAGCAACGCCAAATTCCCTCACCTTCTGAACGAAGGCTATCCTCGACGAATCCGATGATCTCGTGTCCTCAGACACACCCCATCATAGTTTTCCTCTGCAGCATCATCGCGACGGAGAGTCATTCTCTCGTGAGGTCGTATTAGCGAGTTACTTAGAGTCTCAGTACTGCCCGAGCAGCCGAGCTAAGCGGACGTGCAAAGAAGTGCTTCGGAAAAGTGCGGCAAGTGGGAAAGTGGGCTACGCCCATAGCCAAATGGTGGAAACCCGTGTCTTCTATTAAGAAGACTAGCAGAAAACCTACCATGAAAAAACAAGTTAAACCAATAAAAATTATAAACAAAGAAGACCAATATTACACAAATAAAACAACAGAAACACCAAAAACAAGTGAACAAACAAACCAAGGATAGGACTGCTCAGTTACAACTGAAGTCGACATGGAAGCCAACAAAGAAACAACTTAACAGGATGAAAGCTGGAAGGTGGCCAGCTACAACAAAAAAAGAAAAATAAGGGGTAATCTAGATACGGAAAAGCAGCGATGGCTGCAAGAATTACCACTAAGAAACTCCTTCAGCTCACTTACGGAGGAAATAGACGACGACACAGCAACCAGAAACACAACTAAGTCAACAAACACTACAAAACCACCTCCAATATTCGTTGAGGCCCAGATAATAGACCCGCTTATAGATCGACTAAACGATATAGCTGGGAAGGAAAACTACATAATAAAACAAACAAAACTAGAACAAGTAAAAATACAAATAAACACCCCAGAAAGTTACAGGAAAGTGATAAATGAACTAAGAGAAAAAAATGCTGTATACCACACGTACCAGCTCAAACCGGAAAGGACTGCATCCAAAAACCAACACAAAAAGACTAAGTGACGAACTAGCAAAAATCGGCCACCAAACAAGAACTATAAACAATATGACAAGGTACGACACGAAGCAACCATTACCACTTTTCTTAATAGAACTGGAACCCAGAACCAACAACAAGGAAATCTTCGGGATCAACAAAATACTAAACACAATAGTAACAGCGGAAACACCACGCTACAAAAAAGAAGTACCACAATGCATGCGGTGTCAACAATATGGACACACAAAAAATTATTGCAACAGAAACCCGGCGTGTGTCAAATGCGCAGGTAAGCACCTAACAATGAACTGCCCACACACGGGAAAAATAAATGATGTAAAATGTTTCAATTGCGGTGGAAATCACCCAGCTAGCTACAAAGGCTGCTTAGTCAGAAAACAGCTACAAAGTAAACTTTTCCCGCCGATACGAAACAGGACACACAACAATGTCCACACGCCACAGGATAACACAAAAACTATGACAACACCAAATACACATCACGTAACGAACAATAACCACAGGAACACCAACACCGTTAGTAGCCGAAGCTACGCGCAAGTAGTCAACCCGTCGTCACCCTTAGACAATCAAGAACAGAACAATCACAGCAACGACGCTACAGAAATCAAAGAACCACTAAAACATTCCATAAAAAACACCGAAATACTTACAAAAATGATAAGCGAACAAAACGAAGCCCTCAGACAGCAAACACAACAAATAACAGTTATGCTACAACTACTTACTAACATGCTGAGCAAAAAATAAAAATAGACACGCTTAAAATAGCAGCCTGGAACTCTAACGGCCTACAACAAAGGGCCCTAGAAACTAAAACATTCCTGTATACCAATAATATCGATATACTACTCGTTTCAGAAACACACTTCACTATAAAAAGCTATATAAAAATCCCGTACTACACCATATACGACACCAAGCATCCCTCAGGAAAAGCACAAGGAGGGACGGCAGTAGTAATAAAACATCACTTACACAGCCAGGTTAGTAAGGAACATATAGAAGCAACCACCATCACTGTACAATCTAGCAGCAACCAACTACAGTTGTCAGCAGTATATGTACCGCCGCGACACAAGATTACATCCCAAATGTGGGAAGAGTACTTTCGACAATTAGGAGACAAGTATATTGCAGCTGGGGACTATAATTCAAAGCACACACTATGGGGATCAAGAATCACCACACCTAGAGGTAGAAATTTGGAAAAATACATTAGAAACAATAACCTCAATATATTATCCACAGGAAGACCGACATACTGGTCGACAGACCTGAACAAAATACCTGACCTCCTAGACTTTGCAGTTACAAAGGGACTAAACGCAAATAAACTAAACATAGCACCCAGCCTCGAGCTTACCTCCGACCATACGCCCATAATAATAACATACAGAAACAAACCAATACTTTACAGCAATTCAGAGACACTATGCAATAAAACCACCAAATGACAAACATTTAAAGAAATAATTGAGAGCAAAATCAACTACAACATCCCACTGAAAACACCCGAAAACATCGATCAAGCAATAACATTTACAGAAACTATTCAGGAAGCAGCAAAGATAACCACTATACCCGAATCAACCAACAGACAAACAAAAACAATTCCAATAGACATCCTCGAAAAAATTAGAGAAAAAAGAAAAGCGAAAGCAAAATGGCAAAAACGTAGAACAAAGGAAAACAAAAAACATCTAAACAAACTCGCAAAGGAAATAAAAAATAAAATAAAAGAGCACAACAACAACGAGTTTACAAAATTCATCGAGTCACTATCTGCACACGATAACTACAACTACTCCTTATGGAAAGCCACAAAAAAAATAAGGAAGGCAATAAAAATGGTCCCAGCAATCAGAAGAGCAGATAACACATGGGCAAGAAGCAACGAAGAGCAAGCTGAAGAATTTTCCAACCACCTATGCAACACATTTACACCACACAATATCAGCAACAGCAACAGCAACCACAATAGTCATTAGGACGGAGAAGTGCCAACCACTAGTACACCAACTGACAAACACTACACCATACCCAAAACAACAGCACAAGAAATTAGAAACATAATCGAGAAAACAAAAAATAATAAAGCACCAGGAATCGACCTAATCAATGGCAAAATCTTGAAAAACCGTCCACCGAAAGCGATAAGACAAATCACTATAATAGTTAACGCAATACTAAGAATACAATACTTTCCAAAAAGTTGGAAACTGGCACAAATCATAATGTTACCCAAACCAGGCAAAGACCCACACGAAACTAAATCATACAGACCAATCTCATTACTTCCTGTGTTCTCTAAGATACTAAAGAAAGTAATCTACGACCGAATAAAACCAATATTAGAGAAGAAGAAACTAATACCGGACCACCAATTCGGGTTCAGAAACAAACACTCCACAATAGAACAAATGCACAGACTCGCCAATGAAATCTTACAGGCGCTGGAAACAAAACAATATTGCACGGCACTCTTTATGGACATCGAAAAAGCATTCGATAAAATAAACCACAATAGCCTACTTCAATCAATCAGAAAACAGTTCCCGGAGCAGATATAGCAATTAATTAAATCATACTTAAGCAACAGAACCTTCATAGTAAAAATCAAAGATACACACTCCGAAGTTAGAGACATCAAGGCAGGGGTCCCGCAAGGAAGCGTCCTAGGACCAATTCTATACACATTATACACGGCCAGCATACCAACAACTAACAATAGCAAAATACTGACATTCGCGGATGACACAGCTGTACTAGTCAGGCACACTAACCCCGCAACAGCAGTTACATTACTACAAGAACACATCACAAAAATAGAAAAGTGGCTTCAAGTGAAACAAATTAAAGCAAACCCCGATAAATGCAAACACATTACATTCACACTGCGAAAACAGAAACCACCAAACATTATACTAAACGGCACACACATAGTACAAACTAGGCAAGTCACATACCTAGGACTCCACTTAGATACACGATTCACATGGAAACAACTTATTAAAGCAATAATAGACAAAATACAAATAGCAAGGAGACAGATGTACTGGTTAACAAGTCGAAAATCCAAACTAAGCACAGAAAACAAATTAAAAATATACAAAACAATCATAAAACCAATTTGGGCGTACGGAATACCACTATGGGGAACAGCAGCAATGAGCCGTATAACCAAAATAGAGGCAATGCAAACTAAAATACTCAGAACAATAGTAAACGCCCCATGGTACGTCAGAAACGAGGACATATGGATAGACCTTGGAATACCAACGGTCAAGGAAGAAATTAGCTGATACGCAAGAAGGTACAGAGAAAGAATATCAACGCACCCGAACCAGATGGCAGTGGACACAATCATCACATTCATAGAAAGAAGATTAAAAACGAAGCACCCAGCAGATCTCACAAAGGACATAACCTAAAAACACGATGACGGTACCCCGCTAGGGGTAGCCACCCACATGTTATGTTATTAAACAGCTATAATATTTTACCAAATGTCCTGTTGGACAAATTGTAAAATTGAAATAAATAAATAAAAAAGGAAAGAAAAACTTAGAGTCTGTACGCTCGGTGGATGTTCCATGTTTTAACAAAGAGTCCGACTTAGATTTTGTGAGCACGTTCATCTATCATCCCGTCTACCGCAGATTCGTTATTGAACCTAGGATTATTGTCATTAGTTTCTCGAGTATCTAATTACCACGGTTACTTGTCCAGTTCTGTGATAATCGTATTTGCACTAGTCAATGTCTTTTCTATTGCATAACGACACCTGTAAACCAAACGAAGATTCGTTTCACGCCCCTAACCCTAATTCTAATGTAAACCCGACATATTATTTACAGAAGCGGATAGTTTGTTCCTGGCATCTCAGGCTCAGCTTTTCTTCCTTGCTGGCTTCGGAAATTCCTCACTGACGATCAGCAACGCTTTGTACGAACTTGCATGGAACCAAACAGTTCAAGACAAACTCCGAGAGGAAATCCAAAGTGTCTTAAAGAAATATAATGGGGAGATCACTTATGACGGAATATGTGAAATGAAATATCTAAATGCGTGCCTACTAGGTATATGTAATTCTTACAGTTTTTCATTAAAACGTTATTTCATGACGGGGTCTATTACTAATTCATTTGAAATTATTTTTAATGCATTGATGCGTAATTTTTAATTCTTAATTTCCAGTTACTACCTAAAATTGAAAAATTATTATCTTTCACGGCCAAGTGTATGTAATATACCTAACTACTGTATATTTATTAATAGAAACTTTAAGAAAGTATCCAGTAATCCAATGGCTGTCAAGAACAGCGATGGAAACCTACACATTCTCAGGAACAAAAGTCACCGTACCAAAGGGTCAACAAATCTTCCTACCTGTTTATGCAATTCAAAAAGACCCAGAAATCTATCCAAATCCGGAAGTGTTCGATCCTGATAGATTTTCCGATGAAAATATGAAGACCAGACATGCAATGGCTCACTTACCATTTGGAGATGGTCCAAGACACTGCAGTGGTAAGAAGCGTTTTTATAAAAAAACTAATAAAATGTTCCTAAATTATGAATTTTGAAATCAATAATTTTCAAATGATCTTAATAATAATAATAATATCAAATATCTTAATAACAACGTCAAATAATATTTCTTTCAGGCATACGATTCGCAATGAAACAATTGGATGTAGGAATGGTCACCATCTTGTCAAAATTCAAGGTCGAAGTATGTGAGAAGACTCGCAAAGTATACAAACCTGAGAAGAGGCAATTGTTCCTTCTCCAACCCGCTGATGGAATATACCTGAAAATGTCAAAGGTTGCGGCAGTATAAAAACGTTTATGATTATTTCATTTTTAACATATTTTAATAACTAATAAATAGCAGAAATTATTATTATATCCTATATTTCTTTCTTTCCTTCTTTGCTCTGTATATTTATAACTCTTTTGCTATATATTGACGAAGTTACTGAATAGTAGCGTATCTTGTTGCGAAATCTTACGTTTAAGTTTATGTATGATATATAATGCTTAAACACGATTGCGCACAAGAATATATATACTTAATAATAAATATTGATATATAATATTAAAAATTAATAATACGTTAATACATAAAGTTGATATACAATATATTATATATGTATACGGGTACAGTTATACTATATATGTTATGTATATCGGAGATGAAAGGACATCGGGGCCTTTCCTTTGGAATCCTTGGGAAAACCCCAACACTTTAGTCTATATTCTTATCATAAGCCGTACTTAAGTAATTGTTTACGATTTAATCCGATTCTGTTTGCCTGAGATTTGTGACAATGAGTTTGGACTCGAAGTGACACAACCAGTCGCTAAACGTAGCTGCAGTCACGGGATTGTAACGTCAATTTTATCAGAGGCCACCGCGCACCCTCATTACCCCAGGGACCGACCATAAACCTAAACTTTTTAAGTTTATTATTTCTGTTATCTGTTTATCGATGGTCCTTGAAACAGCCCTTAGGTTGTTATACGTCCTTACTAATTACGGGGAAAGCAGGTAGTTACCTAATGGGAAAAACCCAATACTTGACTAACGAAAAAGCTGGGTTTTTCCCATAAACAATATTACCTACTAGCCGCGTTGGTAGGAGGCTTTCTCCTCCTATCTTCATTTATTAACATGACCTATAACTAATTGGCATCGTGGATCGTTACCCTCACTTTTTCTAACGGAAGGAGCGAACAGCGAATCCGCGTTGTTAATTAAAAAGGGCGTACCCACACCGAGCTTTCCTCCGTAATGAGACGAGGACACCTAGGGAGAAATAGACAAAACCATCGAACAGTGAACATCTCTCCGAACAGTGTAAACCTGTGCTGTGCTAGAAAATAAAGACAATAGTTGTGTTACGACTCAGCTATTTTGTTTCATCAACCAACCCCTAAGTTTACGTGACAGGATGAATGTTTTACCTAACAGAGATATGGAGTAATCGTATAGCTCTCCTTAAAAAACTATAGTTGTAGCGGCACGCGACAGTAAATCCTCCAACGGTTTCTGTGTTGTGGCTCACTACACAAGAGATTGCGGACAAGATGATTGCCAGATGTCGATATATCTTCATAGTATATTTCCAGCTAGCCTAAGGACCCGCTATAAATCTTAGGATTTATTTAGCTAAGCTTCTTCAAACTGACAAATAGTCTTAGTTTTAGCAGCCCCTAAATCTATCACCTACTACGGGAAGATAGGGGAAATCTGCTTTTCTCACGTACGGCGCTTCCTGCTAGCAACTCTCTCTCAAGGGTGGTTAGCATCCTTCTTTAACCACCAACATAGAAATTAACCAATTAACAGCAACGTCCATTTCCCTCACTTTCCGAACGAAGGCTTTCCTCGACGAATCCGATGATCTCGTGTCCTTATACACACCCCATCATAGTTTTCCTCTGCAGGATCATCGTGACGGAAAGTCATTCTCTCGTCAGGTCTCATTAGCGAATTACATAGCGTCTTCACGGTCAGTGAATACTCTACGTTCTAACAAAGAGGCTTTGGAAGAAAACACATTTTGTTATCCCGTTGACCGTTCGTTATCAAATCTAGGACAATTGTTATTAGTATCTTGAGTGTCCGATCACCGCGGTTACTTGTCGAATTCCGTATTAACCATACTTGCACCAATAAATATTATCTCTTTTGTATAACAACAATGTCTAATTTGAGTGAAGATTCGTTACACGTTGCTAACCCTAATCATAGTGTGAACTCGACATATATATATGTCGGAGAAGCGTCAGGAATAGGGTTGTAGGCGTTTGATAAATCTTCATTGGAATTGACCATCGTTGTGATATAACAAAGGCGCGGCTTGCTAACATGAGTAGGGATACTACAGACTCGACAATCAACCGTGGCGGTTGGACACTCGCGATACTAGTCATGTTGATCTTAATAACGAATCCGCGGTCAACGGGATGATAGATGTACGTGCTCACAAAAATCTAAGTCGGACTCTTCGTTAAAACGTGGAATATCCACCGAGCGTACAGACTCTAAGTAACTCGCTAATACGACTTCACGAGAGAATGACTCTCCGTCGCGATGATGCTGCAGAGGAAAACTATGATGGGGTGTGTCTGAGGACACGGGATCATCGGATTCGTCGAGGATAGCCTTCGTTCAGAAGGTGAGGGAATTTGGCGTTGCTGCTAATTGGTCAATCTCCATATCGGTGGTTAGAAAAGGATGCTAGCCGCCCTCGAAGGAAAGTTGCTAGTGGGAGACGCCGTTCGTTGAAACATAAGTCTCTCCTATCTTCCCGTAGCTGGGACAAAGACTGTTTGTTTGAAGGACTTTAGTCAACTAAATCCTAAGATTTATAACGGACCCTCAGGCTAGCAGAGACGCATCGACATCTGGCAATCATCTTACTCGAAGAATAGGGTCTGCGTGTGGCGAGCTACGGGACGGAGACCGTTGGAGTGTTTACTGTCGAGTGCTACCACTATTTCCTTTTTAGCACGTTCATCGCCCAGCGTGTTTCGGCTATGTTTCCTGCGGGGCCCAAATCCGACCGTGGCTACGTCCAGTGACCCGCTATGTCACTTCTAGCCCGAACCCATCGTCATAAAGCCAGATTGGAACATTAAAACTATTTCTTATTTTTATTACTTAAGTGTAGCTATAGTAAAAGTCTGGGCTAGGGTATTGGGGGTTTTCTCAACATTCCAGACGGGGAAATCCCGATGTTCTTTCATATCCGACAAATATATTTAGTTCTGAAATGGAGAAAGCGATAAACTTTCCAGCTAGAGTATTCCGAGGGATCTCATGGCAGATATCTCAGATCTTTGATTTAGTCGAGAAGCATACTTGTGAGACGTACATCAGTGATTTTTTCATCCTCAAAATGTTCAGTAAACAGTGTGAAAATATATTTGAATGAGAGGAGAGTAGTGATGACGAAGTAGTGAAATTTAGAAAAAAAATTATAAATAGAATTTCATCGAGTTCGAATATTCAGGAAGCCACGGTCGGATTTGGGCCCCGCAGGAAACATAGCCGAAACACGCTGGGCGACGAACGTCTTAACTCGAAGAAGAAGAGCGTCACCATACGTTGGTGACGGGGCCCCCACGGAAGTATACCCGTCGCACGAATATGTGCGACATGGCGACGAACATGTTAAGGAGAGCTATCGAATTACTCCATACCTCTGCCAGACAAAGCGTTCATCCCGTGACCGCGGCCTCGTCCTGCGACTGGCTGTCGCCTAGAGCCAAAGCTCACTATCGCAAGTGTCGAACAATTACAATCGAATTGAATAACTACAATTGTTTAATTACAGCTATGGTAGATCTAGATTACAATGTTGCGGGATTATCCAAAATTCCAAGGCTCCGGTGTTCTTTCTTCTCCGACATATACATATATCATATATATGTCGGAGATAAAAGGAAAGCCGAAGCCTTTCCTTGGAAATTTTGGGAACATCCTCTAGTACTCTAGCCTAGATTTTATCATAGCTGTAATTGTTCAAGATTTGTGATAGCGAGATTTTGTTCGAGGTGACAATTGGTCGCCGAACGTAGCCACGGTCACGGGATGGACGTTTTGCCTAACAGAGGTCTGGAGTGGTTGTATGGGTTTTCCGAGAAATGTGGTTGTGGCGGCATGCGGCCTCGGGAGCGGGCCTAGCCACGTGTGATGTTGCCTCGGAGGTGCCGATACAATGGGACATACATTGTATTAATAATCAAACTCCAGGCAGAAACTGCCTAACAACGGCGTTTGGAACTTTCTCGATGCTTCCAACGAGTGTGTATCAAACTTCAGGCAGAAACTGCCTAGCAACGGCGTTTGGAACCTTCTCGATGCTTCCAAACGAGTATAGAAAACAAATGCAATCGTACAGCGAGAAAAATCTCCACGAGGCTGGCATTTCGTGCGGTTGCCTTGGAGAGTGACACATCGAGCATTTTCAACAATCGTATTTTTGCGCCTAAGATTAGTTTACGCTTAGTAAAGAGTTATCCCGCCGACCGTGGATTCGTTTGAACCCAAAAACATTGTTAATAGCGTTCATTAAACTTATTATTCGTAATCATACTATTCATTAAACTTACTATTCGTTAAACTTATTTTTCATTAGACTTATTATTTGTTAAGCTTTGTAGTAGTCTTGTATATACGTGTAAATATAATCTCGGCTTTGTGAAACGATGGCTAATCCACGTGAAGAGTTGTTATTACCCAAAATTCCAATCATAACCCGACATATATATATGTCGGGTTCACATTATGATTAGGGTTAGGGGCGTGAAACGAATCTTAATTTGGATTACACATTGTTGTTGTGCAATAGAGAAGACATTGACTAGTGCAAATACGATTATTGCAGAATTTGACAAGTAACCGTGGTAATTAGATACTCGAGAAGCTAATGACAATGATCCTAGATTCGATAACGAATCCGCGGTCAGCGGGACAGCGAATTGACTTTCCGTCAAATTCTAAGTTGGACTTTATATTAAAACGTGCAATAATCACTGTTCGTAGAACGTTACTTAAATCGTCGATGAGATCGTACGAGAGAGTGTCTCTCCGGCACGGTGACGCTACAGAGGAAAAACTATAATGGGGTGTGTCTAAGGGCACGAGATCACCGGATTCGTCGAGGATAGCCTTCGTTCGGAAAAGTGAGGGAAATTGACGTTGCTGTTAATTGGTGAATTTCCATGTTGGTGGTTAGAAAAAGATGCTAGCCGTCTTTAAGGGAAAGTTGCTAGCGGGAAGCGTCGTTCGTTAAAAAAATAGATCTCCCCTATCTCCCCGTAGTTGGGCAAAGACTGTTTGTTTGAAGGACTTTAGGTAACTAAATCTTAATATTTATAACGGCCCTCAGGCTAGCTGAACATGTACTGTGGAGGGCAGTTCTGCCCGAGCAGTCGAGCTATGCGGACGTGAGAACCAGTGCCTCCGTAAATGCGACAAGTGGGAAAGAAAAGTGAAGTGTAACACAACCATTATAATAAAACTAAAGGATGGAAAACATCCAAAAAATACCAACTATAAAAATCCTAAACAAAGGCGAAACATATGCCATAAACAGAGCAATAGACCAACAGTGCTCAAATAAACCAACAAGTGAAGTGGATTGCTCGGATACAAACGAAATAGCGATGGAAATTACAAAAAAAGATGACGAAAAAAATAATACTAGCAATGTTCCACCACATTACAACGAAAGCTGGAAGACTGTAACTCCCAGCAAAAAACGAAGGATAAACACAAGCACAAATGCTAAGAGGACGATAGAACCAGAAGGACAAAAATGGCTACAGGAAATTCCTATACATAACTCTTTCAGCTCACTGCCAGAAGAGATGGATGTAGACCCAGCTGATAAACCAATAACAAACATTCCTAAACCTCCACCAATCTTCATTGATGCTAAAATAATAGATCCTCTCATCGAACTGCTAAACATCACGGCAGGAAAAGAAAATTACACCATCAAACAACTCAAACTAGAACAGGTAAAAGTACAAACCAATACCCCAGAAATATATAGAAAAGTAACAAAAGCGCTAAAGGAAAAAAACGCCGGGTATCATACCTACCAACCCAAATCTGATAAAAGCTACAAAGCAGTAATCAGAGGCTTACATCCTAAATCGAACACAAACAACATATGTGAGGAATTAGCCAAAATCGGACACCAGGTGAGAACGATCAACAACATAACCAGATTTGACACCAAGCAACCACTACCGCTATTTTTAATAGAACTAGAACCTAAAAATAATAACAAAGAAATTTTCGAAATTAAGAAAATTTTAAACACGATAATTACAGTTGAGCCACCCAGGCACAAAAAAGACATACCGCAATGTATGAGGTGTCAACAATATGGGCATACAAAAAATTACTGTAACAGAAACCCGGCGTGTGTCAAATGCGCAGGAAAGCACCTAACAGCTAACTGCCCACACACGGGAAAAATAAATAACGCAAAGTGTTTCAATTGCGGTGGAAATCACCCAGCTAGCTATAAAAAAGGCTGCCTAGTCAGAAAACAGCTACAAAGCAAACTTTTCCCGCCGATAAGAAACAGGACACACAACAACTTCCAAATGCAGCAGGACAACACAGAATCAGTGACAACGCCAAAACCGCAATACGTAATAAACAATAACCACAGTAACACCGTTAGCAGACGAAGCTACGCGCAAGTAGTCAACCGGTCATTACCCAAAGAAAATCCAGAACAAATCAATCATAGCAACGACGCTCTAGAAATCAAAGAATTACTGAAACACTCCATAAAAAACACCGAAATGCTCACAAAAATGGTAAGCGAACAAAACGAAGCCATCAGGCAGCAAACTCAACAAATAACAGTTATGCTGCAAATACTTACTAACATGCTGAGCAAAAAATAAAAATAGACACGCTCAAAATAGCAGCCTGGAACTCTAATGGCCTACAACAAAGGGCCCTAGAAGCTAAAACATTCCTGTATAGCAACAATATAGATATACTGCTTGTTTCGGAAACACATTTCACTGTAAAGAGCTATTTAAAAATCCCGTACTACACCATATACGACACCAAGCATCCCTCAGGAAAAGCACAAGGAGGGACGGCAATAGTAATAAAAAACGACATTAAACACCACTTACACAGCCAGGTTAGTAAGGAACATATACAAGCAACCACCGTTACTGTACAAACTAACAGCAACCAACTACAGTTGTCGGTAGTATATGCACCACCGCGTCACAAAGTTACAACCCAAATGTGGGAAGAATACTTTAGCCGCTTAGGTGACAGGTATATTGCAGCTGGCGACTTTAACTCAAAACACACACTATGGGGATCAAGAATCACCACACCTCGAGGTAGAACCTTGGAAAAGCACATTAAAAATAATAACCTCAATATACTATCCATAGGAAGACCGACATACTGGCCGACAGACCTGAGCAAAATACCCGACCTACTAGATTTTGCAGTTACAAAGGGGCTAAACGCAAATAGACTAAACATAGCACCTAGTCTCGAGCTTACCTCCGACCATACGCCCATAATAATAACATTCAGTATCAAGCCATTACTTCACAGCAACTCAGAGACGCTATGCAATAAAACCACCAACTGGGAAACATTTAAAGAAATAATAGAAAGCAATATCAGCTGCAACATCCCACTGAAAACACCTGAACACATCGATCAAGCAGTAACAACATTGACAGAAATTATTCAAGAAGCAGCAAGGGCAACCACTATACCTGTAACAACCAACAGACAAACAAAAACAATTCCACTGGACATCCTCGACAAAATCAGAGAAAAAAGAAAAGCGAAAGCAAAATGGCAAAAACACAGAACAAAAGAAAACAAAAAACACCTAAACAAACTTGCAAAGGAAATAAAAAACAAAATAAAAGAGCACAATAACAACGAGTTCACAAAATTCATAGAATCACTATCTGCACACGAGAACTCCAACTACTCACTTTGGAAAGTCACAAAAAAAATAAAGAAGCCAATAAAACTAGTCCCAGCAATCAGAAAAGCAGATAATACATGGGCAAGAAGCAACGAAGAACAAGCTGAAGAATTTTCCAGCCACCTAAGCAACATATTTACACCACATAATATCAATAATAGCAATCACAACTGCCATTTGGACGAGGAAGAGGTAACCACTAGTATCGCAACTGACAATCATTACAACATACCTAAAACAACAGCACATGAAATTAGAAACATAATCGAGAAAACAAAAAATAACAAGGCACCAGGAATCGACCTAATCAATGGTAAAATCCTGAAAAACCTTCCTCCAAAAGCGATACGACTAATTACAATAATCTTTAATGCAATATTAAGAATCCAATACTATCCTAAACTATGGAAACTAGCACAGATCATAATGTTACCTAAACCAGGCAAAGACCCACACCAAACAGTATCGTACAGACCAATATCACTACTTCCAGTATTCTCCAAAATACTGGAAAAAATAATTTACGCCCGCCTAAAACCAATAATAGAGAAGGAAAAACTAATACCAGATCACCAATTTGGATTCAGGAACAAACACTCCACGATAGAGCAAATGCACAGACTCACAAACGAAATAATACTAGCAATAGAAAACAAACAATACTGCACAGCCCTCTTTATGGACATCGAGAAAGCATTCGACAAAATAAACCACGATAGTCTACTTCAATCAATCAGGAAACAATTCCCGGAGCAGATATACCATTTAACTAAATCCTACTTAAGCAACAGAACCTTTACAGTAAAAATTAAAGATACATACTCTCAAGTTAAAGACATCAAGGCAGGGGTTCCGCAAGGAAGCGTCTTGGGACCAATTCTCTACACACTATACACGGCCAACATACCAACAACCACCAACAGCAAAATACTGACATTTGCGGATGACACTGTGGTACTAGTCAGGCACATTAACCCAGCAACAGCAGTCGCATTGCTACAAGAGCATATTGCAAAAATAGAAAAGTGGTTTCAAGTTAAACAAATTAAAGCAAACCCTGATAAATGCAACCACATTACATTCACACTGCGAAAACAGTTACCACCAAACATTACACTCAACGGCACGCACATAATACAAACAAGGCAAGTCAAATACCTAGGACTACACTTTGATACACGATTCACATGGAAACAGCATATCAAATCAATAATAAGCAAAATACAGATAGCAAGGAGACAGATGTACTGGTTAACAAGTCGAAAACCCAAACTAAGCATAGAAAACAAATTAAAAATCTACAAAACCATCATAAAACCAATCTGGACGTACGGAATACCACTATGGGGAACAGCAGCAATGAGCCATATAACCAAACTAGAGGCAATGCAATCTAAAATACTCAGAACAATAGTAAACGCCCCAGGGTACGTTAGAAACGAGGACATACGGAAAGACCTTGGAATACCAACGGTCAAGGAAGAGATTAGCAGATTCGCAAGAAGGTACAGAGAAAGATTAGCAACGCACCCGAACCAGCTGGCAGCGGAAACGATCATCACATTCATCGAAAGGAGATTAAAAAGGAAACATCCAGTAGATCTCATAAAGGATATACCCTAACAAGCACGAAGATGGTACCCCACTGGGGGTAGCCACCCACATGTTATATTATTAAGCAGCTATAACATTTTACCAAATGTCCTACTGGACAAATTGTAAAATTTAAAAAAAAAAATAAAAAAAAAAAATGTACTGTGGAGAGGCGCCGGCATCTGGTAACCATCATACCCGAAGAATAGGGTCTGCGTGTGGCGAGCCACGGGACAGAAACCGTTGAAATGTTTACTGTCGCGTGCCGCTACAACTATTTCTTTTAAGGAGAGCTATAGAATTACTCCATACTTCTGTTAGGTAAAAACGTTCGTCCCCTGACCGCGGCTACGTTCGACGACTGGTTGTCGCCTCGAGCCTAAGCTCTTTATCACAAATCTCGAACAAATACAATCGGATTGAATGACGACAATTGTTTAATTACGCCTACTAGATTACGGGGTTAAGGGGTTTTCCCGAAGTTTCAGAGGGAAGGCTCCGATGTCCTTTCATCTCCGACATATATATGACGGATTATCATTACAGTTAGGGACGTATAATAGATCTGCCCGTGAATTGGCCATCGTTGTTATGTACTATAGATGATATCTTACTGATACAAATGTAATTACTACAGAGTTTAACAAGTAATAGCGGTGATGAGATAATCGAGATGTTGGTGACAATGAATTTAGATTCGATAACGAATCCACGGTCAACGGGATGAGGAATGCGATTTGATCCACGATTCTGGTGTGACTCAACGTACTTGTCCATAGTACAAGTAGAACTTATCTGACTAAATCTCAGTCCAAGTGGAGCTGCCCTTACCCCACGCATTCTACATAGTTTTTTTATTTGTTCATTAATCATTGCAAAGCGATGCCAATCTAAGATCTACGTTAACACAACACATTCTAGATTCTAGACCATACAAATTTTCTTTTGAAATCTATGGGTGATTTGATCTAGACTAATAACTCGGGGATATCATAGGATATCGCAGGAATATCATGGGACATGATAGAGACATTATGGGACGTATGTGTTTTAGTTATTATAAAATAGATATACCTAGGCTATAACTTACAACTTATTACATAACCTTCGTAACCATCTATGTAATCGTTCTGTGAGAGAAAGATATTGCGTCATGAATGATACTGTCAAATTGGTAAAGATCCATGTAATTATTCTGTGACAAATAGATATTATATTCATACCTAAGGTAAGAGATCAATGTGTATAACATTCGACGTCAAAAACGGAGTAGAAGGGGAGTTTGGTTATCAGCATAATCTAGACAGTTGCGGGGATGTGTGAAACCCAAGGCTACAATGAAGTATTCCGGATAGTTGCATTTCTCTGACACTTTATATGAACAGAGTACATTGGATATAAATCCAATGTAAAAAAACAAATGTGTGCAGCATTTGGCGTCAAAAAAGGTGTGCAGAACGCGCGTTTCGTTGTCAGTATATCTCAGACAGGTGCAGAGATGTGCGAACTCGAATGCTACAATGAACCATTTAAAATTTTTTTTTTATTTATTTCTTTCAATTTTACAATTTGTCCAGTAGGACATTTGGTAAAACATTATAGCTGTTTAATAATATAACATGTGGGTGGCTACCCCCAGCGGGGTACCATCATCGTGTTTGTTAGGTTATATTCTTTGTGAGATCTGCTGGGTGATTCCTTTTTAATCTTCTTTCTATGAATGTGCTGATTGTTTCCGTTGCCATCCGGTTCGGGTGCGTTGATATTCTTTCTCTGTACCTTCTTGCGAATCTGCTAATCTCTTCCTTGACCGTTGGTATTCCAAGGTCTTTCCGTATGTCTTCGTTTCTAACGTACCATGGGGCGTTTACTATTGTTCTGAGTATTTTAGATTGCATTGTCTCTATTTTGGTTATATGGCTCATTGCTGCTGTTCCCCATAGTGGTATTCCGTACGTCCAGATTGGTTTTATGATTGTTTTGTATATTTTTAATTTGTTCTCTGTGCTTAGTTTGGATTTTCGACTTGTTAACCAGTACATCTGTCTCCTTGCTATTTGTATTTTGTCTATTATTGCTTTAATATGCTGTTTCCATGTGAATCGTGTATCTAAGTGGCGTCCTAGGTATTTGACTTGCCTAGTTTGTACTATGTGTGTGCCGTTTAGTATAATGTTTGGTGGTTTCTGTTTTCGCAGTGTGAATGTTATGTGTTTGCATTTATCGGGGCCATTTTAAATGACTGCCTGTCACGGTACTCCCTTTATACCGAAGGTAATAAACTTATGTGCGTACCATTCGCTGTCAAGAATGGCATATTACGTGCATGTCATTGTCAGGATACTCCAGATAGGTGCAGACATGTGCGAAGTCGAGTGCTACAATGAACCATTTTAAATAAGTGCAATCCGCGGCAATTTGTTTATGTTTAATGTCAGAAGCTTACGTACCATTCGGTATCAAAAATGGAGTATTGCGTGCATTTCGTTATCAGAATACGCCAGACAGGTGCAGAGTTAAAATGAACGGGGCTGTCTTTATGCCTAAGGTAAGAAACTAATGTGTGTAGCATTTGCCGTCAAACAAAGTGTGCAGAACGCACGTTTCGTTGCCAGGATATCCCAGACAGGTATGGAGATAAGTGAAGTCAAGGACTATGATGAACTGTTCTAAATTATTGCATTGCACGACGCTGTTTTCATATGTAAGGTAAGAGATTTAACGTGCGCGCTTTACGGCATCAAAAACGGAGTATGTTTCGTTCGAAACGTTCAACTTGGATAGCTGGAACCATCAACTGTACAATGGTTGTCTGGTAACGAGTGCAGTCTCACGGATTACGCAAAGGAAAGTCCTTTTATTAACAATTTTTGGCACTCTACTTGTTACGTCCCGTGATCCAACCATATATTCTAATCCATTGTTCGGTCAAGATGATCACTAGCTGTTTAAACATATTTGCTCGGACACGCAATAATCCCAAGGAACCATTAATTGCCGTCATAAGATACAATGGATACTTAAAGTCGAGATGCTCCTTTGAATTATTGCTCATTATGGCCAAACATGAGATAAGCGGGTTTTCCCATGTACGATATTCGAAGGCCGCTTCCACCCGCGAGCGACCGTTGGTGGGGGGGGGGGGCAGCCAGCACCCATCACTAATTTTCCTTCTCGACATCACCGTCACCGAACATCACTTCCTAACAACTCTTCGGTAAAAAAAAATACTTGCTATCTACTCTTCAGTAAGAACACTCCTACATTTATCACACGCAACATTCGTAGACACTTGTAGTATTCAGAAGTTGTTGGAAATAAATAGTGATATTATAATTGTTGACTCAGTGTTAATATCATTCAAATCACCTCTACTATCTTAATCGAAATTGGGGATCGGCTGATTTGTGAGGTCGATTATCGTATCGAGACGAGAACTTACGACTCTCATTGACGCGTTATATTGCAAATGCATTTCCCTGCGAATACGGTCGAACACTATTAACACTCCGGACACAATAATCACCATAATAGGTGCGGCCGCTATAATATCCTAATTCGGCAGGAGCGATAAAACAGTTATTGTTAGCGATTGACAAATGTGATAAGTGTTACGCCGCGCGACCCTCTACCTGGACCAGGTCATACGCGGCGGGCCAGACGGACGCCAGATGTCCACTCATCCTTACGGCGGACCCTCATTAAGCTTAAGGGCCCATCATAAACCCCAGAAGTTGCAATCTAAGGTCCTTCCTAAAGCACTTTATAACGCCTATTGTTTACTACGGCTTGACAAGGGAAAGTTGGTTTTTCCCACTTGCGATGCTCCTACTAACAACCTTCTATCGAAGGCATTTAAGGCCTTCCTAATACAAACAGCAACAATGCATATTACCCTCACTCTCCTGCCCCAGCTTTCCTCCGACATAGCATCGTCGCTGTGCCTCACTCTTCCTACTACATCAAGCGGGTCAGGACATTCACTCTTCCTAAGACAGCACGCGGGTCAGGACGTCTACTGCTCCTACGACTTCAGGAGAGTCAACTCTACATATTTTACAAGTCAAGAAACTCACACAACTCTCCAGTTCAGACAGCAGAGCAAGCCAGTTTACCTCCAGGATCCACGCAAGTCAGTCAGTCAACAAGGCGAATATAGTCAGGTCGTATTCATCCGTATTGTATATTAATCGTGTATCACATCAAGTTGTTGGATTGGATAAATATACGCAACCTGTTAACCGCAGCGTTGTTCATTATTTAACTACCCTTATTATCCCAAAAGAAATAAGGGATCGCACGATTCGTGGCGTCGATCAGTCAATCGTAACGGGAATTTACGCCTCCCGTTGACGCGCTTCTTCGAGATCGCGTCTCCCCGCGAACGTACGAAAATACAATAAGCACGTGCTGTTCGTTCAATGTCTCGCAAGAAGAAAAGCATGGACTATTGCTGTACAGTAATACATATATTGTGTGATAGTGTGTCTAATCTGAAATATTGTAGAAGTAAAGAAATCTATACTTCGTTGTGATTATAGGATATCCTGTTCTATTTATATTTTATTTATAATTTCATATAAGATTTTAGCTTTAATCCAAATCAACACTAGTATATTGAATCAATAACATCGTACGTGACATGGGCGTACAAATTTTTTTTTTTTTTTTTTTATTATGTTTATTGAAATTACAATCAATTCTCGCGTTGAGAATTTTCAGTAATTTTTCTGGCGTGGCGCAGTAACATGGCAAATTATATATAATAAGTTATTACTTGTTACAGATTAGTATGATTGTAAGTAGGTATAGTAAGTGATTAGATATTACTTAATATAGGTAGTTAATCAAATCTAGCGTTTAGGTCTAGCGGGTAGTGTCTCTTCAGCCTGCGGATCTGGTCCGACGTATCAAGCAGTCCAGTGATTAGGGGGTTTCAGTGTTTGTTGACTCTTTTGCTATATCTGTCGCTATATTTTGCTATTTCCTCTTTGACTGTGGGTATCTTGAGGTCGCGATGAATTGTTTCGTTGGTTACATACCATGGAGCATCAACTAAGGATCTCAGCGTCTTCGATTGGAAGCGTTGAAGTATTTCGATGTTGGAGTTACTTGCTGTTCCCCATAGTTGAATTCCGTAGGTCCAGACAGGTTTTATTACGGTCTTGTAGAGGGTAATTTTATTCTGTAGGCTTAGTTTGGAGAGTCGGCCCGTGAGCCAATAGAATTTTTTCAGTTTGTCCTTTAGTTGCTTCGTTTTATCCGAGATGTGGTTTTTCCATGTGAGTCTTCTGTCCAGGGTCATGCCCAGGTATCTGACTGAGTCCTTGCTAGGAATAATTGTATTGTTGATGGTGACCTGGGGGCAAGTTTGTTTTCGGAGCGTGAAGGTTACATGTGAGGATTTTTTCTCGTTAATTTTGAAGCCCCATTTATGAAACCACTTTTCCATGGAGTCGAGACCTCACTGGAGAGTGGATGAGGCAATTGCCGAATCTGCGTGGGAAGCTAACAGCGCTGTGTCGTCAGCAAATGTTGCTATTGATATCTCATTGGATATAGGTAGGTCGGCAGTGTAGATGGAGAACAGCAGGGGTCCGAGGACACTACCTTGGGGTATGCCAGATTCTATTGGGAATGTTGTGGAAGTGGCGTCTAAGCATTTTACCATGAATTTTCTATTGGTTAGGTAGGACTTTAGGATGGAGTAGTAGGGGTGTGGTAGGATCTGTTTGAGTTTATATAGCAGCCCATCGTGCCATACTTTGTCGAATGCCTGTTGGATGTCTAGGAATACCGCTGAGCAGTATTTTTTCTTTTCAAGAGTTTGGCTGATCATGTGGGTTATGCGGTGGATTTGCTCTACTGTTGAATGTTGTTTCCGAAAGCCGAATTGGTGATCTGGGAGTGTTTTCAGATCTTCTAGGATTGGAAGGAGTCGGTTCGCTAGCATCTTCTCGAATAGTTTAGACAGGGTAGGTAGAAGACTGATTGGGCGGTAGGAGCTGGCTTCATATATCGGTTTTCCGGGTTTAGGGATGAGGGTAATCAGTGAGATTTTCCAGGCCTTAGGAAAGTGTCCAAGGCGAAGAATAGCGTTAAAAATCGATGCAATGAGTGCAATCCCTTTAATGGGAAGCTCCTTGATTGCTTTATTGCCTATTAGGTCGTGCCCTGCTGCTTTCTTGGGATTTAGGCGACTGATTGATTCTATTATCTCTGCTGAAGTGAAAGGTTCAATAGGGGGGGGGGACATTTGGAAGGGAGAGTGCAGGTATTCGGTAACGTCCGCGGCAGCTTTGGAGGAATGGGGATTGAATACTTTGGTCAAGTATTTGGCAAACAGGTTGGCTTTTTCTATAGGGCTACGCGCCCATCCTCCTTGCGGACGGCGGATAGGAGAGATTACTTGGGGGGGGGGGGGGTCGTGAGTTTCCTGGAGGCCTTCCATAGTGAGTAGTTGGAGTCGGCTGTGGGGGACAGATTGGTGAGATATTTTTGGAAACAGTCATTTTTGTAATTTTTGATGATTTTAGTTAGCTTCCTAGTTGCGTTGTTTAATTTGCGTTTGTCGTCCGGTGTTCTATGGGTCTGCCATACTCTTCTTAGTCTACGTTTTTCTGCTATTTTTTTTAGTATGTAGTGGGGATATTCATGTTTGCTGATAGACGTCTTAGTAGGTGTGGAGAGGCGGATAGCGTTTATTATGCTCATGTTTAAGTTTTCCGTGGCTGCTTCGATATCTTCATTGGTTTTTAGTGAGGTTAAGGCTGACGTTGAGTGATTAAATATTTCTCTAAAGAGCTGCCAGTTGGTGAGTTGGTTATGAATAAGACCATTGGGTGTATTCTCGATGATTGTTGAACTGACTGTTGCTAACACGGGGGAGTGATCAGAGGAGAGATCAGCCCAGGAGTTGATTCGGACGTATCTTGACGAGATATTTTTGGTTATGTAGAAGTCCAGAAGGTCGGGTATTTTGTTAGTGTCAGTGGGCCAGTATGTGGGTTCGTATGTGGTAAGGTAGTTGAGATTGTTGGTTATTATACTGTTTAAGAGATTTTTGCCTCTTACTGTAACCAGTCTGCTGCCCCATTGGGTGTGTTTGGCGTTATAGTCTCCTCCAGCTATGAATCTATTGCCCAGGGTATTGAGGAAGATGTCAAAGTCTGCTTTGGCGATGGAGTGTCTGGGAGGGCAGTATATTGCTGAAGTGGTGATTGTACCATGACAGTCTTCTATTGCTACGTTTGTTGCTTGGAGGTAGTCTTTCTGGAAAGATGGAAGTTCGTAGTGCTTAATGCTGGATTTGATTATGATTCCAGTGCCTCCGTGGGCCTTTCCGCTGGGATGTTGGGTATGGTAGAAATTATAACCATTTATTTTTAGGTAGTTTTTGTCGGTGAAGTGGGTTTCCGATACGAGCATTACGTCGATTTGCTGCTGTTTTAGGAAGAGTTCTAGCTCAAGTTTGTGTTGAGCTAGACCGTTGGCATTCCACAGAGCTATGCGTCTTGGTTTTATTTTGCGTCGGTGCGTATTATTTTGTTCATGATGACTGTTAGTAGCGATATCATGTTACTTAATTGCTCTGATTGTTTTTCTATTAGTTTTTCAAGTCTAGAGATGTTGTCTGTGTTTGGGGAATTGGGGACACTATTTTGAGAATAGTCTCTGCGGCTATTCGGATTGTTTTGGATTCCTTGTACTGCTTGGGCATAGGAGGTTGAAGTAGTGGTGAATTTGGGAGAACCGGGTATTTGTTTGGTTAAGAGGATTGAGGTAGAAGTGAATTTAGGAGGACTAGGTGTTTGATTGGTAATTTCTTTTGCTCTGAGTAGGGGCACTTATTTGTGTACAGGATTTTGTAGGCTGAGCAGCCTTTGTAATTGGCAGGGTGGTCACCTTGGCAGTGGATGCACTTCGCTGGGGTATCCGGTGATTTACTGCACTGGTCGGTGGAGTGTGTACCTGCACACTTAACGCAGCGGAAGGTATGGTTGCAGTATTTTTGCGTGTGACCATACCTTTGGCACCTTTTACATTGCACTATTTCTTTTTTAACAAGCGGTGGTTCAAATTTTACTATTGATTTCATTAGACGACTAATATTGTATATTTCCTTATTGTTGGGTTTTTGTTTTAAGTCTATAAAAAATAAGGATAACGGGTCTTTCGAGACTCTGTGTCTTATGTTGCTCACGTTGGTGACTTCGTGGCCAAGTTTTGAAAGTTCGAATTTTAGTTCATCCAAGTCGGCTGAGTGGTGGATGTTGCGTAGGACCACCCGGAAAGGTCTTTCCTGCTTGAGTTGGTAGGTGTGGAAGTTGGCGTTTAAGGTCCTCAGCAGCTTGGTCAGATTTCTGTACGCATCGGGGTTTGTTGGCAGTATTTTTACCTTGTTGTTAGTTATCTTCAGATTATAGTCCTCCTTGGAGATTTCTCTCTCAATGGACTTGATCATTGTTTGTATGTCGATGACATCGTCGACGAATATTGGTGGGGGAGGCGGGTTCCTCTGAGCGGTTTGAATTGGCGGCGGATCTGCGATTTCCATGGGGTCGTTTGAGGTTCCTAATACGGCGAACCTGTTGTGTGTGTTTATTTGGGTTGTTGACTGTTCGTTTTGGGTGGCGTTTGTGTTTATTTTTGGTGCTTCTATTTTTCGCTTCTTACAATTTTTAGCGTCATTGGTACGGGGGGATCTGCTGCACTTTTGCCACGGAGGAGGTAACGCGGGGTAGTTATGAATTTGCTCAGGGGAGCCTGGTCGTGTTTCTTGCGCCATCATCGAGCTAGTTAATTCAAAATGAATTACTAGTCGTGAGGCTTTGAGGCTTAGTATTTGGATAGAGGTTAGAAGCTTAGGATTTTTTTTCTCTAAAGCATAGGAAACACTTGGCTGTGTTCACTTTCGACGGATGGGCGACACGTGTTGTTTTACGAACTTCACAGGGCACTAGACACACGTCTGCACGCTTCGGCACTCAACTGCGAACTGATGGGCGTACAAATGGTAAGAAGTTTCGGTGATCCCCAAAAAGTGGAACACGAAAAAGCATTGCATGTCACGTCTATTGCTATTCTGTACCTCGTCCGTGACATAAGAAATACATTGATTTTTGTCGAGGTCGGCATTTCAGACGTTTCAGGACATAAGACGCGATAAAATAAATTCCCATGTAACATCAGTGTTATTAACTGTCCTGTATACGGGACATCGCATTGATGTTGGAAGTAATTAAATTTTGCGGTGCTGCCACAGGTGAAGAATTGTTAGCCAATGAAGAATCATAGCCAATGAAAGCACCTAAAAATACATATTTAGACATAGAAAAATAAATAGATTAGATTTGAAATTATAAATATTTTCGGTGTCTTGAATGTTTAAATAAAAGCAGTAATAGCAAAATGTGATATAAGAATTGAGAAAGAATCGGTGCGCAATATGTGTTCCATTAACTGGCGCAGGATATTACAGAAAGATACATGCAATGTTAAATACTTTTATTACACATATGCTGTAATCACTATTATATTTATAATGTACTTATAATATTTAGATAATATCTTACTTCTCTATACAAAAATAATTACAATAATAATCGTTATTGGCATAGGCAAAATCGTTATTTATTGAAATTTATTGAGCACAATTATTTTTTTTTTCTTATTTTACACAAGTAAACCTATATTAAAAGTCATTTAAAATTATAAGATCTTAATTATCTCTTATACACATACATACACGTGTTTATAGATGCGTATGCTTGTATGTCGTGTATATTCATATTTAAATTCATTCTGTAATACCTACAACGCATTCTAACAATATATCAAAGTCTTTTATTACACTGGTAATATGAATTTTTGACAAAATACTGAATATTTCTTCTTCTTTCTTTCTTTTCTCTTCCACTGTTTGTCGCTTTCTTGCCATTTCTTCTACTTCTGTCTTTCTTCTTTTGTTTACCACCATTACGTTCATTCGTTATCTCTATCTCGCATACGCGAACCATTCGATAGCATTAAAGAACATTCGAAAGTGTCAATTTTTGTTCACATGCGCTTATTCAAGAACCCTGATCAATTCGTGATTATTAAGAAAATTTCGCTGGTAAACAGTTCATTTTACCGCCGGCCAGAGGAGTCAAACATGTTCGTTTTTCAAACACGTATGTCTATTAAACGAATATCGGCTTAATCATAATTTGAACCCGTGGCGGCGACCGTTTCTTTATTTTACATTATTATTCACACGCTATCTCCGAAAGAAGTTACGCAGAGATGAAAATTAAACAGCGCATGTAACCGTATAACATTCGTAAACGTTTCTGACCTTGTTCAACACTCCTGGCCAGACTATTCGATTTATATAAAAATGGTATAAAATTCGTATTGTGAATCGAGCTTACGATATAATCCAAAATCGATCGAATGGAAGAAACTGTTTAATTGGATGTTAAAGACATAATAGATGCAAAGTGGCATTGACTAAAATAATGGTAATAGTAAAACGCTAATGATTAGAATACTACATTTATCGATAGTCGTTTGCGAGAAACGCGAGCTGCGAAAAACATTTGAATTCGGCTTCCTACGTTAAAAAATTGTGTTTCTTTTTCGAACTTGAATCGTCAACCTATAAAGAAACGTATAGTATATGATAATGGAATGTTTTCTCTGTGTCGTTCACAACAATTTTTGTGAAAGCTCACAACGTAATAAAATAAAATTCGCGCATAAGATCAGCGTAATAAAATGGTTCATTTACTTATAAAAGACAGAAACGCGAAGCACAACATATTGCTCCGAGTAAAATGAGCTTCAATTAAAGTCCGTGGGCACAAGATTATTAACTATTGCATATATTATCCAGATATGCAATAACTTGGAATTACTTTGGTGCGTCACGTTTTCAATTGGCGTTGCAATTATATGGCACGTACTACATAATATAAACTTTACACACTTTGTTCCTTCTTCTTCCTTTTTCTATTCTCAGTCTTCTGAACACGTATCCCTAGAAAACTCGACAAAACGTTCGAGAATTTTATTCCCGTTATGCTTTTCCGCTCTTTCTCCTTTCACATATGCATACCCTCCGCCGGTAATTCATCTAAGATGTAGGGTGATCATATCTCACGTTTTTTAGCAGGTATATGTATATATATATGTATATATATATATATATATATGTATATATCCTCCTAAGCATGTTAAAATATAATACTGCTATAATACATAGTAAATATAACATAAAAGTAGATATTTGTTTAAAAATATAAATCATTGAAAATACTTTCTTGTGAAATTAGCACGAAAAGTAAATAGAAACTTAATATATGAAATTAATACGAAAATATAAAATTGATATAGAACTAATACATGTATCTTTATAAAATTAAGACTTAATATTAATATATCGATATAAAATATTATTGATATTAATGTTTAAACAGCAGAAATCGAATTAATATCAAATAACGGTAATTTAATTTATCTTCAACGCATACTTTGTTATTAAAAACTGGTACTTTGGTTGTGATAGAGTTTGTATACATAAAATTCTAATGATCTTAAAGGAAATGAAAAAGAGTCCTCGGTATCCCTTCTATATCTTCATCTTACTTCTCTCCCTCGAACCTTTCCATTTAATGTAAGGATACGATCACCTTACCATATAACATTCTCTAAGTTAAACAATTTAGGCTAATTAAAGATTAGTACGTAAGTAGCGGGTAACTATTACATATAAGAAAAAAAGAAACATTTCTTCCCATTAAGGGCGGTTAAAGCTTCGAAAATGAGCAACGATCGAATATACAGAATGAGTCTAATATAATCAACAGATGCGTATATTATATTACTTGAAAAGTCTTCAAATTTCTGTAGCTCTCTTTTCCATCTTTAAATTCTAATCACGATTACATAACATCGTTATAATAACACCGCATTTATCTAAATCTGTACACGGAAATTTTCGCATTGTTTATGTCCAACAATAAATAATTAAGTTGCGAAAAAACACCTCCATACGTCTTAACTTTCGACGAATGCTTAATATATGTATATATGTCATCATCATCATCATCATCATCATCATCATCATCATCATCATCATCATAATCATCATCATCATCATAATCATAATCATCATCATCATCATAATCATAATCATCATCATCATCATCATCATCATCATCATCATCATCATCATCATCATCATCATCTTCTTCTTCTTCTTCTTCTTCTTCATCATCATCATCATCATCATCATCATCATCATCATCATTATCATCATCATCAGCATCATCATCAGCATCATCATCATCATCATCATCATCATCATCATCATCATCACATCATCATCATTATCATCATCACATCATCATCATCATCTTCTTCTTCTTCTTCTTCATCATCTTCATCATCATCAACATTATCATCATTATAGTTCTACCGCATTTCTACCAATTATACTCTGAGAAAATGCTAAACGAAAAAAAGAAAAAGGAAAAAAGGACAATCGAATGTTCATCGTTTTGATTGTAGTACTTCGTTCATGGCATCGCAAACGACAACGCGTTATACTTACAAATTAAATCGAAGTGTACAATAAAAGAAAACTTGAGATGGGACAAATTTTCATTTTGAGATTCGCAAGATTAGAATCTAAAACTTCGCGAAGTCTTGAAACTCTTGGAACTCGGAAAACTCATTTCGCTTCGTTTTCTTTTCTAGTAAGAAATATCTATTTTGTCAGGAATTAAAATGTTAACAAAAAAACCAACAAATTAAGTTTTTAATAATTTGTAATGAAACGATTTTAAAGTCTAAAAAACACAAACTTAATTGGATTATTATTGGTTAGATAATAAATTTATATCGTTTCATTCATAATTAATGTTTTCGTAAGTTATTTATATGAATTATTCAGAGCTTCGAATCATAAAAGTTGCTGAAAGTTCTGAATTTCGAGAACATAACATTTTTTTTAATTTTCTTAAACTTGATATTTTGCGAGATTTTTCAAATCTTTGATGCCTTTATGGTTTATTTTGTTTCTTTTACGGACGGTTCAATAGGGCCCGCCAATTTCACGCTCTTCGATCATTAGAACCATTACTGCCGATCGCTGCGCCGTCTGTTGTTTTACCCGCCAAACAGAATACTATTCGAAACATGTATCGAGAATCACGATATCCCGATGATATATCGAAAAATCGTGATCGTTCTCGCTCGATTTACATAACAACTCTATCACAAATCATTTGGAAAGCATATATAATATATTCGTACTATACTTCACGCAAACATTTGTGTATGTGTATTTTTTTTTGCTTTGTTAAATTACTTTCATCTTTCATCGTTCATAGTTTAATAAATACCTTCTGTAACATATGTACGAGAAAGTTTAACAATAATACATATCGTACACGTTCCACGCAAACGAGCTACGCGGAACGTCGTCTCCTCGATTTTTTCTTTTGGTTTCTTTTTCTTGTTTCTCTTATTAAAAAGGTTAACTTATCTTTCTTTTTTATAATTAAAGGGCTCGTCGAGAAACGTGTATAAGAGCGAAATGTTGCTTTGATCGTGTTTTAAAATCATGTCGTTGGTGCGTTTGAAGCTGGCGGCGTGTCGGTACGCCATATTGAGGTACCAGATTGGCTGATCGTGGTGATCTGTGAACAAAATCGTTCATTCATTAAATCTTAATTTAAGTAAATTTTCAATTTAAGTAAATTTTACAAGCTGCAGTATTAATTTATTTAAAAATTAAGTGATTAAATTTTACAGATTTGTTCCTCTTATAGGATTATATCGTTGATATGTAGAAGATGTGTCTTGTCATCAACAGAAGAAGGTTTTAATGGTGACTGTCTTAAATGAAAATATTGAAATTTATCAGGATTACGTTTTTTCAGAACGAAAGATTTTAATTCAAGGAAACATTCACAGTGACACATAGAGGTATTTAAAAATTTATTATAGAAAGCTTTTGTAAATACAATATTATGTGTGTTATATCAGACTGTTTGAAATTTTATTAGATAAGGAGATACGATTATTGTTAGACTACGGATATTTATGCAAATTTTTACGAGCGCAATTAAAGAAGTCGTAACCAAGCTAAGAGAGGGTAAATTAAGTAATAATAAGTTAATTAAGTTAGAATTAAATATGTATTATAACGGGTAGTATTTTTGATACTTTATATTAGTTTTGCATATTGCGTGCATTCTGACAACTTCAAATTCTCCATAAATCTATAAAAGTCCGGATCTAATCTATTATCAAACCTAATTAACGTGATTATATTTATACTGCAAACGTTTTTACATATAAATGGAATCTAAATAAAAATTTGTTTCATTCCTTAAATAATAGAAGAAGTACTTTGTTTTAGATATTTTTTATATTTTTGTATAGTAAGTACATTTTGTGCAGTTTTGTATATTTGATTTTTCCATAAATGCGTAAAAATCCGTACTCTAGTTATAGATTGAAATTATTCCGAAAATGTGTATGATTATTTTCCAATTCGATCGACTATACTTGATTTTAAACTTATTATATAATTACCAATATTTTATTCTAGACTTTCATTCTAATGAACCTCTAATTTTTGTTATCAATGCAATATTAACAAATTATGGAAGAGTCACAACTGATTGCATCGAATCGTACTCATTTTCAGAAACAAATGGTAGGATAGGTCTATTAATCGTCGTCACCTTATTGTCATGTCCGATTAATGGAGTTTCTACCGTGGTCTCGTCGTTGGTGCGACTCATGTACGGATGTGGGGGTGGTACATAAATCGGCTTAGAATGACTGGCGACTTGCGCGTAAATCGTTGGTTCCTGGATTGGTTGCCTACGCGTCAGAGTCGACATGGCCAGCAGTTGAGGCCGCTGAATATTGGATACTTGTACTGGCTGATAACAATTAGGAGGTATTCGTCGGTTACGGAGCGACAGCTCGGCGTACGTTAGCTCTGATCCCTGCAAAACCAGAGCGATAACTCATTACCGATTATGCTAATTACTATGTAGTGATTTAATAACAGGACATAACAGTGCCTCACAAATAGATAGAATAGAGTAGTAGTATAAGTAAATGATTATAACAATAAGAAATTTGATCTTGTAAGCATTGCATCTATTTATTGACATTTCTAGCGAAAGAATTTAAAGGAAACTTTAACAAGGAGATGTTATTCCATGTCCCATACACTACAGTTACAAAAAATTCCTATTCCTATAGTATTTTAACCATGTCAACTTGTTCGAGTTATTTTCGAAAATTTCTTAAATTTAAAGAAAATATAAAAGAATCATGCGTATTTTATTATTTAAACATTGTACTACAGTTATCGTTAAAATATTAGGAGTCTTCTTATTTGTTGAAATTAAAGAAAGATTAAGATATAAAAAATTATAAAATGAGTGATATATTATTCTCATGATTTTTTAATCAAGTAAAAGATTTTGCTTTATTTTGGCACAAAATAGTTGAAACTAACAGATATGAAAACATTAGTCATTGAAGTTTCTTAATTTAAATCTCAAAATATTCGATGTTAGTTTTTTGTTTATATGGTATGTATTACGTACATATATAGGTAAATGCATCTAGTGTTATATTTCAATTGATGAAATTCGTACTCACATTGCTTGTGTTGGTAAAAGTACTTGCATCCGTTCGTTGCTGGTGTAACACATATCTTGGTGAAGTGCCCTTGCACAGCTCGGTGTAAGAATTTTCTGTGGCAATATAGAGTTCAAGATGATTGTTAATGCACTGAGGGTAATAGCTCTTTGCTGTATCGTCAAAGCAATTGGTTTTTAATTGTTCAATCCTATTGAGTTCTTAATGAAACGTCACTCGAATTTTTATACATTTGTATTGATCAATTAAACAAACTCATTAAACGCATAAACTCATTAAACAATGGGTATAAAATTAGATCTAATATAAAACTATGTCTAGTTAACCTTGAAATCAATTATTAATTCATAACCATTAAATTTTCGTAACATTTTTACATCGTTAATTTGCAGTAGAAGATTATAGACGAAATTTAGTTCGCGTATTTCTCATTTTATAATATTTTCATTTGTATCTTTGTATGTATCCAAAATAAATTGTCTCGTGGATATATGGCATCCCATCTTATAGTGTATTTCTTCGCTAGTTAGAATCTTGTCATTCTTTCAGTAGAAAGAATGTGTATAATAATTGTCATTTCCTTTTTAGGTTTCAGGGAACATCACTTGTCATACAATTTTATTTAACCATATAGATATTATATATAGATATTATAATCGAAGAATCAAATGGTTGGAAGTTTCTCAACGTGCTAACCGATAATCACATACATCATCAACTTTGGTTAAAATACAGCGCTTATTAAATTACCTACCATTAGCGTGAGGAATTATATCGGGGTCCTTCTCGAAGCTCTCGATGCTGTCGGAGTTGAGAGGCAGAGTCGACGATTTATCACGTGGAGAGGAATTGCCGGTTCCGGACGCGGCTAGATTCGCCATACCGCCGTCGTCGTGAGAATCCTTGTCCTCCTGAGTCCTAGGTCGATACCGTAATCTCACAGCCAAAACTATCACAAAGATCACGAGTAGAAGGCCCGCCGTTGCTCCGACCACCGCACCGAGCAATGGTCCAGACAGCGACAGCATCACCGGTGTCAGAGCTGGAAATCATGGTAAGTACCATCAGTCTTTCTACTCTCTTCCTTTTCTTCGCGGGATCTCATTGTTCGGGGGACGAAAGGATTGCTTCTTGAGACACTCATAAATATCTCTCCTCGCGATTACAACCGTTGAAAATGAAATTTTTCCATTATTGTTGTCGTGGATACGATTTTATGGATTTTTAGGATCATTTATGAAATACACGTTTTTCGTGATTGGTGATGGAATCCGACTCAACGATGATCTATCACACGAATTTAGAAACTTATTGTCATTGAACTTTATTGATGACTATTTTATTGAGAATAAAATCTCATTAAAAATTGAGATATTTACTTCGAACTGGGAATGAAATAATTTCATTGAAGATTTTATTAGAAGTTCTCATTTTATAAAATTTTATTTATCGTAGCAATATAATCATTAAAAAAAATGATTTAGCTATTGATATATCTGAGATTTAATTCTTCTAATTATAAGTCTATGGCTAACCGCTTTTAATTTTAAATGTAATCGAGTTGGAAGAGTTAGATGAATTGGAAAGAGAATTAGTATCTAAACAGAAGACTAATTGATTATCTGGGTAATAAATGAGAACAAGAAGCAATGGAGTAAGGTTGATTCCAGTTAGATTAGTAGAATAAAGATGTCACTGGAATAGATCTCCTTGGTTAAGTAGAGAACTAGATCTGATCAGACAAGTAGTACAGACACATTATAGTCAGAAGAATGGTGAAATCGTCTAAAGCTGTACTCATTTAGCAAATAGCTTGTGTAGCTTTTCATACGATTTTCATATACGCATACATATCTATCTTCTTTCCTCCGAAACTATTATTCGCGTTCCTTTTTTTGGATTTGGATATAGTGAAATTCGAGCACTCTGGAGATCAGTTCCTTCGGTTGTTTAATATCTTTTTTGTGTATGAAACTTCGTTTATGACATTAATATTATCGGAGAACATTGTACTGTTTCCTTATTCTGGTAAAAAATAGTACGTGTTAAAGGAGATTTATTATAGTTACTATACACACGTTATAATAACAGAGTGATAAAATTTTAGCTGTATACAAGAATACTCTTCTGATTCGTTTTACAACAAAACTACATGTTGAGAAATCGAATTATTATATTGTAAAATAAAAAATGGTTGGCGTAAGAAATGCAAAAAAGATCATTGAAGCGCCATCGTGATTCACTTGTGCGTGTAATTTCGAGTTTCGATTTGATTTATGTTCTTCCTTCGCATTCCAGTTAATAGTGGATTAATATCTTTATAATAAACGAGCACTGGGATGATTAACCATGGTCCAATGGGTTTCGTATTTAGCCATCGACAATTGTATAAATAAAATATCATCGCAGGGCTGATTGTCGTTCCTGATCGCGACGATAATACTCCTGTTTTCAGCCTAAAATAAGGAAAACCGTTAGCGTACAAATATTTCACACTGGGATCGCGTTATATATTTTTGGATTGCGCATATGGTCATGTTTTAATGTATTTCAGGAATTCTGTTCTACATCCTTCGAATACAAAATATTTGAAATAGACATTCCATGTAAATATTCCATTCCTACGTAATAGTGTTTCTTATCTAATATTCTTTGTTAAGAAAGTATCGTAACGAATGCTGCTACTGATATCTAGATTATGAAATCCAAAGATAAAATTATTATCGTAACATCAAGGCTTTTAAAATCAATTTAGAATATGTATTCTCGGAAAAGTACAAAGATCTATGAACAACAATCGTGTTAAAATATTTGTTGAGGTTTCATTAGACAAATTTCCTACTAACTAAATTAAAAATTTCATTAAGACTTCAATATACAAGAAATATGCTAACGATTCACTGATTAATCATAATCAATTAAGTAGATTCAGTGCTGACAATATACGTTTTAAAAACTAATTTAGTACCTTGTCCAACATCATCACAATGTTCGTTATGGCAGTGAAAAGAAGCTGTGCGTCATCTAGGCCTGTTCCACGCTACATTAGAATTACCGTAGCAAGACTTCACGATTCGCATGCAATGACAACGGCCTTCTTGCACGATAATTTATAAACTAATAATATTAACGAACATACAAATGACAAGTTGTAAACTACAGGCTCTTATCGCACAAATAGTTTTTAAAATTTTCAATTTTAACAAAGAAAAATAGGCCCCCCTATTTCAGAATTTTAACAATTTTATTACCAAATTTATTTGCCCCATTTTATTATTTCTGCATATTATTTATTGTGCGCTATTATTGGCACTAATTGATATCGATAATTTACAACTTGTGGTTTTGTACAATTTCATTGATAATATTAATTAAACTGTCAGGGGGGCAAGGTATCTACAGAGAGGCAGGTGAAACACAGATCTACGATGAGAAGCGAAAGCGCGGCACGTTGCAAGCAGAGAATATCTCATATCTATTTCTCGTGATAGTGGTATGCCGTTCAACACCTATTTCTCTACTGTTCTTTCCACGAGTCACCGTGTGCTCCAATTTCCTTTACATTATATCACTCCATGAATTAGCCTTTTTACTCTATTGTAGAGGAAAACGAAAGTTTTGTTTTTTATTTAGAAAATCGTCACCTTTGTGAATGACACTCTTTGTGAGCAGTTTTCTAGCTGATAGAGCATGAGAGCGGTATAGATTGTTGTGAAGTTGGTACTCTTGAGAATCACAGATAAAACGCAGATAATATACTTATTGTTAATAACCTATAGCTGAATTGAGTAGCATTATATGAGCCGTTCAGAAGCCACACTGATCAATTCCATAAATTGAAAAGTATGAGAAAATGATGATGTCATTATACGAACACTGTTTTCTAATGTCTTGAAATATTATCATTATCTGTATCAGCTTCTTGCGATAAATAAACTTATTGAAGCAAAAAATATTTCTTTTGATAGTTGAATGTTAATCGTGTATTAATAAAATCGTAAACTAATGAAAAAGTGGAGTGCTGATCAGTTTGGCTTCTATGAAGTTCATATAAAACGATACATAAGAGAAATTACACGACAATTCTATCGAACAAGAACAGAGGAGACAACCTTGAAATCTTTTCCCGCAACGTCTCCAAAGGGAAGAAGCCCACAGAAATTGTTTTCCAGAAAAACTCCTCTGTTTCCGCAGTGGAAATCGTTTCCCCTCGAACAACAACACCAATTTTCAAGACAAATAGGATGGAAAGACGAAAATGGACCATTCAGTGCACCGCTACCTCGACAAATGAATGGACGAAACGCGTCAAATAAATGATGACGTTCTAAAAGTACGGACAGATTTCCACCGAGTTTTCGGGGCACAGTCGAAACAGAAAGAGATAGACATTATGGTACGAAAGAAAGAGGTAGACATTATGGTACGAAAGAAAGAGATAGACATTATAGTAGAATGAGAAAAAGATCGTGACACGTTCGTGACAGGGTCATAAAAATGTACGCTTCCGGGATTGCGATCGTAAAGGCACTTCCGCTTCAACCCTTTCCCATGGTGTTGTCACTTTTTGAAACTTTTCAAATGATAAGTCGACTTCCATCGTGCGAATCCCAATCGACATTTTGACTAAATTTTCTTCCCTCTTTTCCCCTTTCTCCTATTTTTCTTTTTATCGTCTTCTTTTCGTCCTTTTTTGACAGACAGTTCATTTCTATTGGCACTTTACTTTGGTATTTTTAAAATTTTGTTTTTAAAATTCTATTTGCTTTATTGCGATATTTGTTATACGAAAGAATTTAGTAATATTCCGAACTTATAACTTGCGACTTGCAAAGTTTCATTAATAATTTTAGTTGATTTGTGCAAGATAGGCTCGCATAGGTAGAAGATAGTCATAAACAAGAATATTATAATAAAGATAAATTATATTATAAATATATTAGAGATTAATTAATAGAAATTTCAATTAAATAATTGGCTCTTTAAAAATAAAGACATGAAAGAAACATGCATTCAGCAGTGAATATAAAGATTAATTAAGATTTTAGAATTGAAATACAAAATTCGAATATCGTTTAGAAGTTATTGATAGTTAAATATAGAAAATTCTTTACTCGGATAATAAAAGGGAAGAAATGCATGAGCTTCAGAAAGGTGACCATGAAAGAAATTTGGAATAATTAGGTATCTTAAACGTGAAAATCCGTCAGTCAATTATTTTAATTTTTCCTATTCTTCTTTCTACTTTTTGTCATTTCGTTTTTTTCCTTTTTTGGGAGGTAGATTATTTTCTCTGTCGCTTCAGTTTCGTTTTACGTTCTACGGAATATATTGAGAGATAGTGACGTTAATCGCGGCCGATTGGAAACGTCGATTTCGTTTCGACGCCAACTGCCTCGAGCGAATTAACCGATCCAGCTAATTTCGGATTAATCGATTATATCTGTACGCCGATGTAACACTGCCACGTCTGCTCGTGTTCGTGTCTATGCCATGCGGTCCTCAGTTGATCGAGTTGATCCATGTAAGTGGACGTCCAACCGCCAATTAGCCGATTCAGTTTATTCCGGATCGATCGTCGCGTTAACGTTCGAAATGGATCGGAAGATAGACGAAATTGAGTTTTATCTCTTTTTTCTTTTCCATTTTTTCATTGAATAACCAATGAAATTTTGAAATATGTAATAAGTACTTTATTAGATTATTATTACTAAACTACGTGTATTTACGTAAATTTATATTTTTATGGATATAGTTAAAAAAATACATTGTTTGAATTTTTCATTTTTGAATTTTATTCACAGTCTAGTTGTTCCGTATGGAATGGCCGATTAGCGATTCATACCTCACTCGATCTAAAAAATTATGCGTTTACGTACAAAAGAGCGAAGGAGTTGAAATCATACACGACAGAGGAAATTCTCAATTTTGGAAAAGTATATTTAATTCTGTAAATTGAAAAGTACGAAAAAGCGATGCTGTTACGAACTCTGTTTTCTTGCTTCAGAATTCACCATTATTTATGTTACATTGCGATTTCAGATAAACATACGTTCAATAGAAATTGAATTAAATTTGAAGTATTACAGCTACATAAATTTCGACTGTATCTCGAATAAAAACTTATCAACATCGGTGATATGTATTTCTTGTTACGGGTATAATTGGATCTGCCCGATCAACAAATAATTTTGTAAGATTGTGTTTCAAACTTTCTATGTTTGTTACAGAAGTCTTTGTCCGTCGTTTTGTCGTCAGAAGTTTTATCAGAATAAATATCTCTCATCGTTGACGTAAAATTGAACTGCACGTTTCCAATTTAATTCTACACGATCGTATTGCTTATTTCAAGCTTGTTATTTTTACAATACTTGTAATTTAGACAGGGACTATCGTTTCAATTTACGATGGAAACGTGACGAGGTTCAGCACAATTTTTCGCGTTAAAACACGATTACACCGAGGTGGTCCGACGTGTTTGCAGAGATCGTGAATTATCGTTACGTCAGCAATGAATCTGGGATTCAGATGCACTGTCCAGAACTACGCTTCGCACTCAAGTTCGAGATTAATCAGAATCCACTTAAATTTACAAACTCCTCTAAACGAGTAGCCCCCTTGTTCTGCTTCTGTGATTTTAAGTTGATATTAAACGCAGCAGGCTGGATTCAACATAGACGTGACATCAGCATCTCTGCTATTACCAGGATGAAAAGCAGTTAATCCGAAAGCAATTTTATATTCTTGTAGTTTAGGTTCTTTGTTTCTTTTGAAAATACTTTTTAAATACAGGATAATTTAACCGTCTGGTACGGTTACTCGCGTAGCAACGAGATCGTTGTATATATTAAAATCGGAGAACGAACTTTTCAAAATTAAAATCAGAGAAATTGTTTAAATAATTAAATTATTTTTTTCCTACAGAAATACGATATACTATTTGACAATGCAAATTGAGATAGTTTTTTGTCTCGTTTTGTCCAGGAGGGGATTTTTATCGTTATAAGCTATAAAGCGGTGGAAAAATCAACTGCGATTTTTTTTAGCATATTTGCCTTTACCATTGAAACGATACCCTCTCTTTGCATAAAATACGATGGTCTCTTACTTTTTGTTTGTTAAATAATCACGGAATAATCCGAACGTGAAACGTGAAAAAGTTTTTCATCTCGATACTTTATCAGATAGAAAAACATGTTAAAATATCATTCATTAGTACTGCGACTATTTTAAATCTATTCCAAACACGATTTTTCTTACTCTTGAAAAAGTGCTCAACAATTTGCAAAGGATTTTTAAATTCTTTCAAATTTGATTGTTATTTTACCAAACATCCATCAATAGACTAAAAACGGACAGCTATTTTTGTCAACTGCAATGCATTATCCGTTTCTTGAGAATCAAATGTTAGATAATAAAATTAATAAGATCGTGTGAAATATACAAGAAGAGGATTTGATTAGTTTGACTCATACATTCGTGAAAACTTTCTGTAAGTCTTCAAACACACTGCCGACCATAAGTATTAACACATCTATCGATACGAAGTATAAATTTAATTCTCTTAGTCTCTAATTATTTTATCATAAATCTGTTATTTTATTTGCATATTCATATGCAGGTCACAATAAAATATGAAATGAAGCGAAATTTGTTTGATCTATCCCATAAATACATACAGTTAGTAACATAAGTATCGGCTTACTCTTTAAAACAGAATAACTTTTTCAGAAATGTACCGAATGACTTGAAGGTTTTTGAGAAGTTAGAAGGATTAGTTTACTAGATGACGTGTAAAAAAATTTGGAGAAAATTGTAATTGGTTGGAATCGCAGAAAATTAGAAAAAGTCACTTTTTACAACTTCTTTATCTGAGCTTGTAATGAAAATATAACAAATACGTTTTGCAGATTTATGTCAGTTACATATATGCTGAAAATGTCATTGAGATTGATTAACGTTGCTACGAGTTACAAACAGTTAAAAACAGCCGTTAATCGTAATGTACATTCTTGTTCATCTTTCGATGTCTGTTGTTTATTCTTACATCAATCGATTTCCATGAAATTTTCAGCACGTATATGACATAAATCTACAAAGCGTATTTTTAAAATTGTCATTACAGTCTCAAATAAAAGAGTTGTAAAAGGTAATCCTTGCTATTTTTCTTGCAATTTTAATCTGTAATTTTTTCAAAATTTTGTTCCACGCTTCATCCAGTAGAGTAATTCTTTTAACTTTTCAAAAAAATTCAAATTGTTTGTTGCAATGTTAAAAAAGTTATTCTATTTGTAAAGAGTGTGACAATACTGCTCCTAACGCGTATGACATATAATAAATATTTATATACCTAGTTATGGCTGGTAGCGTATTTTTGTGAGCCATCGTATGCACACGATTCTCTTTGTAAGAGAGTTTATCGAGCTTCCGTTCTTCCTTCTCTTTTATCTCTTTCTTGAAGTCCGATGACGCGGAGGATCGCGTTTGGCCGCAGACCAATTTCGGTTGAACGCTCTACAGCTAGTCCTCACGTACGCGCGGTCGTCTTAGTGGTGTCCCTCGGAACCAGGAATTTCCCGACTTCTCTGCTATGTACATACTAACCGTTTACAGGATGTATACGCGGGAACCTTTCGCCACGAATTTGCAAAGAGCCCGTCCATTTGCATATTCGCGGCCGCGCATAAACCATGGTTAGCTGAAAGACGTTTTGTAATCAGGTTCCGCGGCCCATTTATAGTTCACTTTAACGATTAACGCGGCTACGAGCCGTTTAATAACCAGTGACACGATACATGACGTCGACTAATGCTTGTCTATAAATTTGATCACCGTACACCACGTAAAACCACTGATGATGGCTTAATCGTTATGATAAAAGTGAAAGCGCAGACGAGTTTGTTAGCTTCTTTAGTTTGTTTCTTTGTTTGGAGGAATTTGACGGTTTGCGTTGTTGGCTGGGTTCATATTGTTGATTTTTGTGGATCTTTCCTTTATGATATTTAGGAAGATTTGGAAGAATTTAAGAAGAATGTTTTTTGAAAATTCGATTATCGATAACTAAGATTGGATTTTTTAAATAAATAATGCAGTAATTTATATTTGCATGACTTGTGGATTTCTTAAGATGAATATCGCTTTGCTGGTCATTAATTTGTTGTTAGTTTTCATATTTCCATAATTATGTATTTGTTTTATTTGCTTAGATAATGTTGTCAGAAATGTAAATTAAAATATATTTTAATCCTCAACCCTAAAAAATATTGTCATGTAAAGCTCATTAGTTTCCGTGTATAAGCAGAATTAGACCCAAATTTATTGCTCTTGCAGTATATATAATGGCGAGCATATAAGTAGGGACAGTCTTTATATAAAAGTCTTCGCGTGTATCTAAAAAATACATTTTTTGCATTAAGTCTGTATTTCCCCCATCCTCCTGAACATTTTAAAAGTATGGATCGTACTATAACAAAAATCCTTGATCATTTATCAATTTTCTATCTTTTCTGTACTCGATGTATTATTCCCTTTTTCAATTACGTTGTATTGCTCCCTTTTAGATATTGAATGGCGAAAGTCGAAATGGTTAAAATCTACAAAAATAGACTTATCATATCGATTTCCTGCGATCCTCACGTTTTATTACATATCTCGACAAAATCCATTTCATCCACTCATCCTTCAGTCTAGAACAATTCAATAACGATCTAAATCGGCGATCAACTGGTAGAGATTAATCTCGAATCGTGTTTCTATCGATGGAATGGATACGATAAGTTGATCCAACGGTTTAACAATAGAATTCAATTCTATTTGGTTGATCGATCGAGATTAGTTTTAAATCGTGGTAACATCACACATTCTTATTGTTAGTCGACATTGACTGGAGGCGAAGTTGCTGATCATTTCCACGAGTTTATATATGATGTTGATTCCGTGTTTACGCTGCACCGGTGTTCGGTTTTCTGTTAATTCCGGCGTAGGCGAGCGTTAATTTTGGATCAGATTTTCAGTCGGATTTCCTAGGATGATCCAATGATTTAATGATTAAAACGGCTGGTCGGCCGATCTCTGCTTGATCCCAGATTAAGTCTGGATTATGTTGGCTAATCGTGAATTCTGGATTAGCTATCGGGGACACGTTTGACAGCATAATTTGATACTGTGATGCTCTTCTCCATGGCCGATTCAATGTCGAACATCGACCTAACTGACAGCGGTACGCTAACGTGAATTTCCGTTTGTACTAACGACTATCTTGGTAGTGACGTCTGATTATTTAATTCTTCTGTTCGATTTGAAATATCTGGATGAGGTAACATGTAATAAATTTTGCATTTGGAGTTTAACACTAGAGCTACTCGGTTATGATGCAGAATTCGTATCAAAGAGGTGGAAATGTGAGGTATAGTACCATTAAAAGGTATCGAACACTTATTCTTGATGAGGTATATTTTAATTAAAAATGACAGATCGAATTGCAATAATTTTAATCTTTATCCTCGTGGTAGCTATATTGTGGAATGTGACGAGATGATTAAGCTGAATTGTAAAAGTCAATATGTAATAACGAGACTGATGTTTGCAATCAAATAAATCTTATAAAACTAGTTTGTTATCTGACAAACTCTTTGTGATAGATTCGCCATTGCTAACGTTGTGTTGTTTAAATTTTTGACAACCTAGTTATTAACTTTCAGTAATAACTAATTAACGCAACTGTTGGGGTGTTGCTTTTATGTTTCGAGAAAATTATTTAGAAAAACAAAAGTAACAACAAGCGAATGAAGTTAAAGCAAATATTATTAGTTAAAATAAGAATATTTCTGATGATATCCGTTTGTATAATAATTTTACAACTAATGATATTAGTGAATCGATAAGTCGCAAGTTGTAGGTTACTTCTCTTTTGCGATTTTATTATGGTACGTCAAATAGAATAATCAGATTTGTTACTTGTAGAATTTACTTCGAAAATTTTATTTGTCTCTATTATGCAAAAGAATTTATTAATGTTAACTGATATTGCCTGTTCAATAGGGCAAAGGCCATATTTTGTTAGCAGTTAACTGTATTAATTGATATTTTAGAATCGTATCAAACATGTGAAACGTATCAAAAATCGAAATGTCACTCAAAAATTACAACATGCTGAGGAATTCGAACACAAGAAATTTTTTATTGTGATAATGAAGAAAAAAAAAAATGAAAAGATCTTAGAAAGGTGATTCACAGGAAAAACTTGGAACAATCGCGTTCTTAAAAACGAAGATTCGTTGGTCGGACACCGAAACAGGATCGATAGGATGAGCTGCGATATCGATGATGCACAACATTCAAATCAAGCAAGCTAACTAGTTCGAATGCAATTCTGATCGGATTTCAATTTACGAGCAATTCAGAGTGGATGGTCCACTATTTAGAACTTCAACATTTAATTCGGCAGTTGGGTTAGCATTGAATCAGATTTCGCGTTTCTGATAGAATCTATCCTTATCGAGAATCAACTGGTCCACAATATCAAAAAGAATATCCTTATTCACTTTGAAACAAGCGCGATAAAATGATTTTCGTTACTACTAATGAGTGAAATTCGAGAGATCGAGGAAATAAATTTCAACAAATTAAAAAAAAAAGAACGTTTCAATGATCATGATACAAACACTGGATAGTCAGATTTCGGAAGGAAAAGGACGATCCACGACTTCAATGATTTCAAAACTATTCAAATATTGTTCCAAAGAGTCTACATTTCTCAATGTTCCAGGTATTTTACATTTCCCAAAATTCTACAAAATAATAATTGATTCTCTTCAGCCTCGAATGCAGAAATTTCCATCAAATATATTACACAATCCCCCGAGAAGGATTCCGATAATCAATAACTAATGAAACAAATTGCAATCCGCAGGGGAATTAAAAGTAAAAAGAAAAAATGAGGAAGTGAAAGAAAGAACAACAATTACCCGATAGAAAAGGAAAGATCAATGAGAATATAGGGACGATCTGGACCACGATCGTGTTCTGGCTCAATGTTCTGGACAGAATTTATATGTGGTCCACGGATGGCGCACGCTGACTCGAAATCGAACACTAGCTGGCCCCTACCTGGGTATCGTTGATGCTCCTGTGTCTTACCCTCCTGAACAAAGTGCGGGCTGTGAAGAACCGTGGCGTCGCTCATCGCGTGCTCCGTCATGATCCTCAGTGAGAGAACCAGTCCTGAGTAACTCCTCTCCGCTGGTAGATCGGTGATCTCGAGCATGCTAGGCGTCATGCTAGTTGCGGACGCCAATAGGCGCCTGGTGTCTGCGTCGAAGACTTGCAGCACATAGGTGGCAGTGCGCGGGTCGATGTACTCGCTCTCGGCGCAGCTCACCCTGACCGTTGTCCGACTCTCTTCCCTGATTGTACAATTCTCCGGGGGTGGAGGTTGCGCCAGCCTCTCACCTGCTACCATACCGGGCACAACACACCAGCCTCAGCCATCTTCTACAGCTACTTCGGCGGATTTTACGAGGGTAAAAGGAGGGGAAGTCGAAGGGTTCCTTCTTATGTACAGAGTGTCACAAAATATGTGAGGGATATTTTGATGGTTCAGAAGTTAATTGGTGCAAGTTAGTCTTTTATATTCGTACTCTATCATTATTAGAACGTTTAAACTGTTTTGACAACGAAGGGGTGTTTACATCTTATAAGGGGGTAGTATAAGTCATTTTTCATGAAAGATTGACTTACGTTGACTGGCTTCTGAGTTCTACATTTATAGGATCGATTTTAACCATCTAAACGATGGAAAAAGCTTATATAGGAAAATGTCGTCTGAGGGATATTTTGCAAGTTATAAACAACTTTGTTCTATGGTAGAAATATGAGTCACTCATTTGCAAACTCGGTTAATTTGGTAAAAAACAAAAAAAAAAAAAAAAAAGAAAAAATTGGAAAATCGATGAAAGTGTACAAAGTAAGAATCGAGTGCTTTGGCGCTAAAATTGACAAAAATGTCAAAAGGTGCAGTTAATTATTCTAGTCTGTCATATATCGCTCATATATATCGATATTGATGAACCAGCTGGTGAACCGTTTTTATCCTATTCGTACTTTTCTTTTTAAAATTCATTTAGATAAATGACATAGGGTATGGACTGTTATATGATTGTTAAATATACATATGAATCTTTCAAGAGCCACACTAATCAACTGTATTTCATTTTTTCTTATGTTCCTTACTATTTTCTTTCTTTTTTAATTAGCCACGTTAATAAGTTAAAGGTGACGATGTTACAAATATTACTTTTGAAGTTCATCATGGAATTTTCTATTATTTATATCATCTAGCTGCGATAAATGAATTCATAGAAATGAATCCTTTACTTTTTAAAATGAAATTGTTAATTTTTTTAAGCTTCAGATTATTTACAGTCTGTCTAAGACAATACGTAAGTTTTGTAATGGAACGTTGACAATATACGTAAATACTTGCTCAGCGGCTGACTATCGTTAATTATTTATATTTACTGAGGGCTAGCTTGAACTCAACTAAATCGCATTATGAGGTCTGTCGATATGCCGAGAATTTCTGGACTCCGATCTTTGCTCTATTTTCTACTCAAAACGTTTTTGCTAATTGATTGGGATGTGAGCTGAGCTTGTATTTGTGTCTGCTTGCGTAGCTAGTGTTATTTCTCCCTCAACGAAAAATTATTTATAACTTGAAAGATATGCTTCAAAAGACATTTTTGTATATGAACATCTTTCTTCTTGTTGATATCTAGAATCGATCCTATAAATCCTGCAAATATTTTGTGACACTCTATAGAGAATGAAGAGGGTGTTCGTTCCTTTGCTCCTTTTTGTACAGTTGGGATGGTACTGATTTGGTGCTAGAATTTTTGTTGCCCCCTTTGTGGATACTCCTTAAGGCATGGGTTAAATGGAGGTTCAAAGTGAGATTGGGATAAGTTTTTCAGCGGCGCCGTGCGTCGCAAAGGGATGCTTTCCTTTCGCTCGGTCGAAGGGACAACTTCAGTCCTGTATTCCTGGATAACGCGTTTCTGTATTCCGTTTGTCCGGCGTTGATGATGTGCTCAACGCTGGCAAACGTTCATGTCGGATGATTCTTTTCTCTCTTTTGGTTTTGTTTCGGGAGAAGAGGCAGTGAAGGGCTTTTCGAAAGGAATTTTCGTTACTTTCGTCGATTTTTCGATAGTGTGCCGGTTTTCCGTCATTGTAGAGGTTAGACTGTATAGAATTATTTTAACATTAGAACTATTATATTCGTCGAAGTAATGAGTTTCAGATTTGTTGTCTTTGCAATTACTGAGAATATGGAGGTATTTTGACATTTTATTATCACAGAAATGTAATTACGTATATCTATGTATCTTAATTAATTATATGCAACTATGTATAGCTAATGTCAAAGGGTGAAATTAATTGTGATCCAACAAGTTTCTATAAAAAAATAATCGATACATTTTCAGTGCATTTAATGTCAACAACGTTTTAATTCACCACTATTTAATCAGTCCCTATCTTCGATGTTATCGTTAAAATGGAAAAAGTCCACCATTATTTATCGAACAATTTGAAAACTTCGACCAATGAAACAAACGTTCAGTACACCAAAAATAAATGAAAAACCATCACGTATGCATCACTTTTAATCCAAAAAGAATTTCCTTGAAAGAAGAAATTCCAGATAAATTGCGACGGACGTAACCGATTTTTAAGCAACATCCCGGATGTCCTCGTTTTTTGAGTAAGCTCGATCGCGACGAATTTCCAGCCGAAAACGTAGCAACCTGCCCCAGCTCACGTTTCTCATTCGGTGCGCGAACGTGTTTTAATATAAACGTCAAAGCGTAATCGATATCCGCCAAAAGATTAGACAGGTCGGTATCGATATCGAACCGTTCGATCCAACACGTTGCGTAACAAGCGTCTGCCTTTTCGTTTCGAGGCTAAGTCCGTGTCGGAAGTATGGCGAGGTGGCTATTTTATCGAACGAAATATTCGTCTGACTCGATGGAAGAAGCGTTTACACGCGCGAACGAGCCCGAACTGTTAGACAGGATCTTTTTTTCCCTGCCCTCTTTCTCGTCCCGCCAAGGCGTGTGAAGGTTCGAGTTCGACGAGGGTACAAGCCAATAAACCGACTGGTGAGAATCGAGCAACGTTGGTCAACGATATCGACTGTCTCGATGAATAGAGATTCGTTTAACACATTCCTGTCGTCCCGGTTAGTGTTCGTCTGGAATTGAACCACTTCTTTGCCAAATCGGTTAATCTTGCAAAACAATATGTAGGGAAAATTAGTTGGAATTATATGAAAATTAAAAAAAAAATTAAAATTTAAAATTTAAAAGTTAAAAATAAAATTTAAAAAAAATTCGAAAATGAGGTTGTATACGACCTGTGAACGACTAGATTAGTAGAGATGGTGGGTTTTTAAGCATTTATGAGAAATTTGAAAGTGCGAAAATGCGCAGAATGCAGATGACTCACGATAGTGTATGAAGTATCAAGAGTGTAGTTTCTATAGTATAATATTTCTATAAGCATATAATAAAGCAACATTTCTATTGTTTCAGTCACTGCTCGCTTATAATTAGACAATAAATTCATAGTTCATCCAAATTCAAATTTCTGTAGGAAGAGTTAAAGGTCTAGATCATGAACAATTTTTAAGCGAAACATTTAATTATCATTATTATTATAACGAGAGAATTTTATTTATTTGTATATGAATATTAGAATAATAAATATTTCAGCGTAACGTTAATTTCGAAATGAAAGAATTTAAAGCTTTTTCTCACGATTTCGACAAAAAGCTTTAAATGTAAAATTACGAAATATTCAACGGCAGGAAAATGGATTAAAATTTTTATATCGAAGCGTTTTACACAAATGTGATCAACAAAAATGTGATTTGCATTTTAAACGCGAGAAAGTCGATAATATGTTGCAATTATCTTATATATTATCTTGTTTAAAACAAGTAACCGTACATACTGAAGAAAAAAAAGGATCACTTTTTTCTGTTTCACCGAGCTGTAAAGAGCAGTTGAAGCGAATATCACTGACGTACTACTTGACACTTTGCCAGCTCATTTATTGACACAAACCACTGCGCGCAAGAGATCCAACTACATTCGAGAACAAACAAAATTATCTGGTTTACAATCTCGTGTTACTTTTATCGAATAGTCGTGCTACGTTTAAACGCTATTTAATCCCGTTTTTCTCTGAAACACCCTCGAAAAGAATCGTTAACAAAATTCGCGGAACTCTCGAATTTTTATTTCAACTTTTTGCCGTTACAGGAAAATGATGTATTCTGTTTTTTTCGAGATATCGATTATATCAGAAATGAAATGCAACTAGAGTACTATCTTTTAGATTGCATGTCGGATAGAGTATGTTATTATTGTTAATAGAGATTTAATTTCCTTTGATATTTGTATAACAATTCAGAGGAACGACATTCGGAAGACTAAACCATAATCGATGATCTTCGGTAATATTTCACTTAATTTTTGAATTTTCAATGTATTAATCGAATCAAGTTGTCAAATAAAATTATATGCAAAAGTATAGATATCATCAGAAATATGTAAATTCAACATATTCTATAATCAAGCTCAACGAAGTTGAACACAAATTGTTATTGGAACACAAATGAAATTGAAGATTAAAAGCTTGCTTTGTTTAAATACGAAAAATTCGAGTTAAGCTTAGTTAGTTCAACCAACGCTATCGGCCGAGAAAACTGAAGTTAAAGCATCTATGAGGAATCAAATTAAACATTAAGAATTTTGCGTTACCAATTACGAAAAACCTAAATCAAACTTAATTTAGCCGGCTTTGAAGTCAAATAAAATGAAATTAAGCTAAAACCAAATATCGAAAGTTTCTTTTGATCAATTATGAACCACCTAAATCGAATTTAGCTCGATCGATTCTGCAAACAAGCATAATACCATTTATGAAGGATGCTCTTATTGATTAAAAGTATATAGGAATGTCAAAGACGCCTTCTGATCAATTACGAATCCAAATCAAACCCAACTCAAACGATTCAGCAATCAGGCACGATAAAAATGCAAAATTATTTGTAAAGAGTGTAACCATTGGTTAAAACCAAATATCGAAGGTTTCTTTTGATCAATTATGAACTATTTTAATCAAATATACTTTAATATTAGCATTGACGACGATTGGAATGTGAAACTTGTGCCAAAGAAATTTATATGAAAATATACACTACCAAAAATAACTAGAGGATTGCTTTTATGAACTATATTAGTGTAGAATTCAAATAAATCGATATTCTATCGGCTTAATAGATTAAAATGTTATTCATACACTGTTGTCATAATGATTTGCTTAAAAATAATAACTAAAAAAATGTACAGACAGAAAAAGTGAATGTAGAAATAAAAAATGGCACGCTAAACGTTCCTTTAATTGATTTAGTTAATAGTGTGTCTAATACAAAGTGATAAATAAAATAGATCGTTGAAACCTTAAAACTAACCTATCGATCTACATTTCTATGAACAATTGGAACTTGATCATTTTAACCATTTTAATAGATAGCCTTAGTATCAAACAACATTACAAGTGAGCACGATGAAACGAAATATACGAAAATAGTATTTTAATACAATATAATTGGAAATGAAAACAACTTGTTAAATTTAAAGATAAGCACCTTAAAAGTAACTTTGAAGTTGACGAAATTTCGTTACAAATTCTAAAGCCTAACACAACTATTAAGACAAACAACGATTTCATATTTTAATATCTAATATGTTAATTTAATTTTTTAACATTATGTCGAGCACTGTTTTTAAGATTATACACAACATTATTTTGGAATAATACGTGTTCAGTTCCAAAACCGAATAAAAAGACAATTTTGGTAATATGTATATTAACGTGGTGGCTTAAGAAATAGTTCTTTTGTAAAAAATAAAAAATGTGACATATCATGTTCTCCTGTAGCCTGCATATACAAAAACATTTTCTAATCGAATTAGAAAAAAATAAAAAACCGTATATCGTTATCGAGTTCTCTGTTCGTTGTTAATAAAATGCACAGACAGAATTAGAACGCGGGCCAACGGCCAGAAACAATGTACACCGATTTCCAGTTAGCCAACGAACAGAATAGGTTGAGTCAACGACAAGAGAGGAGAACGGCAGCCGACCACCCCCAAGTTCCCTACCCCAATTAGCCACGCATTATTAACGCGTACTGTACACAGGCTGCGTTTACGGCCAGCTTGGCCCCGGGTTCCACCGTTAATTGTTAGCAATTAGCAGGAAGAATGTGCTCGCAATCTGGCAGAGTCGAAATCCGGGACAAAATTATTTTGCCGGCCTACAGGGGAGATTCCTTTTCCAGAACCTGCCTCCTCATCTCCTCGCTACCGTAAAGAAGAAAGATTTTCCCAGAATATCCCCTTTTTCAACCCTTCTATCCTGTACCTCATTAATTTTCTTGGTAATTCATCTGCTTCGTCCTCTTGCCATAATGTTAGCTTAAGTTATGCTTATGATGTTTAATTATGTTTGATTAGGTGCGAGATGCAGTAAATATTTTTCTTATTTACTTTTCGTCAGATATAGTAGAAAAGAATTTGTTTTCCAGATTCTTTTTAATTTCATATATTGTTTCTCTTTGGTTTGATATGATTCTGACTTCAGATTTATGATATTGGGATTGATTAACCGATTCAGGACGGACAATTGTATTTGATATTTTGTTGAATAATTGAATGATGGACTAACACTTTTCAGTGAGTACTTTTCAAGCCTTTTTGATTAGGACCTCAGGGTGTGCATTTCAATATTGCCGAAGAATAGAAAAAGCCAGTAATTAAAAAACGGGACGAATCGAGTTTCTTTGTTCTTTTGATGTATTCCAATTATTGCAATAAAATGTAATACTCTGCCAAAAAAGAGTGAGTAATATATTTGCTATTTTAATGATTATTATAATAAAGTTATAAAATACAGTGTATATTACTTTGCCACAAACTAATTGTTTAATAGATACCACCGTTTTATATAATTGAGCAGGATATATAAATAACACATATTATAGCGAATATATTAATTTAGTAAACGTGTAAGCTTTCTAATTAATGTATGCTATTACATCCTAATTTCATAAGTAAATATATCCATAAGTAATGAAATATGAACTTCTACCGCAACAAATATATTACGCAATTTAATAAGCGAATACATTTTTTGGACATTTTTAATGTATTCGTCGATATTTTTATAAAAATTTGTACATATAAATTGTTCAGTGCATATTTATTAAATCCTATATTTAATACACTACGCATTCATTAAATTTTATTAAACTCTAGGATTGCGTTTGTTCATTTTATCGATGCCTAATAAAAAATGTTCTTTAAAAAACTTTGTCCTGAAAGGGTTAAGCAATTAATGAATTGATTTCGATTGTTATGAAGCATTCGATAAATAAACAGGTTAATTGTCACACTTTTTGACTAGAGGAAGTTCTCGTCGCTAATTAATTACAAACAATCAAATATTAAACAATTGAACATCGTTCGACTTACCAGAGATTTTATGTGAAACAATTGACATTCTTATCAGCCTAAAGGCGTCGTAACTGATCTTCAATAGGTAACTCGATTTCCATACAATATCACTGTGCCTCCATAAAGTCAAATTCGAAAGCGAACCAGTCTCGTTCAATTCGTAAGTGAACGCCATGAATTTTATTATCATAATCGAGCCATTAATTAAATCCATTGCCGTCCATTATTTATCCCCATAAATCACAACGCCATATCATAGTGATTAATTTCTATTTCATCCTTATTAATTCCACAAACTAACTGGTGAATAGAGTACCAAATAAGGAAGAAGAGAGAAAGAGAACGAAAAGTGTTAATGGAGAAGGAATTAATTTAGAAAAAGATGTATAGATTTTTCTTATTGTCAAATCCGTAGAATCGTTAGAATGGTGGTTTGGATACATTTTTCGTTCGTGGTGTCACTATGACTGACGAGATGTGAACTGTGTAGAGCATAGGGGACGATAATCGAGTTCGACAGGGACCGGAAGTCCGTCGATTTGGGTTGACTGATGGTGATCGAGGGTCGAAACGATCGATATCGAACGCCTAATCGCGCGTCTACGATACCAGAGACCGAGTAAACGCTGCAATGTGACAATGTCGACACTAACTGACACTTTTTCCTTTGTAAAACTGCAGTCTAATCAAGATAATGGAACTATGTGAACTCTTTAAGAAAAGCACGCTTTGCAACACGATGCAAGATCTGTTCTTCACTTAATGATAAACTGTACTGATAACTGTACTGCACCGATAGCTATGAAAATGTTATACATATATGCTGTATGTGTTATATAAAATATTTTGATATTACATTAGCGTTGAAAATTGAAACCTCATGAAACAATGTTACGATGGTTATAAATTTGAAACCAATCTGAAAAGTGTACATATACAGAAATTAGAATATTAAATGATATATTCTAATAAATTTTTACATTTTGCTTCGCTCTCATCCCTGACGCAAACGACATTCTGTCTGCCTACGGATGGAACAATCTTGACAGCAAAGAAAAAGAAAGAAAAAGGAAAGGTAGGAAATCACAGAATACCATCGAATCGTCATTTAACCGTCAAAATCCTTCAGCAACATGATGGTTCTCTAGAGAAAAACCCTGTCAGGTTCCATTTCGGATTTCCAGGTATATAAAGTTGGTCCACGGAAGACTCATCGACGCCTGTATTGCAGCGTTTGCTCGTTCTTGCCTTGTGGATCGTAAATAAACCGGCCGGAGAGAGTATTTCTCTAATGGGGGGAGGGGGTGGCAGTAGAACGGGAGGATCGATGAGGAGCAGCAGAGAGATCAATGGTTGGAACGGAACCATGGAAAGAGGCGGGCCACGCGTATATATCTATGTTCGTGACAGAGAGAAAGAGTCAGAAAAATGGAGGACGAACAGGGGTGGGAGCATTAAAAAAGAAGAAATATAGATAATCATGTGAGTTCTACGATGCAAGGCCGTGCAGCGTAGCAGACAGTGCTCGAATGAGGTCACAAGTGTGTGGCACGTTAATTTCAACGATCGATCTCATACGATCTATCCTTATTCGTGAGAAATAGGCTGCTCATGTATTAATTTTGAATATTATTCCGAGTTGGATTGAAACTCGAGATTGAAACTCACCTGTTCGCCTTTCGGGTAGATTCAGCGTGGTTGCACGGAAGTGAACCGTCTCGCTGCGGCCTTTGCTGTTGCTCGCGTATATGTGTACATCGTAGGTGGTGCCAGGCTCGAGGTTGCTCACCGAAAAAGACGGTACTTTGCTCGTTTGATTGTAGACCGTCGTGCTCGGTTTCGACGACGTACTGCTGGTTCCCACCTCACGGTCTACCTGTATCGTGAACTTTTGCGGCAGACCGCCGTCGAACCCCTCTGTGCACTCCATGTATAGCGAGTCCGTTGTCTGGTTCAGAAGAGAGCAATTGTGTGGTGTGTCTGGGTGACCTGCAAAGCCGAATAATTAGTACGATCGCGACTCGAATCACAAGTTTCTACGGTTCGTAGTGTCTAGGCAACGTAGCGTGTATTTTCAGTAACCCTTTGTGAGATTGTGTCACGAATATACGTATATAATGGCTTAGAAAGTAGTTTTTCCTTTTTAGTGGTACATTATTGCATTTACTGTAGCACTTACATACTATTTAACGAGGTCCAAATTTTGTAACATTCGATGGTGCTTTCGTAGGAATGTAAAAATGTATTAGGAAGTGAAATATAGAGCCTCGTTAAAAATGTTTCATTGGAAAATAAGGGTAGGTGCTAACAATTTTTGTAGCCACTGTGATAAAAGATATAATATGTTATAAACATGCGTAAAGCAGTTATGAAGGAAAACGTTCGGTCAAATTAATGAAACGTTTCAATCGCATATCTGATGCACTTCTAACCAAGATCTTTATCAAAAAACTTGTATACTTTGATATCTGGTGAAGTTTAGTATTATTTAATATTTTTTGGTTATATTTTTCCAAATTGTTAATTTATTAGTTGAGATATTTTTATTAGTAACTACATATCTGCCCACAAATCGTTACATATATAACAAAGTAGCTATGATGCGGCACAATAAAAAAGATCATATTGTTTTTTTCATATTGTTTCGTACTATTTTATGTATCGCATAATTCCACCGATCCTAATACAGTACTACGAGTATGAATTGAAATTTTTGGAAATTTATAAAATGTTTGAAAGCTTCTTTAAAATCCTACGCGTTCTAGAAAGAATCTACTTAAAATGTCTCTCCTTAAAATATTCAACACGATCTATGTAGCATTCCACAAGTATGATTCGATGTGAACTTTTAAATCACGTCTGAACATACCACGTCTTATCTGGTACACACACTTTCCACTCCTTTTACTGATCCTTCCTACGGAAACTTCCATTTTCTCGCTTGCGAAAAACGATCGTTTAAAAAGTAACAACTCTGTTGGTTAAAGACGTAGTAAAGCTATCTCTGTTCGACGTAGCTGTAGCGTCGTTTGGTGTATGCAGGCAGGGGAGCTCTCTAGGATAGCTGACCTGTGATTGCGTCGAGCAGGCAAGAGATGAAGCGGTCCGAAGTTGATGAAACTACGACGACAAACGTCTGCCTCCTTTAGACGAGAACTGAATACTGAAAGGCAAGAGAGACCATCTTCGAGTGTCTCCCAGTTCACGTACGAACCGGTGAAACTGGTGTTATCAAACGACGCCGTTTCTCAGTCGTCTTTAATCAACAGATACGAGCTTAGTTAGGTTTTCCTTTCGAGATGGGGCTGAGTTCTCGTTGGACGACTACGTTTTATGCAACGTCCTCTTTAATAGCGCTTTTTATTGCGTCATTTCACTGGTTTAATCCCCACCCACGGTACTAAAGTGCGTTTGCCACGTAGTCACGCGGCCATCTACGATATCACATCCTCGCACGTCCTCGATACGGTACAGTCCATTTGCGTTTTCACATGTTTCATAGGACTTAGCGAAAGTGGTTCGAGAGATTCGCTGTTGGCATCATACTCGTGAAAGTTTACGGAATTGGGAAACGTTTGGCAAAGCCGGCGTTTAGATTTTTAATAGATGTATAGATACGTAGGTTTTTTAGTAGATATATCCATTCTCTTGGAAACAGTTACAGTGGAAAATGAAAATATTCGGACATTTGGAAAGTAATTATAAAAGGAGCAAGAATTTCTATATTATTGAATACATTCAAATATGTGCCATTGTATGTTATACGTACAAACTTACAGTGCTAAATGTATACGAGAGTTCGCTGTTGAGTGCCTCAAACAACGCCATGGAAATCGCAGACCCGCCACCAATTCAACCCGCTCAGAGAAACCCGCCTCCCCCACCAATATTCGTCGACGATGTCATCGACATACAAACGATGATCAAGTCCATTGAGAGAGAAATCTCCAAGGAGGACTATAATCTGAAGATAACTAACAACAAGGTAAAAATACTGCCAACAAACCCCGATGCGTACAGAAATCTCACCAAGCTGCTTAGGACCTTAACGCCAACTTCCACACCTACCAATTCAAACAAGAAAGACCTTTCCGGGTGGTCCTACGCAACATCCACCACTCAGCCGACTTGGATGAACTAAAATTCGAACTTTCAAAACACGGCCACGAAGTCATCAACGTGAGCAACATTAGACACAGAGTCTCGAAAGACCCGTTATCCTTATTTTTTATAGACATAAAACAAAAACCTAACAATAAGGAAATATACAACATTAGTCGTCTAATGAACTCAATAGTAAAATTTGAACCACCGCTCGTTAAAAAAGAAATAGTGCAATGTAAAAGGTGCCAAAGGTACGGTCACACGCAAAAATACTGCAACCATACCTTCCGCTGCGTTAAGTGTGCAGGTACACACTCCACCGACCAGTGCAGTAAATCACCGGATACCCCAGCGAAGTGCATCCACTGCCAAGGAGACCACCCTGCTAATTACAAAGGCTGTTCAGCCTACAAAACCCTGTACACAAATAAGTACCCTAAACTCAGAGCAAAAGAAATTACCAATCAAATACCCAGTCCTCCTAAATTCACTTCTACCTCAATCCCCTTAACCAAACAAATACCCGGTCCTCCCAAATTCACCACTACTTCAACCTCCTATGCCCAAGCAGTACAAGGAATCCAAAACAATCCGAATAGCCGCAGAGACTATTCTCAAAATAGTGTCCCCAATTCCCCAAACACAGACAACATCTCTAGACTTGAAAAACTAATAGAAAAACAATCAGAGCAATTAAGTAACTTGATATCGCTACTAACAGTCATCATGGACAAAATAATACGCACCGACGCAAAATAAAACCAAGGCGCATAGCTCTGTGGAATGCCAACGGTCTAGCTCAACATAAACTTGAGCTAGAACTCTTCCTAAAACAGCAGCAAATCGACGTAATGCTCGTATCGGAAACCCACTTCACCGACAAAAACTACCTAAAAATAAATGGTTATAATTTCTACCATACCCAACATCCCAGCGGGAAGGCCCACGGAGGCACTGGAATCATAATCAAATCCAGCATTAAGCACTACGAACGTCCATCTTTCCAGAAAGACTACCTCCAAGCAACAAACGTAGCAATAGAAGACTGTCATGGTACAATCACCACTTCAGCAATATACAGCCCTCCCTGACACTCCATCGCCAAAGCAGACTTTGACACCTTCCTCGATACCCTGGGCAATAGATTCATAGCTGGAGGAGACTATAACGCCAAACATACCCAATGGGGCAGCAGACTGGTTACAGTAAGAGGCAAAAATCTCTTAAACAGCATAATAACCAACAATCTCAACTACCTCATCACATACGAACCCACATACTGGCCCACTGACACTAACAAAATACCCGACCTTCTGGACTTCTTCATAACCAAAAATATCTCGTCAAGATACGTCCGAATCAACTCCTCGGCTGATCTCTCCTCTGATCACTCCCCCGTGTTAGCAACAGTCAGTTCAACAATCATCGAGAATACACCCAATGGTCTTATTCATAACCAACTCACCAACTGGCAGCTCTTTAGAGAAATCTTTAATCACTCAACGTCAGCCTTAACTTCACTAAAAACGAATGAAGAAATCGAAGCAGCCACGGAAAACTTAAACATGAGCATAATAAACGCTATCCGCCTCTCCACACCTACTAAGACGTCTATCAGCAAACATGAATATCCCCACTACATACTAAAAAAAATAGCAGAAAAACGTAGACTAAGAAGAGTATGGCAGACCCATAGAACACCGGACGACAAACGCAAATTAAACTCTCCATTCCAAATGTCCCCCCCTATTGAACCCTTCACTTCAGTAGAGATAATAGAATCAATCAGTCGCCTAAATCCCAAGAAAGCAGCAGGGCACGACCTAATAGGCAATAAAGCAATCAAGGAGCTTCCCATTAAAGGGATTGCACTCATTGCATCGATTTTTAACGCTATTCTTCGCCTTGGACACTTTCCTAAGGCCTGGAAAATCTCACTGATTACCCTCATCCCTAAACCCGGAAAACCGATATATGAAGCCAGCTCCTACCGCCCAATCAGTCTTCTACCTACCCTGTCTAAACTATTCGAGAAGATGCTAGCGAACCGACTCCTTCCAATCCTAGAAGATCTGAAAACACTCCCAGATCACCAATTCGGCTTTCGGAAACAACATTCAACAGTAGAGCAAATCCACCGCATAACCCACATGATCAGCCAAACTCTTGAAAAGAAAAAATACTGCTCAGCGGTATTCCTAGACATCCAACAGGCATTCGACAAAGTATGGCACGATGGGCTGCTATATAAACTCAAACAGATCCTACCACACCCCTACTACTCCATCCTAAAGTCCTACCTAACCAATAGAAAATTCATGGTAAAATGCTTAGACGCCACTTCCACAACATTCCCAATAGAATCTGGCATACCCCAAGGTAGTGTCCTCGGACCCCTGCTGTTCTCCATCTACACTGCCGACCTACCTATATCCAATGAGATATCAATAGCAACATTTGCTGACGACACAGCGCTGTTAGCTTCCCACGCAGATCCGGCAATTGCCTCATCCACTCTCCAGCGAGGTCTCGACTCCATGGAAAAGTGGTTCCACAAATGGGGCTTCAAAATTAACGAGAAAAAATCCTCACATGTAACCTTCACGCTCCGAAAACAAACCTGCCCCCAGGTCACCATTAACAATACAATTATTCCTAGCAAGGACTCAGTCAGATACCTGGGCATGACCCTGGACAGAAGACTCACATGGAAAAACCACATCTCGGACAAAACGAAGCAACTAAAGGACAAACTGAAAAAATTCTATTGGCTCACGGGCCGACGCTCCAAACTAAGCCTACAGAATAAAATTACCCTCTACAAGACCGTAATAAAACCTGTCTGGACTTACGGAATTCAACTATGGGGAACAGCAAGTAACTCCAACATCGAAATACTTCAACGCTTCCAATCGAAGACGCTGAGATCCTTAGTTGATGCTCCATGGTATGTAACCAACGAAACAATTCATCGCGACCTCAAGATACCCACAGTCAAAGAGGAAATAGCAAAATATAGCGACAGATATAGCAAAAGAGTCAACAAACACTGAAACCCCCTAATCACTGGACTGCTTGATACGTCGGACCAGATCCGCAGGCTGAAGAGACACTACCCGCTAGACCTAAACGCTAGATTTGATTAACTACCTATATTAAGTAATATCTAATCACTTACTATACCTACTTACAATCATACTAATCTGTAACAAGTAATAACTTATTATATATAATTTGCCATGTTACTGCGCCACGCCAGAAAAATTACTGAAAATTCTCAACGCGAGAATTGATTGTAATTTCAATAAACATAATAAAAAAAAAAAATGTATACGAACGAAATTTAATCTGCAAGTACTATACAACATCAAAATCCTAAAGAAACTGGCAAAAAAGAGTGGGAAATATACTTAGGAATAGGTATTGTAAAAATTTTGTTGTTCGCCAAAAAGAAAAGCACGTAATATTTATAATAATATGAACAGTTCATATAAATCCTACAGATGATTTACTTTCGTCATATTATAATAAAGGATTGATCGCCTGACTAACAGACTTCAAAATTATGTCCGTAACAATCCTTGCAATTTAATTTATGTTAGGTAACATGTTCCATTGGGCAAATTTCATTTTGTCATTCTTCCTATCAAATGCAATGAACTGATCGGCTTTTCTGTAGAAATCTTCAAAATTTAATTTGTCTTACGCAACGCGTTTCATCGAGAAAATTCCACTTCCTTATTTCTTCGATCGAACACGAAAGAGTGGTCGTTCTTTCCCGTAACGTTTCGTTAGTATCTTACAGACCAATATCACTACTTCCAGTATTCTCCAAAATACTAGAAAAAATAATTTACGCCCGCCTAAAACCAATAATAGAGAAGGAAAAACTAATACCAGATCACCAATTTGGATTCAGGAACAAACACTCCACGATAGAGCAAATGCACAGACTCACAAACGAAATAATACTAGCAATAGAAAACAAACAATACTGCACAGCCCTCTTTATGGACATCGAGAAAGCATTCGACAAAATAAACCACGATAGTCTACTTCAATCAATCAGAAAACAATTCCCGGAGCAGATATACCATTTAACTAAATCTTACTTAAGCAACAGAACCTTTACAGTAAAAATTAAAGATACATACTCTCAAGTTAAAGACATCAAGGCAGGGGTTCCGCAAGGAAGCGTCTTGGGACCAATTCTCTACACACTATACACGGCCAACATACCAACAACCACCAACAGCAAAATACTGACATTTGCGGATGACACTGTTGTACTAGTCAGGCACACTAACCCTGCAACAGCAGTCGCATTGCTACAAGAACATATTGCAAAAATAGAAAAGTGGCTTCAAGTTAAACAAATTAAAGCAAACCCTGATAAATGCAACCACATTACATTCACACTGCGAAAACAGTTACCACCAAACATTACACTCAACGGCACGCACATAATACAAACAAGGCAGGTCAAATACCTAGGACTACACTTTGATACACGATTGACATGGAAACAGCATATCAAATCAATAATAAGCAAAATACAAAATAGCAAGGAGACAGATGTACTGGTTAACAAATCGAAAATCCAAACTAAGCATAGAAAACAAATTAAAAATCTACAAAACCATCATAAAACCAATCTGGACGTACGGAATACCACTATGGGGAACAGCAGCAATGAGCCATATAACCAAACTAGAGGCAATGCAATCTAAAATACTCAGAACAATAGTAAACGCCCCATGGTACGTCAGAAACGAGGACATACGGAAAGACCTTGGAATACCAACGGTCAAGGAAGAGATTAGCAGATTCGCAAGAAGGTACAGAGAAAGATTAGCAACGCACCCGAACCGGCTGGCAGCGGAAACGATCATCACATTCATCGAAAGGAGATTAAAAAGGAAACACCCAGCAGATCTCATAAAGGATATACCCTAACAAGCACGAAGATGGTACCCCACTGGGGGTAGCCACCCACATGTTATATTATTAAGCAGCTATAACATTTTACCAAATGTCCTACTGGACAAATTGTAAAATTTAAAACAAATAAAAAAAAAAAAAATAAAACGTTTCGTTAAGAGGTCGTCAAACGCAAAAAGGAGCGAGACACCGGAAAGGAAACGGATGTCCGGTTACGAAGTCGGCTGTCGTTGTTTCTAATCTGCATAATGAGGAAACTTTTTAAATCTAATTTACGTCTATCAATCATCCCACGGGAGTCACATTTCCCAGAATTACTCTGCAGTTCTATACCTTATTTGCCAGTTTTCCACTCCCCTCTCCGCCGCCAATAAATCCTCACGATTTATGTTTACTAAATATCTTCATTTCCGTCCTACGAACTGTTGCATAATCAAGAGCGAAGCTTCTTTCCTGCGAAGATAGCCACGTTGCGTGATTTCAAGAACCGAATGGAATTTTCACATGGAGGTATATTTTCAATGCGTATTATGTCAACGTTCTCGCGTTTTCTACTCACGGTAATGCGTATTCTCTTTGGAATTAAAGGATTATCCGAAGATGCCTGCGAATATTTCGACGCATTTGAAACGCTGGCCGCTTGTTAAAAATGAATGTTTTAATGTTCAACGAAAGCTGTTCGCTGTTCTTAGTGTTGTTCATTTTTGGCATGATATTTCTCAACATGGATATTTTTCCAAATGTTTGAATTTGACTTTCTTTACTTTTTCTTTTTGATTGTTAGCTAGATAAAAGCATTTTTGAAAGGGAGCAGAGGAAATAACGTAAAGTATGTTCTTTTTGTTTCAGTGTTAAGGAATTTATGGTTTGCTGTTTGGAAGTTTTCATTAATTGTCGTATTTGATAATATTCTGTGACAGAAAATATAGATGCTGTAATTTGTAGGAATTCTTTAATGATTTTAATGCGGATTATTTCTTTATATATGTGACAGCATCAACGAAGTGTTTAAAGTAGTATGTTACATATCAGTATGTTTATAAAAATGCTTCTCCTTATGAAAATAATCTAGGAAAAGAGAGTTTTGCTTCTCCATCTTAAAATGTCTCAGAACAAAATTTAGAAGAAATTGAATATAGCGAAAATAAAAATACAAAGTAAACGTTTACCATAACCGAACATGAAATTGAAAAAGTATAAAGGGAATGGATTTAAAATATCGAACTGATAAAATTAATAAAATTTGTTAATATGATAATATTCTATTAAGTCTCTATTTATAACGTGAAGAACCCTCACCAGCCGGCACAATATGGTAGACACAGGGCTCGAGCTGGGTACCCTGATCGTTGGTGCCCCAACAAAGCAAAGTACCATAGTCCAACTCTGTCATCGGTGTGTAAGAGGCTGTGGAACGTGTTCGTTCGCTGGTGACGTGTGCCTGTGGTATGTCGATCGCCTCCATTGTGTTATTGAACTTCCACGTAAACGTTACTTCCGGTGGATTTGCCTCCAGCTCGCACGGTATCCTCGTGGTTTCCTGTCGTGCTACACCGAACACCTTTACCTGACCGTGGTGACAGACTGGAGTGACTGAAAGAGAAATAAAAATGCATATACAGTTCCGATTTCCACTATCCATTCAGTATTACGTTGCCCCTTTCCCTAGATATTTTATTATTTCTTATAAATTTTATAGTTTGACGTGAAATTTTATTGATACAAAAAAATATGTCTTAATTTTAATTGATATGAAAAATATATATATCTAGGAATAGAAAATTTCATTATCTATTATTACGTCTTTTTTATATTTTAATATACACAAATTATATTTAAATATTCTTTTATCTTCGAAAATCAATTAGTATCTATGGTTACTTTTTGTAAACATTCTATTTCTTCATTCTTATCCCAATCACTATTAAAAGATAAATACACTATACCAAATTTGCGATAGCTTTTAATTACGATTTTTATTTACGTTTTTACGATTATTAATGAATTTTTTGTTCTGAAAGTAGAAAATTTTTCCTAATAAATATTTTAATAAACGGTGAAACATCTAAATGTCCCTTCATTTTCGAAAAATCGTTATTACAAAAATACTGCATTTACTGCCATCGGGATATCTGGAATGTAAAATATTTTAAAGGAAATGGATTACTTGGAATTACAGATAAAATTAATAGTATGCGTGTTTCTAAGGAAATCAACGATCCACATCGATGATTTTCTCACGTCAAAAGTCTCTTGATAGTAGCACTAGGCTTTGAACGGTGGAACGTAAGTTAAGCCTTTTGATCCGCGACTTTGTAGATGAGTGATCGACTGCTATCTAATATTCGTACAGGACAAAGGTAACACGATTATGGAGCACTATCCATGATTAAGCATTAATGATATCATCGATGTCCCTACGTCATTTCCAAGTCCTTGTCAACCGCAAGCCAGGAACAGCATCAAATTTCGTGGTAATATATAATGCATAATATATACATATACATATGCGTGTATATGTATATAGAAAGTATATATGGTATATGGATAGGAAGCTATCTGCTGTCGAAGGATACTAACATCATTAAGGTGCACCCCTTTACCACTGATATGAACTCATAATGCTCATAAAACAGAGTATGTCTAAGAGGTTAATTAACCTTTTACCATTACCAATAAGTTTACTATAATTGAAAAAATTAGCTCACGTATTTCCCCATTAAAATGAAAATAATTATATTTTTACCTTACTATTTGCAACATATAAATCCCTTCTACTTCTCGAAATCAATCTTCTGGAAAATGCCATCATCTAAAGTTCATTAGTTTCAATTTACGGAGAAATGTAATTATTCAAAATTCACTTTTCGCAACGCACAGATTCCTTCTGCTTCTTGTAATCAACCCCTCCCCACACCGCACGGCACGATACAATGTTCATTATTTTCAATTTACAGACACAAATAGTAATTGAAGATTCACTGTTCTCGAAGCAGAAAGCTCTTCCATCTCCCGAGATTATTCCTTTAAAAAATACCACTCTTGGAAGTTTCTTATTTTCAATACCTAGACAAAATTGGCTATTGAAAATTCAATCCCTCAAAAAATACCACCATCAAAAGTTGATTATTTTCAAGTTACAAAACAAAATTAGCGATTAAAAATTCGCTGCTCTCAAAGCAGAAATTTCATCTACTTCTCAAAATTACCTCCCTCCCCCGGCCGGACGTACTTACATTAAGATCTTACTATTATATTTTCAATCTGCTAACTGATCAACAAAAATGACGAGAATAGAAACTTAACATCAAAAAGTCCTAACTTGGCGATCGGCGTTCGAAAACAGAATTCAGAGGGAGGTGTCGGATATCGCGTAGAATTTTCTGAGTGATCTAATCAATGAAAGGTCAGCCCCTTTTCTACTCACAGTCCTTTGCTCGTCCTCCTTCTGCTGTTGTCAGTGTACGATCTATATGTACCTATACATTCTTTTACTTTCCGCTTCCACATACAAAGTATTATTGAATTTCTAGGCGAACCGAACGAGACTTCCGTCCCAGAGTCGAGGTCGCATGGGATCTTTTGTCAGGTTACAAGTATTTTCCTCTCTCTAGGTATCATTGTAGCTGAATGTCAATTGCGGAAGCTGTTGGAAATAACGATCGACCTCCGACTTCTTCGAGGATCGTCGCGAATAAAGGATAATCCGACAGACAATTGTCTTTAGTTATCTTTCTCTTCGTGAATTATTTACTCGATAATTTGAGGACTTATTTGTGTCCTTTAATAGCAGGAACATCACAGTTATTATTTTATCAGTATTTCCTCTATACAAGTATATTCCATTTATATTAGGTCATCCCATAAGTTCGTGCCGTTTTTCGAGCGTTTATATATGTTAAGATTGTTTACATACCTTTCAGTTTCATGAAAAAATGTAATTCCCCTCTCGTTGTACAACTTCTTCCCATTTTTCTGGTAGGGCCATTATTCCGTCTCGATAAAAGTTCTCTTGTTTTTCTTTAAAATAATTTTCTAAGCTATTTTTGAGAATGTCAATATTTTCAAATTTTTTACCTACTAAAAAGTGTTGTAATGCTCTGAACAGGTGGTAGTCAGATGGGGCAATGTCTGGGGAACATGGGGGGATGTGGTAAAATTTCCCAATTAAATTCAGACAATTTTTTTGTATTGCTTTTCGCGACATGCGGTCTAGCGATGTCGTGATGGAAGATAACGTTGTTCCTATTCACTAAACCTGGTCGTTTTTCAGCTAATGCTTCCCTTAATTTTTCTAACTGAGTGCAATATTTGTCTGAATTAATGGTCAAACTTCGTGATTTTTCAACAAGATCCCGAATTTTATCTTCGTCTGTCTGAGGAGGACGCCCGGAGCGTTCCTCGTCTTCTAAACAGAAATTCCCAGCTCTAAAACGTTGGAACCACTTCCTACAAGTGCGAGATGAAAGCGCATTTTCTTCGTAAACAGCACATATGTTTTTCGTGGCAATTGTTAGAGAACTTCCTTTCCGAAATTCATATAACATGAGATGTCGAAAATGGATACGCATTTCACTCATGATTTTTTACTGTTAGAAGTCACTGTGTTAACTATATCATGATCTTATATCCACGAAAATCTGCTCTAGCCTGTTCTCGATCGGCTAAGCTCAAGTGCATTGGTCCCTTATCGCCGTATGTTTATAAATCGGCACATGAAATGCATACACAAAAGTCGGCACGAACTTATGGGATGACCTAATACTATAGAGAGAATTATTGAAATACAATCTGCTATTGCTCTATATAAAATACGCTATAAGTACTTGTCTTTGTTTGAAGCGAAAAGTTTATGGATAATTATATTCGCGAGTGAAAATAATAATTTTCGTCGATTCTTTAACCCATTAAAGATCAACGTTCGTCAACATTTTGTTTCTAATGTTTTTTTTCTAATCAATTCGCATTACTCAGATATTGTAAGCCGAGTGTTAGAATAAGACGTACGAAGATATTGTAGTCAGTTTTTCTTCACTTCAAATTCTACACTTCGTTCGCTGTTGAATGCCGAAGCGTGCAGACGTGTGTCTAGTGCTCTGTGAAGTTCGTAAAACAACACGTGTCGCCCATTCGTCGAAAGTGAATACAGACAAGTGTTTCCTATCCTTTAAATAAAAAAATCCTACGCTCCTAACCTCTACCCGAATACTAGCCTCATAGCCTCACGACTACTTATTCGTTTTGAATTAACTAGCTCGATGATGGCCCAGGAAACACGACCAGGCTCTCCTGAGCAAAACCATAACTACCCCGCGCTACCTCCGCCGTGGCAAAAGTGCAACAGATCCCCCCGTACCAGTGATGCCAAAAGTTCAAAGAAACGAAGAATAGAACCACCAATAACGAACACAAACGACACCCAGAACGAACAAACAACAATCCAAATAAACACTGACAACAGGTTCGCCGTATTAGAATCCTCAAACGAAGCCATGGAAATCGCGGACCCGCCACCAAATCAACTCACTCAGAGAAACCCCCCACCCCCACCAATGTTCGTTGATGATTTCATTGACATACAAACGATGATCAAGTCCATAGAGAGAGATATCTCCAAGGAGGACTACAACCTGAAGATAAACAACAACAAGGTAAAAATTCTGCCAACAAACCCCGATGCGTACAGAAAATTCACCAAGCTGCTTAGGACCTTGAACGCCAACTTCCACACCTACCAACTCAAACAAGAAAGACCTTTCCGGGTGGTCCTACGCAACATCCACCATTCAGCTGACATTGATGAACTAAAATTCGAACTCTTAAAACTCGGCCACGAAGTCATCAACGTTAGTAACATAAGACATAGAGTCTCGAAAGATCCGCTATCCTTATTTTTCGTAGACATAAAACAAAAACCCAACAACAAGGAAATTTACATCAGTCGTCTTATGAACGCAATAGTAAAATTCGAACCACCGCTTGTTAAAAAAGAGATAGTGCAATGTAAAAGGTGCCAAAGGTACCGTCACACGCAAAAATACTGCAACCATACCTTCCGCTGCGTTAAGTGTGCAGGTACACACTCCACCGACCAGTGTATTAAATCACCGGATACCCCAGCGAAGTGCATCCACTGCCAAGGTGACCACCCTGCTAATTACAAAGGCTGCTCAGCCTACAAAACCCTGTACACAAATAAGTACCCCAAACTCAGAGCAAAAGAAATTACCAATCAAATACCCAGTCCTCCTAAATTCACTTCTACCTCAATCCCCTTAACCAAACAAATACCCGGTCCTCCTAAATTCAACACTACTTCAACCTCCTATGCCCAAGCAGTACAAGGAATCCAAAATAATCCGAATAGCCACAGAGACCATTCTCAAAATAGTGTCCCCAATTCTCCAAACACAGACAACGTCTCTAGACTTGAAAAACTAAGAGAAAAACAATCAGAGTAAATAAATAACTTGCTATCTCTACTAACACTCATCATGGATAAAATAATGCGACCCGACGCAAAATAAAACCAAGACGCATAGTTCTGTGGAATGCCAACGGTCTAGCTCAACACAAACTAGAACTAGAAATTTTCCTAAAACAGCAGCAAATCGACGTAATGCTCGTATCGGAAACCCACTCCACCGACAAAAACAATCTAAAAATAAATGGTGATAAATTCTACCATACCCAACATCCCAGCGGAAAGGCCCACGGCGGCACCGGAATCATAATCAAATCCAGCATTAAGCACTGCGAACTTCCATCATTCCAGAAAGACTACCCCAAGCAACAAACGTAGCAATAGAAGACTGTCATGGTACAATTACCACTTCAGCAGTATACTGCCCACCCAGACACTCCATCGCCAAAGCTGACTTTGATAACTTCCTTGACACCCTGGGCAGTAGATTCATAGCTGGAGGAGACTATAACGCCAAACATACCCAATGGGGCAGCAGACTGGTTACAGTAAGAGGCAAAAATCTCTTAATCAGCATAATAACCAACAATCTCAACTACCTCACCACATACGAACCCACATACTGGCCCACTGATACTGACAAAATACCCGACCTTCTTGACTTCTTCATAACCAAAAATATCTCGTCAAGATACGTCCGAATAAACTCCTCGGCTGATCTCTCCTCTGATCATTCCCCCTTGATAGCAACAGGCAGTTTAACAATTATCGAGAATACACCTAATGGCTTTATTCATAACCAACTGGCAGCTCTTTAGAGAAGTTTTTAATCACTCAACTTCAGCCTTAATTTCACTAAAAACTAATGAAGATATCGAAGCAGCCACTGAATACTTAAACACGAGCATAATAAACGCTATCCGCTCCTCCACACCTACTAAGACTTCTATCAGCAAATGTGAATATCCCCATCACATATTAAAAAAAATAGCAGAAAAACGTAGACTAAGAAGAGTATGGCAGACCCACAGAACACCGGATGACAAACGCAAACTAAACAACGCAACCAGAAAATTAACCAAAATCATCAAAAATTACAAAAATGACTGTTTTCAAAAATATCTCACCAATTTGTCCCCCACAGCTGACTATGCTACTATTCACTATGGAAGGCTTCCAGGAAACTCACACGCCCCTCGCAAATAATCCCTCCAATCCGCCGTCCGCCAGGTGGATGGGCGCGTAGCCCTATAGATAAAACCAACTTGTTTGCTGAATACTTGTCTAAAGTATTCAAACCCCATTCCTCCAAAGCTGCCGCGGACGTTACTGAATACCTGCACTCTTCCTTCCAAATGGCCCCGCCTATTGAACCCTTCACTTCTGCAGAGATGATACAATCAATCAGTCGCCTAAATCCCAGGAAAGCAGCAGGGCACGACCTAATAGGCAATAAAGCAATTGAGCAACTTCCCATAAAAGGGATTGCACTCATCACATCGATTTTTAACGCTATTCTTCGCCTTGAATATTTTCCTAAGGCCTGGAAATTCTTAGTGATTACCCTCATCCCTAAACCCGGAAAACCGATATATGAAACTAGCTCCTATCGCCCAATCAGTCTTCTACCTACCCTGTCTAAACTATTCGAGAAGATGCTAACGAATCGACTCCTTCCACTCCTAGAGGATTTGAAAACACTCCCAGATCACCAATTCGGTTTTCGGAAACAACATTCAACAGTAGAGCAAATCCATCGCATAGCACACATTATCAGCCAAACCTTTGAAAAGAAAAAATATTGCTCAGCGGTATTCCTAGACATTCAACAGGCATTCGACAAAGTATGGCACGAAGGGCTACTATACAAACTTAAAAAAATCCTGCCACACACCTACTACTCCATCCTAAAGTCTTACCTAACCAATAGACAATTCATGGTTAAATACTTAGACGCCACTTCCACAACATTCCCAATAGAATCTGGCATACCCCAAGGTAGTGTCCTCGGACCTCTAGTGTTCTCCATCTACACTGCCGATTTACCAATATCAACAGAGATAACAATAGCAACATTTGCTGACGCCACAGCGCTATTAGCTTCCACGCAGACCCGATAATTGCTTCATCCACTCTCCAGCGAGGTCCCGACTCCATGGAAAAGTGGTTTCATAAATGGGGCTTCAAAATTAACGAAAAAAAATCCTCACATGTAACCTTCACGCTGCGAAAACAAACCTGCCCACAGGTCTCCATCAACAATATAACAATTCCTAACAAGGACACAGTCAGGTACCTGGGCATGACCCTGGACAGGAGATTAACCTGGAAACAACATATAGTAGACAAATCTAAACAACTCAGTACCAAACTTAAAAAATTTTATTGGCTCATTGGCCGTCGCTCCAACCTTAGCACGCGGAACAAAATTACGCTCTATAAGACCGTAATAAAACCAGTCTGGACCTACGGAATCCAACTATGGGGAACAGCAAGTAATTCCAACATTGAAATACTCCAACGCTTCCAATCAAAAACGCTAAGATCCCTATTAAATGCACCCTGGTATGTTACCAACGAAACAATCCACCGTGACCTCAAGATACCTACAGTTAAAGATGAAATACACAAGTCCAGAAGCAGATATAACACAAGAGTCAACAACCACCACAACCCACTAGTCACCCAACTGCTAGACACGACGGACCTGATCCGCAGACTAAAAAGAAAATACCCCCTAGATTAAATCCTTAGTTCCTACTAGAACCAACAATATAAAACTAGTATAAATCATGTCATTGTATCACGCCAAATGAAGTTACTGAAAATTCTCAACGAGAATTGTTGTAAATTTTCTAATAAATAAAAAAAGAAAAAAAAAGACGCTTCCTTGTGGAACCCCTGCCTTGATATCTTTAACTTGAGAGTATGTATCTTTAATTTTTACTGTAAAGATTCTGTTGCTTAAGTAAGATTTAGTTAAATGGCATATCTGCTCCGGGAATTGTTTTCTGATTGATTGAAGTAGACTATCGTGGTTTATTTTGTCGAATAGTGGAATAGCGATGTCGAATGTTCGTCTCACAGTCAAAAATAACGTGCTTTGTCTTTTAAAAAATTACATTCTCTACTCTGGGATCTTTTGGATAATCATTTATTAATTACTAATATTAGCGAATTATCGATAAGTGACACATTCTAGACTATAATCTTCTATTTCAAAAACTCCTATAAATTTCCAATTATACTCAAACATGGAATAAACAAAAATTTATTTTTTGTCTTTTGTTACGTCGGGCGACACTCTACCTAGACCAGGCCACACACCGCGGGCAAGATGGAAACCAGATGTCCGCTCATCCTTACTGCGTACACTCAATAGTCTTAAGGACCCATCGTAAATCTCAGGAATTTGCTAGCTAAGGTTCTTCACACCGCTTTTGTCTTCTAAATCGCTTTCTAAAGAGTATTTTCTACTACGGCTTGACACGGGAAAGTTAGTTTTTCTCACGTACGATGCTTCCCACTAGCAACTTTCTATCGAGGGCGGCTAAGACCCTTCCTAGTTCACCAACCTTCGTTTATCCAATCAGAAGTAATGTCTACTGCCCTCACTTTCCTAACCAAAATTGTCATCGCCAAATCCGATGGTTCCGTACGCTAGACACACCCATCGCTAGCCTTCCTCCAAAACAGCATCAGCACTGTAACGTTAGAAAAGTCAACATGTCAGTTCTTTTCCCCTATTGCTACGTCAACTATAACAAAAACTCTAAGAGCCTTGCTCAATCTCCAACGAATATTGTGCCAGTGTATCCCATCTCTATATGCTAAATCATTGTCGAGGATATATATTATATCATAAGCAACGGTGTAACTTAAGTGTTAAAAATATGTCGGAGATGGTAGGACATCGGAGCCTCCCCTTTGGAACTTCGGGAAAATCCCCTAACACCGTAATCTAGATTCTATCAAAGGCGTAATTAAACAATTGTCGTCTTTCGATCCGATTGTATTTGTTCGAGATTTGTGATAATGAGCTTGGGCTCGAGGCGACAGCCAGTCGCCGAACGTAGCCGCGGTCACAGGATGAACGCTTTGTCTAACAAAGGCATGGAGTAATTCTATAGCTCTCCTTAAAAAGGAAATAGTTGTAACACTCGACAGTAAACATTCCAACGGTCTCTGTCCCGTAGCTCGCCACACGCAGACCCTATTTTTCGAGTAAGATGATTGCCAGATGTCGATGCGTCTCCGCAGTACATGTTCAGCTAGCCTGAGGGCCCGTTATAAATCTTAAGATTTAGTTGACTAAAGTTCTTCAAACAGACAAACGGCCTTTGTCCCAACTACGGGAAGATAGGGGAGACCTATTTTTTCAACAAACGGCGTCTCCCACTAGCAACTTTCCCTCGAGGGCGGCTAGCATCTTTTTCCAACCACCGATATGGAGATTGACCAATTAGCAGCAACGTCAATATCCCTTACTTTTTGAACGAAGGCTATCCTCGACGAATCCGATGATCTCGTGTCCTTAGACACACCCCATCATAGTTTTCCTCTGTGGCATCATCGGGACGGAAATTCATTCTTTCTTGCGGTCCCATTGACGAATAGAGTAACACCTTACGATCGGTGAATATTACGCGTCCGATTTAGATTTTGTGAGCACGTTCATCTCTCATCCCGTCGACCGCGTCATTGAACCTAGGATCATTGTCATTAGATTCTCAAGTATCTAATTACCACGGTTGCTTGTCTAGTTCTATGATAATCATATCTGCACTAGTCAATGTTTTCTCTATTGCATAACGACAACGTGTAATCCAAACGAAGATTCGTTTCACGCCCCTAACCCTAATTCTAATGTAAACCCGACAAATATATAGTTAATAACTCAGTTAATCGCAATGTTATACCCTCTCAACCACGCCTATTATCTTAACGGAAATCAGGGGATCGATCAACTCGTGGTGTCGATTATTATAATCGTAACGGGAATTTACGACTCCCGTTGACGCGTTTCTTCGAGATTGCGTCTCCCCGCGATTGGTCCAAAATACACCTTTAAAAAAGAAACAGGCAGAGTTTCGCAATTAACCTAACGTCTCATATGACACGAATATAATTTCTTTAACCTAGGTTGTAGTTAAAAAATCAGTTGATTGTTCCGTACAACATAAAATTCTAAGATTATTAAAAGTATGTAATCTGTTTTTTTCTTTCTAAAAAGACATTATTTAGTTTCAATAAGTTTAAGGTATTTATAATAAAACTACATATAATTTTAATAATTTAATAATTTTATATCGTATAGAACGATCAATTGATTTTTTAATTTCTCGCCTATGTTAAATAAATTATATTCAGAGTCATGTCAGGTTAATTGAAAAAAGTTCTCTTTTCGAAAGATAGAAAATTGAGTTTTCTTAACTCTCGTTTGAATATAATTGAATTAACATCAAACGCGGAGATAAAAAATAATGTCTGATACAAGATTTACATTATTCATATTATTAAGCTATATGGAATTTGTAAAAATATCTTCGCACATGACTCGATATTATAAAGTAAGGGTGAAGTAAGTTAAGAATTACTCCATAATCCACAATCCGAACTGTTCGCCGATCGATCGTTGCTGACGTTAATCCCGTAAAAGCGTACGAAGACACGGAAGTATTTCGAAAAACCTGGCGACATCGTGTTTCACTTATTTCGACAGATTTCTCGATGCGTTTTCCTGCGTTATTGAGTTTCCAAGTCTCTGATCCGGAGAGACGTTCTGCGCCAGCTCCACGGTTATTCCCATTTTTCCTGGCTGGTAACGGGGTTAATGTCACGTAAAATTAAGGCTTAGGTTTTAAAGACAAGAAGGTTGAGCCGTAGCACAACTTTATATTTCTTTTCTATCGAACTTTATTAAATAACACAACTTTATAAGCACAGTTTATGCGACTGATCTGAGAGATGTTGACTGATGAGAGTTTGTAATTTCAGTCCTGAGGTGTTCTCGTATTATTACGGAGGAAAGCTCGGTGTGGGTGTGCCCTTTGAACTAACAACGCGGATTCGTTGTTCATACTTTTCGTTAGGAAAAATGAGGGTTATAGTCCACGTTAATAAATGAAAATAGGATTCCCCCATAATTTGTACGAACGTATAATAAATCTAAGGACTGTTCCAAGGACCATCCATAAACCAATAACACTTACAGGGTTAGTAAACTAAAAGTCTAAGTTTATGGTGGGTCCTTGAGGTTATTGAGGGTACGCGGTGAGGACCTGCACACATCTGGCCTCAGATGTGGATTGATGTCACATTAACGTCGCGCCGATCGCCAACATATTGTTGCGTTTACGAATTCACAGCGACTACGCCAGCGACTTCCTATCGATTCCTCCCACCATTGTCCACCGACAATAACGAATTAATGCCGTCCATTAAGCATTAATGACGGATCGCCTATGACCCTGCCACGTGCTAAGTGTCTGTGCTAACTATCATAGCGATTTATGTTGCCCGGATGCATAATTCAGCCGTCGTTCGGTATAATGTTATTGCGAAGAGACGAAACAACTCATTCTTGAAATCGTCGTTATTTCCGGACTTGTTCCACTTTCTTTGGTCGCTTTTCCGACTTGAAAAATCATTCAACATCTCGTGGTATTTGCTTTTTTTGTAAACTTGTTTTATATTTACGCAATGATATTTTATATCTGTACGCAGCGGCGGATAAAACGAAGTTTAAAATCGATACACTATGAATTTGAGTAATTTTTTGTATCGAATATATGTTACCATGTTAGTAACAGCTATCTATTATTGAATATAATAAATAAGAAGACAGAATATAATTGCTCTTATTATGTATAGATCCATTTTTTTAAATTTTGGTGTCAATTTATATTTTGTACTTTATAAACTTTCTTTCGTCCGCCACTGTATATATTGGATTGTTCGAATAGTTTTTTATTTTGGTAGGACTAGAATCGGTTCCTTATGAATTTTACCAAATGATCTTTCTTTTCTCTCTTCGATGAGTTTGAACAAATTTTACGTCCATGTGAAAGAAACGATATTTTTCTGTTTAAATTGCGCTAAGAACTTATCAAACAATTTAACAATTTATAAAATCATAATCCAACTATCTTTGAATTTATTTTCTAGCATTTATGCGAAGCTGATTCTGCTACAGTCTTTGAATTCTAAATATCTCAATCTCGTTTTCGTATTAACAGAAAGTAAAACTTGAGAAGCTTTAAGAGAAACTTCAAAAACTTTAAATGAAATTAAAGCAAGAAGTTACACGTATTACCAATGATTCTTGCATAGGTTCCTCGAAATTAAGAAATTTCATTGAAAATAATGAAAAAAAAGGGAAAGATGAACTCAGATAATCACGTGAAGATACAGAATAGAATTCATAGTAATAGGAAGAAGAATATTACACTTTGCGTATTATATGTATTCTGTGTATCTTCCTACTTTTAAATTTCAATACTAATTACGATACTACGTACAATAACATTGAATAAAATTTTCGACAAAATTCTTTTCATTTATTTCATTAATCAGATTGTGTCGAATGCCGCGAAGCAAGTTCCTTAATTATATTTTCATCAGAGGACGAAGCTCTTTCCTTCGCATGTACCTTTAAGGAACACACGGGTACACGGCTGTTAATAAGGCGAGAGTATTTAATTGGACTAATTCAGGTAGAAGAGGAAAATTTGAGCTTTTAATAGCAACACATGTAAGTTAGGCTTTGTGCGGAGTTTAAACTCCGAAACGGAGATACAGAGACGGATGATAAATAGTACTTCCGTTGAAATAAATGCTTCGGAAAACTTATTAGTCGAGTAAATTTAGTAACGGATTGTTAATCATCTGACAAGACGTATTCGTCCTAAACTACTATCCCGGTGCAAACAGAATTACGTTCGGTCCTGTGCAATTTGCATAATCAACAAATTAACTAACCATACATTTTTATACCTACGCGATACACAAACATTCATTGTCATTTGTAAGTTTAGTTTATGCTAAATGGATAACAGGAAAAATTAGGTGTTACATTTTTCAATATATTCTTTGATTTATGGTAGATTGCTTCTGTAAAGTAATTTAACGTATTATGTGCTAAAGGTACTTTAAAGTTTCGTTTTCATTAAAATGATACGATCGAACGTGCTTGGAATTGTAGTGGTACTTATGAGTATTTCTTTCCTGAGATGTTACGCATGAATTCATCCTATACTGATTATAAAAAATATTCGTTGGTAATATACGTGTTAAAACAAATAGTTTTAAAGTTTGCGGGATAAAAATAGTAACGAAATATGAACTTCTCGAAAGCCAAACTGAAACTGATCAACTCCACTTTTTATCAATTCTTTAATCGTATTACGTACTTACACGAATAATATTCTATTAAATAAATGATTTATTTTTATAAATTTAATCACCACAAAAAGACGACGTAAGTAATGACAAGTTTAAAGTACAGGCTTTATAACATCATCATTACTTTTTACTTTTCAATTTATGGAGTTGTTCAATACAGTTTCTGAATATCTCAAATAACATGGTAATAATAAATGGTTAAAACAGGGTTGATTTTATTCAAAATTTTATCTTTTTTTTTATTTATTGATATTTACAATCAATTCTCACGTTGAGAGTTTTCAGTAATTTTTCTGGCGTGGCGCAGTAACATGGCTGATTATTTATAATAAGTTATTACTTATTATAGATAAGTATAATTTTTAAGTAAATGTTGTAAATAAGTAAATATTACTTAATATAAATAACTAATTAAATCTAGTATTTAGGTCTAGCGGGTAGTGTCTCTTCAGCCTGCGGATCTGGTCCGACGTACCAAGTAGTCCAGTAATTAGGGGGTTTCGGTGTTTGTTGACTCTTTTGCTATATCTGTCGCTATATTTTGCTATTTCCTTTTTGACTGTTGGTATCTTGAGGTCGCGATGTATTAGTTCGTTGGTGACATACCAGGGTGCATTTATAATGGATCTTAGCGTTTTCGATTGGAAGCGTTGAAGTATTTCAATGTTGGAATTACTTGCTGTTCCCCATAGTTGGATTCCGTAGGTCCAGACAGGTTTTTTACGGTCTTATAGAGGGTAATTTTATTCTGTGTGCTTAGGTTGGAGCGTCGGCCAATGAGCCAATAGAATTTTTTGAGTTTGTCCTTGAGTTGCTTCATTTTGTCCGAGATGTGGTTTTTCCAGGTTAATCTCCTGTCCAGGGTCATGCCCAGGTATCTGACTGTGTCCTTGCTAGGAATTGTTGTATTGTTGATGGTGAACTGGGGGCAGGTTTGTTTTCGGAGCGTGAAGGTTACATGTGTGGATTTTTTTTCATTAATTTTGAAACCCCATTTATGAAACCACTTTTCCATGGAGTCGGGACCTCGCTGGAGAGTGGATGAAGCAATTATCGGGTCTGCGTGGAAGCTAATAGCGCTGTGGCGTCAGCAAATGTTGCTATTGTTATCTCTGTTGATATTGGTAAATCGGCAGTGTAGATGGAGAACACCAGGGGTCCGAGGACACTACCTTGGGGTATGCCAGATTCTATTGGGAATGTTGTGGAAGTGGCGTCTAAGTATTTAACCATGAATTGTCTATTGGTTAGGTAAGACTTTAGGATGGAGTAGTAGATGTGTGGCAGGATTTTTTTAAGTTTGTATAGTAGCCCTTCGTGCCATACTTTGTCGAATGCCTGTTGAATGTCTAGGAATACCGCTGAGCAATATTTTTTCTTTTCAAAGGTTTGGCTGATAATGTGTGCTATGCGATGGATTTGCTCTACTGTTGAATGTTGTTTCCGAAAACCGAATTGGTGATCTGGGAGTGTTTTCAAATCCTCTAGGAGTGGAAGGAGTCGATTCGTTAGCATCTTCTCGAATAGTTTAGACAGGGTAGGTAGAAGACTGATTGGGCGATAGGAGCTAGTTTCATATATCGGTTTTCCGGGTTTAGGGATGAGGGTAATCACTAAGAATTTCCAGGCCTTAGGAAAATATTCAAGGCGAAGAATAGCGTTAAAAATCGATGTGATGAGTGCAATCCCTTTTATGGGAAGTTGCTCAATTGCTTTATTGCCTATTAGGTCGTGCCCTGCTGCTTTCCTGGGATTTAGGCGACTGATTGATTGTATCATCTCTGCAGAAGTGAAGGGTTCAATAGGCGGGGCCATTTGGAAGGAAGAGTGCAGGTATTCAGTAACGTCCGCGGCAGCTTTGGAGGAATGGGGTTTGAATACTTTAGACAAGTATTCAGCAAACAAGTTGGTTTTATCTATAGGGCTACGCGCCCATCCACCTGGCGGACGGCGGATTGGAGGGATTATTTGCGAGGGGCGTGTGAGTTTCCTGGAAGCCTTCCATAGTGAATAGTAGCATAGTCAGCTGTGGGGGACAAATTGGTGAGATATTTTTGAAAACAGTCATTTTTGTAATTTTTGATGATTTTGGTTAATTTTCTGGTTGCGTTGTTTAGTTTGCGTTTGTCATCCGGTGTTCTGTGGGTCTGCCATACTCTTCTTAGTCTACGTTTTTCTGCTATTTTTTTTAATATGTGATGGGGATATTCACATTTGCTGATAGAAGTCTTAGTAGGTGTGGAGGAGCGGATAGCGTTTATTATGCTCGTGTTTAAGTATTCAGTGGCTGCTTCGATATCTTCATTAGTTTTTAGTGAAATTAAGGCTGAAGTTGAGTGATTAAAAACTTCTCTAAAGAGCTGCCAGTTGGTTATGAATAAAGCCATTAGGTGTATTCTCGATAATTGTTAAACTGCCTGTTGCTATCAAGGGGGAATGATCAGAGGAGAGATCAGCCGAGGAGTTTATTCGGACGTATCTTGACGAGATATTTTTGGTTATGAAGAAGTCAAGAAGGTCGGGTATTTTGTCAGTATCAGTGGGCCAGTATGTGGGTTCGTATGTGGTGAGGTAGTTGAGATTGTTGGTTATTATGCTGATTAAGAGATTTTTGCCTCTTACTGTAACCAGTCTGCTGCCCCATTGGGTATGTTTGGCGTTATAGTCTCCTCCATCTATGAATCTACTGCCCAGGGTGTCAAGGAAGTTATCAAAGTCAGCTTTGGCGATGGAGTGTCTGGGTGGGCAGTATACTGCTGAAGTGGTAATTGTACCATGACAGTCTTCTATTGCTACGTTTGTTGCTTGGGGTAGTCTTTCTGGAATGATGGAAGTTCGCAGTGCTTAATGCTGGATTTGATTATGATTCCGGTGCCGCCGTGGGCCTTTCCGCTGGGATGTTGGGTATGGTAGAATTTATCACCATTTATTTTTAGATTGTTTTTGTCGGTGGAGTGGGTTTCCGATATGAGCATTACGTCGATTTGTTGTTGTTTTAAGAAGAGTTCTATTTCTTATTTGTGTTGAGCTAGACCGTTGGCATTCCAAAGAGCTATGCGTCTTGGTTTTATTTTGCGTCGGGTCGCATTAATTTATCTATGATGAGTGTTAATAATGATAGTAAGTTATTAATTTGTTCTGATTGTTTTTCGATTAATTTTTCGAGTCTGGAGAAGTTGTCCGTGTTTTGTGAACTGGGTACGCTATTATGAGAATGGTCCCTATGGGTTTTCGGATTGTTTTGATTTCCTTGGACTGCTTGGGCATAGAACATTGAAGTAGTAGAGAATTTTTGACGACTGAGTACTTGGTTGGTTATCTCTTTTGCTCTGGGTTTAGAATACTTATTTGTGTACAGGGTTTTGTAGGCAGAGCAACCTTTATAGTTCGTAGGGTGGTCTCCTTGACAGAGGATGCACTTCGCAGGGGTTTCTGGAGATTTTGTGCACTGCTCAGTGGGGTTTATACCTGCAGCGGAAATTACGGTTGCAGTATTTCTGCGTGTGACCGTACCTTTGGCATCTTTTACATTGCACTATCTCTTTTTTTAGAAGAGGAGGTTCGAATTTGACTACTGAGTTCATTAATCGATTGATGTTCTAAATTTGTTTATTATTTTGCTTTTGTTTTAGGTCTATGAAAAATAAGGATAGCGGGTTTTTCGAAATTCTATAACTTATATTGCTTATGTTTGTTACTTCGTGGCCATGATTTAGGAGTTCGAACTTCAGTTCCTCCAAGTTAGTTGAGTGGTGGATGTTGGGTAGTACCACTCGAAAAGGTCTTTCTTGCTTAAGTTGATATGTGTGGAAATTTGCGTTAACGGTTTTTAGTAGCTTGGTTAGTTTCCTGTATGATTCTGGGTTGGTCGGCAGAATTTTGACTTGATTATTGTTTATTTTAAGTTTGTAGTCTTCTTTGTTAATTTCTTTCTTAATGGACTTTACCATTGTTTGAATGTCGATGACGTCGTCAATGAAGATAGGTGGGGGAGGGGGATTTTTGCTCGTATTTTGGTTTGTTGGTGTTTCGGCTGTGCCCATGGAGTCATTAGTGGATTCTAATATTGAGTATCTATTATAGGTGGTTACACCGCTTGTTGTCTGTTCGTTTTGGCTAGTGGTTGCATTAGTTTTAGCTATTTCTAGCTTACGCTTTTTGATGTTTTTCGTCTCGAATGTTAGGAGGGACATATTGTCCTTTTGCCACGGGAGAGGAAGAGCGGAGCAGTTGTGGTTTTGCTCAAGAGAGCCTGGTCGGGATACTTGGGCCATCATCGATCTAGTTAATTCAATTTGAAGTAACTAGTCGAAAGGCTATGATTCGGATTAGAGATTAGGAGCGTTGGATTTTCCACTGGTTAGTTATGAAATACTTGGGTTAAGTTTGTTTCGAATCACTTTCGACGGATGAGCGTCACGTGTTGTTTTACGAACTTCACAGAGCACTAGACACACGTCTGCACGCTTCGGCACTCAACAGCGAACTGGACAAAATTTTATTCGATCGGAAAATTTCCTGCTTTCTTCTAAATCTATTTCGAACGTTCTCTTTTCAATTCACCACTAACGTCACAAATATCACCCAAACATTTCACAATACATCTTATCAACTTTGATAATACGATTCCTTAAATTTCAGTCGTAACTTGTACATCCCTACCCAACCTTCGTGTAAATTAAATTTCTAACTAATAATATACGAAGAAGCAGAATAACCCTCTTATCCGGCGGCACTTGTGCATATTTACGATAGAATGTGTAATCGAGTTTATCCGGCGCGATGTTAGCCTCTTCTTTTAAATCAGCCGGACCGATACATTAAGGAGCGCATTATCAGCATCGAAGAAATTGATGAGCCAAAACTCATTTCAGCGAAGACTCGATCGGTGCGCGTTATCCCAGTCTTGCTCCTAGACGCTTTGTAATGATCATTAACAGCGGCTAATTAATGTATCTCATTAACAGTAGCTGGTGTATCGATGTTCATGCATCATCTCGAGTCACAAACATCCGTAATGCATCCGGTATCTGCATACACTAATCCACTGATAAGTTGCGGCATTCCTGCCGGGCAGGCCACTGAAAATGTTAATCATCAATACTTCAAGATTTAATCGGAGGAACAGATTAATCTTCGCGAGATTCTCACGTTAACGACTTCCAAAAAGATTGTTATCGGTCTTGGCCCGGGGACTTCCGCGTAATTAAATATAGCGTTCTTTAAAATTTGATCACGTTTCGTTCGAACTCCGGATCGCCCTCTGGAGTGTACGTTTTGAGTATATTTCTTGGAAGGAAGTTTAGGAAACTTTCCAGATTTCATTTTACGCTTTTCAGAAGTTTTCTTTTTCGTAAGAGGCACAAGGAAGTTGAATACGTATGCTTTTCTTTTTATTTATTGGCATTCGTCCATTGGGAATGGCTCTGCTGATGATCCGGAAATCCGATTCAAAGGGCCTATAATTTTACGTTCGCTTAATTGAAATTATATAAGGTAAAGATGGAGATCAAAGATGGAGAGAAGCGTGGGATTAGTACAGCAACGGTGCTTTTAAAAAGTAACCCTGTAATCGTGTTATCATCTTTGGTGGATCTATTACTGATCTTCGTGCTGAAAGAAATTTGAATTATTTATATCCCTTCGAGTGATCGATGCTTTTCGAGAGAAGCTGTGGTAGATAAATGTCTGAATTACGTATTTATAGCGTTCAATAGGTTTTTGTTGAACTATGTACGATATAACCATGGTATAAATTATTGATCGATAGTATGGCTCATGATTATTATTACTAAAATTTTGTGCTAAAAATTTGTAGGGAAAGGATAAGAATTTTAAATGCACTCGACACGCGTTAAAATTTATCGGAACGAGATATATATTATTCGCATATGTAAAACGTTCGTGTATAAAATGTTTCAAAATTATAAGGCAATTGTAATATATGATTGTAACATATGATAAATTATGTTGTTTCTTCTTAAAAGATATGAATCTAAATTATATATGTGGGGTTAACATTAGAATTTAGGGCGCTTAACGATTCTTCGTTTGGATTAGCCATCGTTTTTGTTGAGATATGTGTAATTTTCTGTGCTGAGCTAAGTTAGATGCGTGGTGAGGATACTTGTGTGTGAGTGTCAGTGTGTGGAAGTATGTGTGTCCGCAGCGTCTCGGAAACAAAAAAATGTAAACTGAAGAGTCGGTCAAGAACCGCTCAAGAGTCGGTCAAGGTCGGTCAACTGTCGAGTATAGAAGAGAGTGCTGAGACGCGTGCGAGTGTGTATTGATAAATATATAAGGAATCGTCCACGAAATAAATTATTATTATTTAATGTGAATCCTCAGTGTAAACTTAATGTTCCTATAACATTATTTCGGCTTCAAAGATCCACAATTCTCAACAGTTTTACGAAGCAGAGATTATATTTATACGTATATACAAGACTTTTACAAAGTATAATGAATATTGAGTTTAACGAATAATAAGTTTGACGAATAATAAGTTTAACGAATAATAAGTTTAACGAATAATAAGTTTAACGAATAATAAGTTTAACGAATAATAAGTTTAACGAATAACGAGTTTAACGAACGCTATTAACAATGTTCTTGGGTTCAAACGAATCCACGGTCAACGGCATAACTCTTTACTATGCGTAGAATAATTTTAGGCACAAAATACGATTGCTGAGACGCTCGGTATAAACTGCTCGATGTGTCACTCTCCAAGGCGATCACACGAATCATAATCTGATAGAAATTTTTCTCGCTATACGATTGCATTTGTTTGTTATATGCTCGTTGGAAGCATCGAGAAGGTTCCAATCGCCGTTGGTAGGCAGTTTCTGCCTAAAGTTTGATATATACTCGTTGGAAGCATCGAGAAAGTTCCAAACGCCGTTGCTAGGCAGTTTCTGTCTGGAGTTTGATTATTAATACAACGTGTGTCCCATTATATTGACATCTCCAAGGTACAATCCCATGTGGCCAGGCCCGTTCTTGAGGCCGTATGCTGTCACAACCACATTTCTAGGGAGAACCATATATCCACTCCATACCTTCATCAGGCAAAACGTTCATTCCGTGACCGTGGCTACGTTCGGCGACCAGTTGTCACCTCGAGCCCAATTTCGCTATCACAAATCTCGAACAATTACAATCACATTGAATGACAACAATTGCTTAATTACAGCTATGATGACTGGATCTCAAGATCCAGTTCCTCCGCAAGTTGGAGGAATGTCGGCGAGAAATAATGCCAGGGGGAGCGATCCCCTCGGCTACGGAGGCTGGCGCCGTCGCAAGAACCATACAAGCAGGATTGCGGTCGGCGAGAGACACCTCGCGGTCGACCGTGGAGTCGTCGGCCGATGAGGCAGGATTTATTACTGTCCTAGGAGGAGGAAGAGGGAGAGCGGGGCGAAAGAACAGGAAGCCCACGACGCAACCTCTTCCAACGGTCAATGCGTCGACCGAGGACGCAAGAACCAAGGGACGGGTATCGTCGTCTCTTCCGTCGTTTGAAATCCCAGGCCAGGACACTAGGAGCAAAGCATCGCGGCTGGCTGAGCGGATGGCGGCCACGATGAAGGATTTACCCGCCAAGGTAACCGTGCCGCGAAGGACGACCGAGCTAAGAGTGACCGGACTGGAGGACTCGGTCACCCCGGAGGAGGTGGCAGCCGCCGTTGCTGAGACCGGGGGCTGCCACGCCGATGAGGTCAACGTGGGAGTCATACGCCCCGCTCCTCAGGGCCTCGGGTCGGTATGGCTACGCTGCTCGCTGACAGCGGCCAGGAAAGTCAGCAGAGGAAGAGACGCCCGACCAGGAGGAAGGATTAACATAGGTTGGCCAGCGGCGAGGGTTACCCCTCTCCCTGCGCGCCGACTCCAAATCTTCAGGTGCATGGAGTCGGGTCACGTGCGCCGGGATTGCACATCGACGGCCGACCGGTCGGAGCGCTGCTACCGGTGCGGGGCGAAAGGACACCGAGCCAAGGACTGCTCGGCACGTGTACCTATATGTCCGGTGTGCGCAGACCTGGGAATGCCCGCGTCGCACCGTATGGGGTCACCGGCATACAAACCGCCTGCCCGTAAGAAGAGGACCGCACAGGAAACAAAAACCTCTCCAGGCAACGGTGGAGACGCGGTGAAGAGGAAGGAAACGATACCGCCGCCAACTGACGCCATGAAGGACAGAAGAAAGGACAGAGAAGTCGGACACAACGACTGTGAGGGGAACGGCCCGGAAGAGGCTATGGAGACGGAGCCTTCCCCGACGTGAGCGGAAGAAGAGCAGGAGGACAACTGCTCCTGCAGTGCAATTTTAGCCGCTCCCACTGGGCTCAGGACTTAATGTTCCAGAGCCTGGCGGAGCGGCGGATTGCTTTGGCGGCAGTGGCCGAGCCGTACAGCATCCCCGACGCGTCACGAGGCGCTGGGGATCTGATCGGCTCGGTCGCCATATTCTGGACAAAGAACGCGGGAAGCCCCTCCTGCTCGGTGATCGAGCGGGGACGGGGCTTCGTGGCCGTGAAATGGGGCGACCTGGCAGTGGTGGCCGTCTACGTGTCGCCCAACATCAGCCGGACAGAATATGCCTCCTTCCTGAACGGGCTGGCGGCTTGAGCGAGACGTTTGGGCGCCTCCCCGTCACTGGTCCTCGGGGACTTCAATGCCCACTCAACGGCGTGGGGTTCCCGCAGGACCAACGGAAGGGGGCGCGACGTACAGGACTGGGCGGCTGCACTCGACCACCGGCTTATGAACCGGGGGTCGTCCAGCACGTGCGCAGCGTGGCGGGGCGAGTCCATAGTGGACCTCACATGGGCAAACCCTGCCGCATCCCGCCGTGTTTCCGGTTGGGAGGTCTCCCCAGAGGAGACCCTCGCGGACCACCTATACATATTGATGGAGGGGGCGGTCTTCGGCGCGATGGACGACCGTTCGTTGAGTGCGCGCGGACCCATCGGCCCACCGGGAAGGAAAAGAAGATTCCCGCGGTGGGCGGTGACCCGCCGCGACGAGGACTTCATGGCGGCGGTCGCTATTGCCGTCGCTCGGTTGGAAGAATCCAGGACCGACGAGGACGCGGAAGCGCGAGGGTCCCGGCTGAGGCGCGACATGCACGCGATCTGCGATTCGTCGCGCCGGCGCTGTGTACTGGTGATCTGAGGAGATCGCTCGTCTCCGCGAGGCGTGCATCCGCGCTCGGCGCCGGTACACCAGATCCCGCCGTAGGCGACGGGTGGACGAAGCCACGGTGGCTCGTCTGTACGAGGCCTACCGCGAAGCGCGGAGGCCCCTGCAGCGAGCCATCAAGGAGACGAAGAGGCGGGCCTGGGACGAGCTTCTGACCAGACTCGACTCTGATCCCTGGGGGTGCCCTTACAAGATTTTTTTTTTTTTATTTATTTGTTTTAAATTTTACAATTTGTCCAGTAGGACATTTGGTAAAATGTTATAGCTGCTTAATAATATAACATGTGGGTGGCTACCTCCAGTGCGGTACCATCTTCGTGCTTGTTAGGGTATATCCTTTATGAGATCTACTGGGTGTTTCCTTTTTAATCTCCTTTCGATGAATGTGATGATCGTTTCCGCTGCCAGCCGGTTCGGGTGCGCTGCTATTCTTTCTCTGTACCTTCTTGCGAATCTGCTAATCTCTTCCTTGACCGTTGGTATTCCAAGGTCTTTCCGTATGTCCTCGTTTCTAACGTACCATGGGGCGTTTATTATTGTTCTGAGTATTTTAGATTGCATTGCCTCAAGTTTGGTTATATGGCTCATTGCTGCTGTTCCCCATAGTGGTATTCCGTACGCCCAGATTGGTTTTATGATGGTTTTGTAGATTTTTAATTTGTTTTCTATGCTTAGTTTGGATTTTCGACTTGTTAACCAGTACATCTGTCTCCTTGCTATCTGTATTTTGCTTATTATTGATTTGATATGCTGTTTCCATGTCAATCGTGTATCAAAGTGTAGTCCTAGGTATTTGACTTGCCTTGTTTGTATTATGTGCGTGCCGTTGAGTGTAATGTTTGGTGGTAACTGTTTTCGCAGTGTGAATGTAATGTGGTTGCATTTATCAGGGTTTGCTTTAATTTGTTTAACTTGAAGCCACTTTTCTATTTTTGCAATATGTTCTTGTAGCAATGCGACTGCTGTTGCAGGGTTAGTGTGCCTGACTAGTACAACAGTGTCATCCGCAAATGTCAGTATTTTGCTGTTGGTGGTTGTTGGTATGTTGGCCGTGTATAGTGTGTAGAGAATTGGTCCCAAGACGCTTCCTTGCGGAACCCCTGCCTTGATGTCTTTAACTTGAGAGTATGTATCTTTAATTTTTACTGTAAAGGTTCTGTTGCTTAAGTAAGATTTAGTTAAATGGTATATCTGCTCCGGGAATTGTTTTCTGATTGATTGAAGTAGACTATCGTGGTTTATTTTGTCGAATGCTTTCTCGATGTCCATAAAGAGGGCTGTGCAGTATTGTTTGTTTTCTATTGCTAGTATTATTTCGTTTGTGAGTCTGTGCATTTGCTCTATCGTGGAGTGTTTGTTCCTGAATCCAAATTGGTGATCTGGTATTAGTTTTTCCTTCTCTATTATTGGTTTTAGGCGGGCGTAAATTATTTTTTCTAGTATTTTGGAGAATACTGGAAGTAGTGATATTGGTCTGTAAGATACTGTTTGGTGTGGGTCTTTGCCTGGTTTAGGTAACATTATGATCTGTGCTAGTTTCCATAGTTTAGGATAGTATTGGATTCTTAATATTGCATTAAAGATTATTGTAATTAGTCGTATCGCTTTTGGGGGAAGGTTTTTCAGGATTTTACCATTGATTAGGTCGATTCCTGGTGCCTTGTTATTTTTTGTTTTCTCGATTATGTTTCTAATTTCGTGTGCTGTTGTTTTAGGTATGTTGTAATGATTGTCAGTTGCGATACTAGTGGTTACCTCTTCCTCGTCCAAATGGCAGTTGTGATTGCTATTATTGATATTATGTGGTGTAAATATGTTGCTTAGGTGGTTGGAAAATTCTTCAGCTTGTTCTTCGTTGCTTCTTGCCCATGTATTATCTGCTTTTCTGATTGCTGGGACTAGTTTTATTGGCTTCTTTATTTTTTTTGTGACTTTCCAAAGTGAGTAGTTGGAGTTCTCGTGTGCAGATAGTGACTCTATGAATTTTGTGAACTCGTTGTTATTGTGCTCTTTTATTTTGTTTTTTATTTCCTTTGCAAGTTTGTTTAGGTGTTTTTTGTTTTCTTTTGTTCTGTGTTTTTGCCATTTTGCTTTCGCTTTTCTTTTTTCTCTGATTTTGTCGAGGATGTCTAGTGGAATTGTTTTTGTTTGTCTGTTGGTTGTTACAGGTATAGTGGTTGCCCTTGCTGCTTCTTGAATAATTTCTGTCAATGTTGTTACTGCTTGATCGATGTGTTCAGGTGTTTTCAGTGGGATGTTGCAGCTGATATTGCTTTCTATTATTTCTTTAAATGTTTCCCAGTTGGTGGTTTTATTGCATAGCGTCTCTGAGTTGCTGTAAAGTAATGGCTTAATACTGAATGTTATTATTATGGGCGTATGGTCGGAGGTAAGCTCGAGACTAGGTGCTATGTTTAGTCTATTTGCGTTTAGCCCCTTTGTCACTGCAAAATCAAGTAGGTCGGGTATTTTGCTCAGGTCTGTCGGCCAGTATGTCGGTCTTCCTGTGGATAGTATATTGAGGTTATTATTTTTAATGTGCTTTTCCAAGGTTCTACCTCGAGGTGTGGTGATTCTTGATCCCCATAGTGTGTGCTTTGAGTTATAGTCGCCAGCTGCAATATACCTGTCACCTAAGCGGCTAAAGTACTCTTCCCACATTTGGGTTGTAACTTTGTGACGCGGTGGTGCATATACTGCCGACAACTGTAGTTGGTTGCTGCTAGTTTGTACAGTAACGGTGGTTGCTTGTATATGTTCCTTACTAACCTGGCTGTGTAAGTGGTGTTTAATGTCGTTTTTTATTACTACTGCCGTCCCTCCTTGTGCTTTTCCTGAGGGATGTTTGGTGTCGTATATGGTGTAGTACGGGATTTTTATATAGCTTTTTGTAGTGAAATGTGTTTCCGAACCGAGCAGTATATCTATATTGTTGCTATACAGGAATGTTTTAGCTTCTAGGGCTCTTTGTTGTAGGCCGTTAGAGTTCCAGGCTGCTATTTTGAGCGTGTCTATTTTTATTTTTTGCTCAGCATGTTAGTGAGTAATTGGAGCATAACTGTTATTTGTTGTGTTTGCTGTCTAAGGGCTTCGTTTTGTTCGCTTACCATTTTTGTGAGTAATTCGGTGTTTTTTATGGAATGTTTCAGTAATTCTTTGATTTCTAGAGCGTCGTTGCTATGATTGATCTGTTCTTGATTTTCTATGGGTAATGACCGTTTGACTACTTGCGCGTAGCTTCGTCTGCTAACGGTGTTGGTATTCATGTGGTTGTTGTTCGTTGCGTGTTGCGTAATTGGTGTTATCATATTTTTTGTGGTGTCCTGTTGGGTGTGGACATTATTGTGTGTCCTGCTTCGTATCGGCGGGAAAAGTTTATTTTGTAGCTGCTTTCTAACTAGGCAGCCTTTGTAACTGGCTGGGTGATTTCCACCGCAATTGTAGCATTTGACTTCCTTTATTTTACCCGTGTGTGGGCAGTTGGTTGTTAGGTGCATGCCTGCGCATTTGACACACGCCGGGTTTCGGTTACAATAATTCTTTGTGTGTCCATATTGTTGACACCGCATACACTGTGGAACTTCTTTTTTGTGGCGTGGTGGTTCCACTGTTACTATTGTGTTTAGCATTTTGTTGATCTCAAATATTTCCTTGTTGTTGGTTCTCGGTTCAAGTTCTACTAGGAAGAGTGGTAACGGTTGCTTCGTGTCGTACCTTGTCATGTTGTTTATAGTTCTTGCCTGGTGTCCAATTTTTGCTAGTTCTTCACCTAGCTTTTTTGTGTTGGTTTTGGGGTGCAGTCCTCTTATGACTATTTTGTAGCTCCTTTCAGTTTTGAGCTGGTATGTGTGGTATACAGCGTTTTTATCCTTTAGTTCCTTAATTACATTTCTGTAACTTTCTGGTGAGCTTGTTTGAATTTTTACTTGCTCCAGTTTCGTCTGTTTTATTAGGTAGTTTTCCTTCCCAGCTATCTCGTTTAGTCGCTCTATGAGCGGGTCTATTATCTGGGCCTCTACGAATATTGGAGGTGGCTTTATAGTGTTTGGTGTCTTACTTGTGTTTATTGTTGCTGGATCTTCGTCTATTTCCTCCGTAAGTGGGCTGTATGAGTTTTTTAGTGGTAGTTCATGCAGCCATCTCTGCTTTTCCGCGTCGAGATTTCCCGTTATTTTTCTTTTTTTATTGTAGCTGCCCACCTTCCAACTTTCTTCTTGTTGCGATGTTTCCTTGTTAGCTTCCATGTCGACTTCAGCTGTGTCTGAGCAGACCTGTCTTTGGTTTGTTTGTTCGCCTGCTTTTGGTGTATCTGTTGCTTTATTTATGTAGTATTGTTCGTCTTTGCTGATAATTTTTATTGGTGAGATGTGTTTTTTCATTTTGATTCTTATGCTAGTCTTCTTGATAGTGACGGGTTTCCACCGTCTGGCTACGGGCGTAGCCGTTCTTAGTTTTCTCTTCACCACTTGCCGCACTTTTCCGTAGCACTGCTTTACACGTCTGCTTGGCTCGGCTGCTCAGGCAGTACTGCCCTTACAAGATGGTATTGAACAAACTCCGTCCATGGGCGCCTCCCTTAACGGAGAGCATGGACCTTCGGTTCCTGGAGGAGGTCGTCGGCACCCTGTTCCCGGGAACAACGAGCGAGGGAGACGGCAGCCTCATCGAAGAGGAGGAGCAGGAACCTCAACCGCCGGAATAAGAACCACGTGTCACCGCGGGAAGTTGGAGCCCGGAATCGAGGATCACCGAGGAAGAACTGACCGTGGCCGTCGGGAGGATCGGAGCGCGGAAGGCTCCGGGTCCCGATGGAGTCCCGGCTCGCCTGTGGAAGGACGTCGCCGGGGTCTTGGCCCCGAGACTAATGCGTCTGTTCGACGGATGCCTGTCTCAAGGTGAATTCCCTGCTGCGTGGAAGGAGGGGAGGATGGTCCTGCTGCCGAAGTCAGGGCGCTCTCCGGACTCGCCTTCTGCCTTCCGGCCTGTGTGCCTTTTCGACGAGGCGGGCAAGCTGCTGGAGAGAGTGGTGGCTGCCCGCCTGGAGTCACATTTGTCTCGGAGTGTGCCTGGACTGCACGACGGCCAGTTCGGTTTCCGGAGGGGGCGGTCTACGACCGACGCTGTCGCCCGTGTCCGCTCTCTTGTCGAGGAGGCCGGGCGGCGTGGTTACGTGGCGTTGGCCGTGTCGCTGGACGTGGTCAACGCCATCAACAACATCCCCTGGGACAGGATACACCGGGCCCTCGAATTTTCATCGAGTACCCGCGTACCTGCGGGGTGTGGTCCGGGCATACCTCCGGGACCGTAGTATCGTCTACACCGTCCGGGGCGGAGGAGTGACCGGGAGGGCTGTAAACCGCGGGGTCCCGCAGGGTTCGGTGTTGGGTCCGTTGCTGTGGAACATCGCGTACGACGTAGTGCTTCGGACGCCGATGCCTCCGAACTCGGCGCTGGCGTGCTACGCCGACGACACGTTGGTACTGCTCTGGGGCACGGCATGGGGTAGAACCGTCCGCCTGGCGGAGCTGGCGGTGGCCTGCGTGGTCGCCGAGATCAAGGGATTGGGACTGAGGGTGTCCCCTGAGAAGTCTGAGGCAATGTGGTTTTGCCGTAAGGCCGATCACGGGACGCCTCCAGCGGGTTATCGCCTGAGGTTGAAGGGGGCCGAGATCGAGGTCGGAACCAACATGAAGTATCTGGGCCTGAACCTCGACAGCCACTGGACCTTCGGTGCTCACTTCGAGCGCCTGGCGCCGTCTGTTGAGGCGACGGCGAACGCCTTAGGACGTTTGCTGCCTCGGCTGGGCGGGCCCTAAGTCGGAGTGCGCCGACTGTACGCCGGCGTGGTGCGATCGAGGCTCCTCTATGGAGCTCCGATCTGGGCAGAGGACCTGATGACCAACCGTCGCAGTCTCCTAGCGATCAGGAGGCTGCACAGGACGGTGGCCATCAGGGTAGTGAGGGGCTTCCGCACCATTTCGGCGACCGCAGCGGCGGTGCTCGCCGGGTTTCCCCCGTTCGAATTGCAGGCCCTGAGGTGTCGCGAGATTTATCTCCACACTCGGGGTGTGTCGGGCGGGGTGGGCCCGGCGAGCGCCGACGTCAGGGTTCGGGCTCGACGGGCTTTGCTCGACAGATGGCGCGCCAGCCTCGACACGAGAGCGGGTGCGCCGGGAATAAGGGTCCTCGGGGCCGTCCTTCCAAACTGGGAAGTTTGGTTGGACGGCGGCGGGCCTCCCTTGACGTACAGGGTGACGCAGGTGCTCACCGGACACGGTTGCTTCGGTGAGTATCTGCACCGAATCGGGAAGGAGGCGACCGCGCGCTGCCACCACTGCGATGCGAGCGTGGATTCGGCGCAGCACACGCTGGAACACTGCCCGGCGTGGGCGCGGCCGCTCCACGACCTCATGGTGGAAATCGGGTGGGACCTCCCGCCATCGACGATCCTCGAGGCATTGTTGGTAAGCGAGAGAGAAAGGAGGGCCGTGACCTCCTTCTGTGAGCAAGTTATGCTTCGAAAAGAAGCCGCGGAGAGGGTGAGGGTACGGTACTCTCACCTTGAGAGGATCGACCGGCGAGGGCGCGGCAGAGGCCATAGACGCGCTTCGGCGAGGCGCGCTAGGTCCGCCGCGCCCCCCGGTGGGGTGCAAACTTAGGCGCTGACGGCTCAGCGCCCCGGGGCCGCAAAGCAGCCCCGTAGGAGAACCGGACTGCCAGATACGGCGGCTCCGGAGACGAGGCGCGGTGTGACGTGGCCGCACATCGCTCCATTAAGTGACGTATTGAGCGGTGGGGGGGGGGCGGTGTATCGGTCACACCGGTTCTCGGGCCCCTCTCGATCGCAGCAGGGACGGTCATCGTGGAGGTTTTAGTCGGTTGGAGTCCGGCACTACCACGCCGCTTTTCCCCAGAAGCGACCTGGTATCCATGCGGATTTCCTCCAGGTTAATAACAAAAAAAAAAAGGTATACACAAATACATCCTTTGACCTAGCCTCCACTGTTTTCTCATCTAAGGTACTGTTAGGGAGCTTTACCAATTAGGTGCATTACTTCTCCCATCCATCTACTTCCCTCTCTTCCTTCCTTTAATTATGTCCAGTTTCCTTGTCTTATTAAATTTTACATTGTATTCCGTTCTCTAGAATTCTATATGCTACACGAGAAGATTAGCGATTCAAACTTTTCATTAGCGTAATATACTTATATCGTTAATAAATATGTCCTTAATAAAAGAGGAGTTAATTCTTTTCTAAAACGTGTTTTGAGAATTCTAGAATTTCCTAAAAGATTTTTTTTATAATTTTAAAACTACTGATTAATTCTCTTTTAAACAAAATAATTAAATGTCATAACATTACAAACAACAATTGTCAGTTTAAATTACAAACTAAAAATTAAACCACAACTGAACATCCCGTATCATAATTCCCCCAAAACTTTATCATAAAACAATTTCTATTTATGCAATCATTTGTATTTCGAAAACATAAGCAGCCTAAATATGAATCATCGAAATACCCGGAAAATTAATAGAGAATAATTCTTCCTGAGAAGCTCAGCAAAAAATTTACCGCGAACAGATTTTGCTGGAAAACTTTTCCTTGCACCTAAAACAATTTCCAGAGTCCATTAATTATATCGCATGGTATTAATTCCAACAACTCCGTTACATCACAATCTCTATTATCCGGTGAGATCAGCCCATTTGTATTTCCAAAACTACCAACATTCCACCGATCAACCGAACTGCATTGATACTGAGTTAGCCAGGGCGCGTCAACAGGATCGAACAACCTCTGGGTACCGGAGTACACCCAGCAGCAAGAAACACGGTAGAGAGAGAGAGAGAGAGGCAGAGCTAGTCGAGAAAGAGAGAGAGAGAGAGAGGCAGAGCTAGTCGAGAAAGAGAGAGTGAGCCAAATAGGCAAACAGACAAACAGACAGAGTAGGACCACGTATCAACAAGGGGTTCGAAGTGGTTCAGAGAGGTAGTAGGAGTAGCGGTGTGCGGAATTAGTGGCAATTAGTTTCCACGGTATCTCGCGGAGACACGGAGACGCGTGTAACGGTTCGGATATACGTTGTCGTAAAGAGGCAAAGGGGGTTGGAATGGGGCGGATGGAGGATGGTAAGTTTAATCGACGCGCAAAGGTACAAACTACGCGAAAGTACGTACGTGCATGGAATTCGCGACGATGAAAGGGGATGTAAGAGTGGGCCCGGGCAGTATGTATACGCAAACACGTGTATCACAACCATAAGTGAACTTACGACGGAACTGGGCCGAGGAGATCATTGAATTCACTCCAACTATTTTCGTCCAGCTATACGACAATTATCATAATACATCGTATTTCTATCGTTGCAGATACAAATTCTTTTAAGTACGATGGTCACTAAAAATATTAATACGCCATTTATTGTAGTACTTATCTATTAATTAATAGGGTCCGAGTCTATTAAAATTTTGTATCGTTTAGTAATATTTTCATACGATTACCAAAAACTTGGTATTACGAAAGTGAAAAATAAGCCTGTTTCGTCTGTAGATTGGTTTGGTTGACTGAGATGAAACTAATCGTAGATATGGTAGAGGTTGGTTGATGGATAAGTTTGAACTCAAACATAGAGACGTAGTTGGGTCTCAGATATTGAAAATATAAAATGGAACACTACTTTGCTGAATTCAGGGATTTCTGTTAATGGCCCCAAAAAAGTTTTTGGAGAAGACGTAGTTATGATTATTATTTCATTATGTAGTTACGATTGCTAGTATCGAACAACGTCTTGTGATGATGGAATTAGAATCAAGATTGGGAGGAATTCTAATTTAGAATACGCTGAAATAAATCGTGCATGAGAAGATTGTTTGAAGAAGTTCGGTTGGAACGAGATGTAAATAGTTGGATCGAATATAATACGATTGAGGCTTTTCGTGAAAAATAGACGAACAATGTCTTGTGATGATAGAATTAGAATTAAAATTAGGAGGAGTCTAATTTGGAAGACACTATAATAGGTCGCGTATAAGAAGAAAGTTTGAAGAGATTATGAAACGTTTAGTTGGAATCTATGTATTAATTAATAATAGCTTAACACTTCTCGATGCGAAGATTAAATATTTTCTCGGACAATTTAGCCGACAACGGCGCATAGTTTGAAGAAAAGTCCTTACGAAATGGTTCATTTGATAGCTGAGATCATTAACAAAGTGTCTGTTTGCGTTCAAATTTAGAAACGACTGTATCGCGTGGAGAACGTTGAAATAGAAATGGCGCAATCTATTCGATTATTAATCACACTACGTCGAGACTACGCTTGAAATAAATTCCTCTCAATTTCTGGAGGACGAGAGGTGGTTGCCCTCGTGGTGTCATTCATAAAAATGGCCGGACGACTTCGATTCTCGTTTCTCTCCCGGGGAAAAGAGAAAGGGGCAGAAATGTAATTACGACGAAAATCGAATGACGACAGTGAAGTTCGGACTTTTCTTGATTCGCGAACACGAGGGCATCGAACCGTCTGGATGTCTAAAGACGTTACTGATGTCGACGTGATCGTGTTAGACGTCGCGACGCATTGCAGCTCTGTGAATTTTTAAAGGTTGTCACATTCGGCCTTCGCATCCGCCCTAGACTGCTTTATTGACAGCCTAACGTTTGTACTCAGGAAAACCGCATCTATGATCATCGCAACCACGAGTTTCCCGACATTTTTTGTCTCTGTACGAGGAGTTTTGTATCGTTATCCGATCGTAATAGCCGTTATTTTTTAGAAGAGTAAACAAAAGAAGAAAGAAGGTCTTTATCGTTTGCGTCACAAATTTTATGTAGTATATCATATAGTAGTATATTTATAGTAGTATATTTTATGTAGTTACTCATGAAAGTATCATTGAACATTTTTATGAATACATTACACGTTATGCGATATTTTTGCAAATTTCATCAGAAAATATTCTAGCAGGTACACAATCTAGACGGCAAATTAATTACCGAAACAGAAACTACATAGATTGAAATACATTTCGATATATAGAATATATTTTAACCTAAACCAAACTAATGTAAGTCTCGATTTTAAAAAAAGTAATTAATTAATAATAATAAAATATAAATTAATAATAATTAACACAATTTCCTAGGCAAAGCAGAGGTATTCATTACCCAAAAGAAAACTATAATTCTATATTCTCAACAACTCATAAATATAAGAAGCACTAAAGTCAATCCCAAAAACAATATAATAAATTCATCGTTCCTTACAAAAATTGAAGACTTTCCCTAGTTTAATAACTGTAACAATTTATAACTTTAATTCCTTTTCCATCTCGAAGGGTAGAAAACCATTCGAGGAAACTGTTGAACTACTAGTAGTTCACAAAATAATCGGCATTATTCGAACAGGAAGCAAGAGAGTGCAGCGTGACCGTGGCTTTTAAAACGGCGACGGTTGTACAGGTGGCTTGGTCGGCCCATTTAGCAAACTCAACGGAACATTTTCCCCGTCGGTGAGGATAAGTAAACGGTTTAAACGACGTTCCACCGGAAGGAGATCTGTTGGTCAAAATTCTCGGTACCCGGCTATCCGACAATTATATCCCATTTAGTAATCCGTCTTTTCGTACGATTTGAACGTCATTGTGAATTCGGCTTGCATTTAATCCACGCCTCCTTTGTTCTCCGCGCTTGAGAACTCGGCTTCGCCATTTTACAGGCAACTAAGCGGCTTAAGATCTCCGACGAACGAAACGTCGAAGAAAGAGGAGCGCTTTTCCCTCTCGCTTGCGCATAATAATATGTCCTAAAACTAAATTGAAATCTTAAGCTCCGTTATCGCCATAAATGGAGCCCGAAAACCGTCCATCTCTCTTTTCGTCCCTTTTCGTTCCCTATCTTTGCCGTTTCTCCTCTTTCTCTATTTCTCTGACAGTTTGGTGGTACAAGTTGTGGTCTGCCTCTTGCCTCTCTACGCCTCCATTTGCATGTAAATTATTACCAGACGAAACACAAAAGCGATGGAGAGGTGACCCGAGCTTGAAAAGGAAACGCGAACGAATTGAGTCCTATAGAGCTGCAGTCACTCTGCCACCCCGGAAATGACTCCTGCGGACGGCGAATTGTCCACGCTCGTTAGAATAAGCTAATTCGCGTCACCGGCGAGTGTCGCCTAACGCGTGGTTTATGGAGGCTCGAAGGTGAGCAGGAATAGCGTGGAAATTGTGTGAATTCACACTAACGAAAAGCATTTATCGTAAGAAATCTTTTATTATATTCACATCGTATGCGTTATACGTATGTATGGAATATTTAGAAATTTCATTAATACTGTAATGAGACACAACTGTCACGATTATATTGGTAACATTTGAAATTACGTTAATATATATCAAATTTGAAAATGTATATTATACAGAAGTTACAAGATATTTTTTGAAAATATATATATGTCGGAGATGAAAGGAAAGCCAAAGCCTTTCCTTGGAAATTTTGGGAACGTCCTCTAGTACTCAAGCCTAGATTTTATCATAGTTATAATTGTTAAGATTTGCGATAGTCAGATTGGGTTCGAGGTGACAATTGGTCGCCGAACGTAGCCACGGTCACGGGATGGATATTTTGTTTAGCGGAGGTCTGGAGTGGTTGTATAGGTTTTTCGAGAAATGTGGTTGTGACGGCACGAGGCTTCGAGAGCGGGCCTAGCCACGTGTGATGGTGCCTCGGAGGTGCCGATACAATGGGGCATACATTGTATTAGTAATCAAACTCCAGGCAGAAACTGCCTAGCAACGGCGTTTGGAACTTTCTCGATGCTTCCAACGAGTGTGTATAAAACTTCAGGCAGAAACTGCCTAGCAACGGCGTTTGGAACCTTCTCGATGCTTCCAAACGAGTATAGAAAACAAAATGCAATCGTACAGCGAGAAAAATCTCCACGAGGCTGGCATTCTTGCGATCAGTACTGCCTGAGCAGCCGAGCCAAGCAGACGTGTAAAGCAGTGCTACGGAAAAGTGCGGCAAGTGGTGAAGAGAAAACTAAGAACGGCTACGCCCGTAGCCAGACGGTGGAAACCCGTCTCTATCAAGAAGACTAGCAGAAGAATCAAAATGAAAAAACACATCTCACCAATAAAAATTATCAGCAAAGACGAACAATACTACATAAATAAAGCAACAGATACACCAAAAGCAGGCGAACAAACAAACCAAAGACAGGTCTGCTCAGACACAGCTGAAGTCGACATGGAAGCTAACAAGGAAACATCGCAACAAGAAGAAAGTTGGAAGGTGGGCAGCTACAATAAAAAAAGAAAAATAACGGGAAATCTCGACGCGGAAAAGCAGAGATGGCTGCATGAACTACCACTAAAAAACTCATACAGCCCACTTACGGAGGAAATAGACGAAGATCCAGCAACAATAAACACAAGTAAGACACCAAACACTATAAAGCCACCTCCAATATTCGTAGAGGCCCAGATAATAGACCCGCTCATAGAGCGACTAAACGAGATAGCTGGGAAGGAAAACTACCTAATAAAACAGACGAAACTGGAGCAAGTAAAAATTCAAACAAGCTCACCAGAAAGTTACAGAAATGTAATTAAGGAACTAAAGGATAAAAACGCTGTATACCACACATACCAGCTCAAAACTGAAAGGAGCTACAAAATAGTCATAAGAGGACTGCACCCCAAAACCAACACAAAAAAGCTAGGTGAAGAACTAGCAAAAATTGGACACCAGGCAAGAACTATAAACAACATGACAAGGTACGACACGAAGCAACCGTTACCACTCTTCCTAGTAGAACTTGAACCGAGAACCAACAACAAGGAAATATTTGAGATCAACAAAATGCTAAACACAATAGTAACAGTGGAACCACCACGCCACAAAAAAGAAGTTCCACAGTGTATGCGGTGTCAACAATATGGACACACAAAGAATTATTGTAACCGAAACCCGGCGTGTGTCAAATGCGCAGGCATGCACCTAACAACCAACTGCCCACACACGGGTAAAATAAAGGAAGTCAAATGCTACAATTGCGGTGGAAATCACCCAGCCAGTTACAAAGGCTGCCTAGTTAGAAAGCAGCTACAAAATAAACTTTTCCCGCCGATACGAAGCAGGACACACAATAATGTCCACACCCAACAGGACACCACAAAAAATATGATAACACCAATTACGCAACACGCAACGAACAACAACCACATGAATACCAACACCGTTAGCAGACGAAGCTACGCGCAAGTAGTCAAACGGTCATTACCCATAGAAAATCAAGAACAGATCAATCATAGCAACGACGCTCTAGAAATCAAAGAATTACTGAAACATTCCATAAAAAACACCGAATTACTCACAAAAATGGTAAGCGAACAAAACGAAGCCCTTAGACAGCAAACACAACAAATAACAGTTATGCTCCAATTACTCACTAACATGCTGAGCAAAAAATAAAAATAGACACGCTCAAAATAGCAGCCTGGAACTCTAACGGCCTACAACAAAGAGCCCTAGAAGCTAAAACATTCCTGTATAGCAACAATATAGATATACTGCTCGGTTCGGAAACACATTTCACTACAAAAAGCTATATAAAAATCCCGTACTACACCATATACGACACCAAACATCCCTCAGGAAAAGCACAAGGAGGGACGGCAGTAGTAATAAAAAACGACATTAAACACCACTTACACAGCCAGGTTAGTAAGGAACATATACAAGCAACCACCGTTACTGTACAAACTAGCAGCAACCAACTACAGTTGTCGGCAGTATATGCACCACCGCGTCACAAAGTTACAACCTAAATGTGGGAAGAGTACTTTAGCCGCTTAGGTGACAGGTATATTGCAGCTGGCGACTATAACTCAAAGCACACACTATGGGGATCAAGAATCACCACACCTCGAGGTAGAACCTTGGAAAAGCACATTAAAAATAATAACCTCAATATACTATCCACAGGAAGACCGACATACTGGCCGACAGACCTGAGCAAAATACCCGACCTACTTGATTTTGCAGTGACAAAGGGGCTAAACGCAAATAGACTAAACATAGCACCTAGTCTCGAGCTTACCTCCGACCATACGCCCATAATAATAACATTCAGTATTAAGCCATTACTTTACAGCAACTCAGAGACGCTATGCAATAAAACCACCAACTGGGAAACATTTAAAGAAATAATAGAAAGCAATATCAGCTGCAACATCCCACTGAAAACACCTGAACACATCGATCAAGCAGTAACAACATTGACAGAAATTATTCAAGAAGCAGCAAGGGCAACCACTATACCTGTAACAACCAACAGACAAACAAAAACAATTCCACTAGACATCCTCGACAAAATCAGAGAAAAAAGAAAAGCGAAAGCAAAATGGCAAAAACACAGAACAAAAGAAAACAAAAAACACCTAAACAAACTTGCAAAGGAAATAAAAAACAAAATAAAAGAGCACAATAACAACGAGTTCACAAAATTCATAGAGTCACTATCTGCACACGAGAACTCCAACTACTCACTTTGGAAAGTCACAAAAAAAATAAAGAAGCCAATAAAACTAGTCCCAGCAATCAGAAAAGCAGATAATACATGGGCAAGAAGCAACGAAGAACAAGCTGAAGAATTTTCCAACCACCTAAGCAACATATTTACACCACATAATATCAATAATAGCAATCACAATTGCCATTTGGACGAGGAAGAGGTAACCACTAGTATCGCAACTGACAATCATTACAACATACCTAAAACAACAGCACACGAAATTAGAAACATAATCGAGAAAACAAAAAATAACAAGGCACCAGGAATCGACCTAATCAATGGTAAAATCCTGAAAAACCTTCCCCCAAAAGCGATACGACTAATTACAATAATCTTTAATGCAATATTAAGAATCCAATACTATCCTAAACTATGGAAACTAGCACAGATCATAATGTTACCTAAACCAGGCAAAGACCCACACCAAACAGTATCTTACAGACCAATATCACTACTTCCAGTATTCTCCAAAATACTAGAAAAAATAATTTACGCCCGCCTAAAACCAATAATAGAGAAGGAAAAACTAATACCAGATCACCAATTTGGATTCAGGAACAAACACTCCACGATAGAGCAAATGCACAGACTCACAAACGAAATAATACTAGCAATAGAAAACAAACAATACTGCACAGCCCTCTTTATGGACATCGAGAAAGCATTCGACAAAATAAACCACGATAGTCTACTTCAATCAATCAGAAAACAATTCCCGGAGCAGATATACCATTTAACTAAATCTTACTTAAGCAACAGAACCTTTACAGTAAAAATTAAAGATACATACTCTCAAGTTAAAGACATCAAGGCAGGGGTTCCGCAAGGAAGCGTCTTGGGACCAATTCTCTACACACTATACACGGCCAACATACCAACAACCACCAACAGCAAAATACTGACATTTGCGGATGACACTGTTGTACTAGTCAGGCACACTAACCCTGCAACAGCAGTCGCATTGCTACAAGAACATATTGCAAAAATAGAAAAGTGGCTTCAAGTTAAACAAATTAAAGCAAACCCTGATAAATGCAACCACATTACATTCACACTGCGAAAACAGTTACCACCAAACATTACACTCAACGGCACGCACATAATACAAACAAGGCAGGTCAAATACCTAGGACTACACTTTGATACACGATTGACATGGAAACAGCATATCAAATCAATAATAAGCAAAATACAGATAGCAAGGAGACAGATGTACTGGTTAACAAATCGAAAATCCAAACTAAGCATAGAAAACAAATTAAAAATCTACAAAACCATCATAAAACCAATCTGGACGTACGGAATACCACTATGGGGAACAGCAGCAATGAGCCATATAACCAAACTAGAGGCAATGCAATCTAAAATACTCAGAACAATAGTAAACGCCCCATGGTACGTCAGAAACGAGGACATACGGAAAGACCTTGGAATACCAACGGTCAAGGAAGAGATTAGCAGATTCGCAAGAAGGTACAGAGAAAGATTAGCAACGCACCCGAACCGGCTGGCAGCGGAAACGATCATCACATTCATCGAAAGGAGATTAAAAAGGAAACATCCAGTAGATCTCATAAAGGATATACCCTAACAAGCACGAAGATGGTACCCACTGGGGGTAGCCACCCACATGTTGTATTAGTAAGCAGCTATAACATTTTACCAAATGTCCTACTGGACAAATTGTAAAATTTAAAACAAATAAATAAAAAAAAAAAAAAATTCTTGCGATTGCCTTGGAGAGTGACATATCGAGCATTTTCAACAATCGTATTTTTGCGCTTAAGATTAGTTTTCGTTCAGTAAAGAGTTATCCCGGTGACCGTGGATTCGTTTGGACCCAAAACATTATTTTTTTTATTAATTATTATTATTCAGCTTATTATTATTATTATTATTATTATTATTATTACTATTATTATTATTATTATTATTATTATTATTATTATTATTATTATTATTAAGGTTATTATCTGTTAAACTTAATTATTCGTATAATCTATTATTCACTAAGTTTGTTGTTCATCAAACTTATCCATTAGACTTATTATTTGTTAAGCTTCGTGACAAGACTAGTGTATACGTGTAAATATAATCTCGACTTTGTGAAACGATGGCTAATCCACATGAAGAGTTGTTACGCGCCCAAAATTCCAATCCTGATCCGACATATGTAATAAGAATAATATACTTTACAGTTTCGCTAGAAGTGGTGAGATTTATTAATGTAATAAAGAATTGACTGTTTAAATATTTTTATGATCCCTATATACTTGTATTAAATATCGTATAATTTTTATATGCATCTTTAAATTTCTTGCAACTTTTACTAATATAGTAGTCGTGTCACATTACAGTGTTAATGGAATTTCAAAATGTTTTATATAACACATATAATTATATACATAGATGTTTGCTACGATAAGTATTCAAATAATTGACTATTGAAATATATTTGTGGTCTCTATATACTTATGCTAAATATCTTGTAATTTCTACAATATCTTGTATAATATTCTATTTGTCGTGTCTGATTACTGTGCTAATGAAATCAAAACGTTTTACGTAACACACACAATTGTATGCATAAAAGTTTCCCATGACAAGGATTCGAATACTTTCGTGAGATAGCGTATATCTTTAAACGTTGCTTCCTACGTTCCTTACTTAACCAGACACAACTTCCAGGGTAGGGTAAAATGGTATGTGGAAACAATGTTTCATAAGACAGTCTCGCGAGCGGAACCACGTGTCAGTCTCCTGCAGGGACATTAAGAGCTGCGCTAAATCATTACGACAGGTTTAGTGAGTGGATTTGCATAGCTGCCATATGTATATTCGTGTACACACGTATGCAGGTGGGGATGGCTTTGCGTGCGGCGAATCGACCGATTCGGGAGTGGCACGTATGCGTCCCTACCCCATCCTCCAACTTCTTTTGGACTCTAGAAGCGAAATTTCGAGTGGACGATTTGTTTTTCCACGAACTCATTCTCCCTGGACGGAGAATGAGTCCGCACCCTAAACCGTATCAATTTCGTTGGTTAATTGTCATATTCAATTACAATACTGCAACAAAACCGCAATCAGCTGTTCTGAGACGAGAATTCATTGGTGCTAAATAGACGAAAATGTATTGTGGCGAAAGTCTTTCTTTCAAATTCAAGTTAATTTAACACGTTCGTCGCCCAGCGTGTTTCGGCTATGTTTCCTGCGGGGCCCAAATCCGACCGTGGCTACGTCCAGTGACCCGCTATGTCACTTCGAGCCCGCACCCATCGTCATAAAGCCAGATTGGAACATTAAAACTATTTCTCATTTTTATTACTTAAGTGTAGCTATAGTAAAAGTCTGGACTAGGGTATTGGGGTTTTTCTCAACATTCCAGACGGAAAATCCCGATGTTCTTTCATATCCGACAAATATATTTATTTAGTTCTGAAATGGAGAAAGCGATAAACTTTCCAGCTAGAGTATTCCGAGGGATCTCATGGCAGATATCTCAGATCTTTGATTTAGTCGAGAAGCATACTTGTGAGACGTACATCAGTGATTTTTTCATCCTCAAAATTTTCAGTAAACAGTGTGAAAATATATTTGAAAGTGAGGAGAGTGATGACGAAATAGTGAACTTTAGAAAAAAATTATAAATAGAATTTCATCGAGTTCGAATATTGAGAAAGCCACGGTCGGATTTGGGCCCCGCAGGAAACATAGCCGAAACACGCTGGGCGACGAACGTCTTAACTCGAACAAGAAGAGCGTCACCATACGTTGGTGACGGGGCCTCCACGGAAGTATACCCGTCGCACGAATATGTGCGACGTGGCGACGAACGTGTTAAATAGAAAGTTAGTATATAGCATGAATATATATGTTAAAGATGTAATAAATTGAGAATCGATATCCTTGTTTCTTATACAGTTTATTCCAGTATGAAGGAGGGTCGCCCCTTGGACTCACCGGCGGCGTACAGACCGGTGTGCCTTCTGGACGAGGTGAGCAAACTCCTTGAAAGAATAATCGCCACCCGTCTGGAGGTCCATATATCGGAGCGGATGCCCGGATGGCACGATAGCCAGTACGGCTTTCGACGGGGCTGCTCGACCGTCGATGCGGTGAATTGTGTAAGGGCTATGGCGGAGGCTATGGTGTAGCAGAACGGGGTGGCGTTGGTGGTCTCCCTGAACGTAACAAACGCCTTCAATGCCATTCGCTGGCGCGATAGTGGAGGCGCTGGAACGCTTCGAGGTGCCCCCTACCTTGTCCGTGTTATCCGGGCCTCTCTGAGCGACAGGTGGGTCACCTACAGGAACAATAGAGTGTTGAGCGGGGTGTTCTGCAGGGTTCTGTGTTGAGGCCCATCTTGTGGATCACGGCGTATGACTTGGCCCTTCGCTGCCCCCTGCCTCCGGACACGGGCATCGTCTGCTACGCCGATGACACTTTGATCCTAGCCGGGGGACGATGGTTTTATGAGACACTCCAACTCGACGAGGTTGCCGTGGCGTGCGCGGTTCGCACCATTCAGGAGCTGGGCTTGAGCGTGTCACCTGCCAAGTCTGAGGCCAAGTGGTTCTTCGACCAACACCATAGAGGAGGAATCCCTCCTCCTGGCCTCTGTGTGAACATCTGCGGAGAGGAAATACAGGTAGGGCTCCAGATGAAATACCTGGGCCTCACGATCGACAGCCAATGGACGTTCGGGCCGCATTTTGAACTTCTGATCCCTAAAGTGACGTGGCGCATTCAGCTCGCTGCCGAGGATACGGTGCGGCCTCATCGAGCCGTTGGAGCTGTCCCACCGAACTGGGTGGCCTAGAGAGATCGTGGCGGGCTCCCGCTGACATACAAGATGACGCAGGTGCTCACCGGGCACGGAGCATTCGGGGATTTCCTGCTAAGGATTTGGCAGGAGGTAACCAGCACGTGTTATCACTGCGAGGAAGAGGAAGACACGGCACAGCACACGCTGGAGTTCTGCCCGGGGTAGGAGGAACCGCGTCGTGTTCTACGGCTCGCTATCGGCGAGAGTTTGGCCCCCGAGACGATCGTAGAGGCCATGCTGAAGGGGCAACAGGAGTACATCGCTGTCCGCTCCTACTGCGAGCAAGTCATGCTCGTAAAAGAGCGTGCCGAGAGAGAAAGGGTGAGAAGTCATTGTTCATCGAAGGTTCCGTCACGCCGGGGAGGGTCTGGCCCCCGCCCCCTCGGACTTGCACGATGGCCCGGACAACGAAGCGTTAGGAGGAGTGGTTCCTCCTAACGGCCGAATCAACTAAGGATGACTCCCGATTGCACCATCAGGGAGAAGACGAAGGAGTGCCTCAGCAGTAATACGTAGATGGTCCAGGGCACTCCTACTAATCTTCGGGACGACCACCGTAGAGGTTTTAGCCGGTACGAATCCGGCACTACCCCGGAGGGCGCGGGGTGCCTATGAAGGTTTCCTCCACGAAAAAAAAAGTTTATTCCAGTACGATCATTTCGATTAACTCCATTGTTTTTAATAGTACATAGAAGTAGTTATGGAATTTGTGTGATTTATGGGGATGATATTCCTAAACCACCAGGGTTCTTATGCTTCAATCGAAAGCAATGTCTATCGCCCTCACTTTTCTAACTAAAATTGTCCTTAACGAATCAGCTCATCTCGTGGCCTTAGACACACCCATCCCTTGCTTTCCTCCGCCACAACATCGTCACAAAAGACTACTCAGTCTCTATCTTTAGAATAGTCAACACGTTTTACCGAGTTTCTACCCTTAGACCGGTCGCGTACTTAACGTATCAGTGTAACTAGTTTCTACATAAAGTTGTTGGAGTGTATATTCCATTGTGATTGCTGAATTCATAATAAAGTTTAATAAAAGGAAAATTGATAGTTGTGTTACGACTCAGTTATTTTATTTTATCATCCAACCCTCAAGTTTACGTGACACAAACAAAGGTGAAGGAAGATGATATAGACTTAATAGATTGATACGTTATTCAATATAACATTGTGATAAAAATTGATTCTATAGTAATTATTTAGAAAGTTACACAATAGGAAGAATTGAGCACACAAGTCAAATTGACACAGAAAAGAATCTTCTAATTTTTTTCAACAGTACATTTCCGATGCAACATAATTGTTTTGATTTGGTATGAAGAAAATTGTGACAAAAAGTTTTGAGTTTGAAGATTAGTCCCCATTCAATTTTTAGAAATATTTTCAATTAGAAATATTTTCTACGATAATATCGTATACATATAGATATCACGTAGCAAGACATATGTATAAACGCATAATAAACTATCATTGTGTTACGTCTGGCGACACTCTACCTACACCAGGCCACACACCGCGGGCAAGATGGCAACCAGTTGTCCGCATATCCTTACTGCGTACCCTCAATAGTCTTAAGGAACTATCATAAATCTCAGGAATTTTCTAGCTGAGGTCCTTCAGACCGAAAAAACATCTCTTTACTGAATCGTTTCTAAAACTTATTGTTTACTACGGGAAAGTTAGTTTTTTTCACGTTTTTTTCACTAGCAACTTTCTATCGAGGGCGGCTAAGACCCTTTTTAGTCCACCAACCTTCTTTTATCCAATCAGAAGCAATGTCTACTGTCCTCACTTTCCTAACCAAAATTGTCATCAACAAATTCGATGGTCCCGCGCACTAGACACACCCATCACTAGCTTTCCTCCGACACAGCATTGTCACTTTACTTTACTTATTCTTCATCGTTAGAATAGTCAACTTGTCATTACCGGATTTCTATCCTTAAATCAATCACTTACTTAACTTATACATACGCATCAGTGTAATTATCTTCTTTACAAAGTTGTTGGAATAAACATTAATTTATACCTGTTAATTCAGTGTAAACTCAATTGAGCCACCCCTATTATCGTAACAGAAATCAGGGGAACGATCAGTTCGTGGCGTCGATTATGTAATCGTAACGGGAATTTACGACTCCCGTTGACGTGCTTTCTCGCGATCGCGTCTCTCCGCGAATGGTCAAATAAACACATTGCATAAAGATCATAAGAGAATGCGCGCACGGTATATTTCTACTTGATTTTATTTTCTATGCTTTTTCAAGTGAAAATTCGTCTTAAATATTAATGTGTTTTCCAGTAATTACAGGTTATATCAGCTCGTATAAAGACTTGAAATTGTAACTTTATGGAAATCCATCTAAGGTCTGGAATTCGTTTGTATAATTTCCTCGTACTGATGTTACTAAATTATCCTGTACATGTTTAACAGTCTTTAGGAAACACTTGGCGATACAGTTTTAAAGAAGAGCTGTCCAGCTTACAAATGGCCAAACTATTTCAAATGTCCATGCAAACCTTTATCAGAGGCTTAAAGGGTACAACGACCCAGGAAAGGAAATTTCAAGAAGTTTTCAGGAAATTATTGTTCAAACAATATTAACAAACAAATTTTTCTAATCAACCTGACAACTCCCATCAGTAGACTGCAGATTTTTATGCAAATTCACATTCTACTGAATGTAATTAAAAAAATTGAATCTAGGCAGAAGATTGTCCTACTTTCTGAATATTATAGAGACTATTCTATTTTGAATATTTTATACAATCTTTAAATGATTTACATTCTGCGCATTTTTGCATTTCCAAATTTCTCATAAATACTTTACAGATTTATATGAAAATTCCTATTTTTATAAACCTAACTAGAGGAGATGTGCCCCCTGTCGCTTCTAGCAATCATTCCTCTCTCTTCTATGCTAAAAACAACTTTCATTTCGTGGACAGATTTTTGATACAGCCAACTTCAAATGAACGAGAAGCTTTCAAAACTTTAGAAAGGCTAAACGAAATGAACTTATGCAACACAACTTCCGTGACACTTTAGTTTATACTTATACTATAGTTCAGAGTAAAGTAAATAACCGAAAATCGAACACTTGTCCATTGAATACAGATAAATTTGGAAAAGAATGACACCAGGCATTTTATTATGCCCCAAATATTTCATATATCTTTTTTGTACATGTTTGCAATTTTAAAGGAGAATGTTAAAAAATGTCCATTTTTGGTCTTCCTTGTGAACGAAAAATTCGTGCAGGCCATTTCAGAGGATCTCAAGAGAAGGTTGAAAAATATTAGAGCAAAGAGAGGCAGCGTTGAAACTTATCCATACGTTACACTTGATCTTCATCCTTCATACTGCGAAATAATTCTTTAAAAATTCTGTTGATAAATCAATCGAAGTTTGAAATCCAGCAAATCCAAAGTACCAGAAAATCATTTTTGGCTATTGTTTTCACGTAGCAACAATCTGGTGGTACTTCCGATTCGCCAGATTTTAGATTTCAATTAATTTACCACCAAAATTTCCGGAGAGTTATTATGTTCAATAACATGAATAGTTATTCCGTATGTGGATCATTTGCAAGAAATGAAGATAAATGTAACACGTAGGTGAGTTCGACCGCTGCTATTTTTTCATCTCTGCAGTCTCGTTTTTAAATTTTCCCATCACATTTCGGATAAACGCTACTATATATTGTTCCTTGAAGAATCCTCTTAAATGTCCTGCAAGAATTTTTCGCTCGCAAGAATGTCCAAAAATGACCGTTTTTTAATATTCTTTATGTATAAATTCATAAAACTCTACGGTCTGTTCATCAGCTATCTCTGATTTTCTCTCACAACCTCAAACTCCAAAAACTTAGCTCTATCCTCGACCCCACGACTACTAAATCACGTGAACAGCAAAATCTCGTGACACCATACCGAACTGCATGAAACGCAGCGTCCCCGAGCGGGCAGGGCATCCCATTCTCCTCCATCACGGACGCGCAGATCCTCCTGCCGCTTCCGGGCTCTGGTTATTGGGAGACCACGTGGCACACACGCGCATAATTCCACACGATCCGTGCTGTGTTCCACGTGTATAGGAGTATGCGTGCGTGTGCGACCGGCCGCGCACGATTCGAATCTCATCAAACACCGCGGCAGTCGCCTTTAACTGCCTCAGACGGGCCGTTTAACCCGGCGAACATGGCATCGTGCACGAGAACACGGACCTGGCCTGGTGAATTCCGGCATGTGTCAGACGGTAGCTCGTCGATATGGAGGAGCGCAGTTGTAAGCGTGTACCAGGCGGTCGACGCGCAGTCCAACGGATTAGCCGTGGCAGTTCGCCGGCGTTAAGGCCATTACACACCGATTTGCCTGGCTGACCATATGGACACGCGAGGTGAGACCGACTGTCACTCGGTCGTAGGTTAGAACGGGACTTGAGACACTGGATTACGACTGTAGCGGCTACCACCATAACCTATGCACAGGAAATTGAACGACAGGCAGGGGGGGGGGGGGGAGACGATCAATTGTCCGCGCCAACGCGCGGTAGTAAACGGTGAAATGGCTTAACCGATTTCGCGATCGGTTTAATCACGTTCACTATGTATGCAGTTATTTACTTTGACACGCGTTGACTGTCACGCAAATTTTGTATATTTTCTCTGGAGGCAATAGATTGAAATATACTACAACGTTTGATCTTTACAAAATGTTATGTAGAGATTGCGCGTCTTTTTCCGACGACGTTATCTAAATAATCATTCATATCATTGAAAAAAATTTTGGGGGTTTGAAGTTGTACATATAGGAGGATCAAAGAGAATCTTTAATAGAAAATGTTAGATCCATTGAGAAATTTTCTGTTTCTAATTTTTGTATAAACTAAATTGATGAGTTGTTTGACTTTTGAAATTCTTTTAAAAGATTGGGCTAGGAGCAAAATTTTGATAGACTCGTTCTTCTTACAAATCAAATTTCACCTATCTCTTAGATAATTCTAATTTTTATATTTGCTAGATGGACGAGTCTCTTGACTTTTGAAATTCTTTTTAACCTCTTAAGTACGATGCGCTATAGTGGCTTTTGCGGATGTCATCTTATATTACGACGCACCGCTATAGTAGCTCGCTCTACTGACTCATTCGCTCGTTCACCGTTTGAACTAAATGATCTTTTTCATTTGTCTTGCTGTACACTTTTTTGCCTTCACAACGTTTTATAATAATGTTAACAATATACAGACAGAATATATAGTCTTTGTTTTTGATACGCCAGTGTCAGGTATCAATTGTTGCTTTTCGTTAAAATAAATATACCATTATTAGATGCTCTTTTTAACATGCCGATTCGTAGAATCTTCAACCTCAAGATGTCGCTTCAAAATAGAAAACGAAGTGCAATTTGAAAAACACTATCGCGCTATGAGTGTGAAAATTGTGACGTGGGTCTATGTGTCGCACCATGCTTTAAAATATATCACACTCAGTTGTATTATTAATTATTAAAGTAAATTATTAAAGTTAAAATATATGCATCATATCTTTAAGAAAAATTATAATCTAATTATCAAAAACTTCATTCCAATGTGCTTGCGTAGAGAACAGCATTATCCGTCACACATTGCAGTTCTGTATCGTTTACGTGCAATTCGTGTCAAACTCTGTTGTGCAGAAAAATAGCCCCGCACAAAATTTAACCGTACCTAAGAAGTTAAAGATTGACTTTGTCGCAGGGCTTGAACGGACTCCCTCGTGCATAAAAAATAAACCCTGTAATTTAATCTGAAAATCGTTAGAGACGGTTTCAAATTTCGTTTCATCTGGGTGAACGAACGTCAAGAGTAGTTAAGCTGAAATTTGATAAAACATTGAATATCTAGAGAAGTTCGATTTTGGAACGAAGTTTTGGAACAAAGTAAGTTTAAAGTAAATCTAAGGCAAATGAAGAAAAGACGGTTCGGTTTACGAAGTGGACACGACGAGACCAAAGTTGGCATGAACGAAATTAGGATAAATACTTTGGCCTTTCTTCCGTGGAGCACGAACTTTGACGTCGGAATTTACCAATTTTCTGCATTCCGAGGGTCAGAAAGTTCCAAGTTCCAACCTCGTAGATGGACAACTAGATCGATACTATACTTGAAAAATATTGTACAAGGAGACTATCTTATGTCTTCTTAAATTATTGTAGAAATAGAGATTAAAAGTCGTCATTTATTGACCAAAAATTCGAACTAGATTCTTACCGCATAAAAACAAGCCTAAACCAAATTTTCGGTATTCTAATAGTCTAGGAAAGTTGGAAGTTTCAATCTTATAAATGGACGAAATCGATGGTACATCCGAAGAATTTTGCAAAATCAGATTATTCCATGTTATTTCGAATTATCGTAAAAAAATAGAGATTGAAAAAGCTATCGAATTTATAGTAAAATAAAGCGGAATAGAATTATTGCTGTATTAAAACAAAATAGATTAGACAAAAATCGAAATGAACGCGGATAAAATGGGGGGGGGGGGGTAAATGTATCCTGACTTTCTTTTCGAAGCTCCTTCTCGAATGGACAAGCTAGCAGGCATCTACGTTCTTGCCGCGGAGAAAATTTGAAATTGGAGTGCTGTAAATTGAAAGCAGAATCGACGTTGGATTGGACCGCCATGATTCGATCCCCGGGAGTGGATGTGATAAAATCTTAGTCGACGCAGTTGAAATCAGGGAAAGTGCACTCCTATCTTTCGTGTTACGCGGACTGTGTCACCGAAGAACTTCAACAAAGAAAATTCTCTCAAATATCTGTTGATCGAATCGTTGTTCGTTTTTAAAAATCAGTTTGCTGTTAACTTAATTGTTCGTTTGATGATACAGAATAAATTAACGTCGAGAGTGTCTGTTATAGTATGTGTATTAAAAAGATAATATTTAAAGTGTTCATTCTTTGGTCAATTTTTTCCGGTTATTTTTGTTATATTACATTTAGAAAATATATAATTTCGTCGGTATGAAATTTTTAATAATATATGCGTTATACACGTTACCAAGCAAACTGCATATTGCAAAATAAATTCATGGTTAACTTAATCTGTTGCCTGATAATATGTGAGATTTTTCGTTGCAGCGTGTTTATTGAAGAAATTATATTTAAATAGTGTTTAGTCTGTGTTAAAATTTTGTGTGAAACTTTCTGTTTTTATTTTAACTATGGCAAAATGAATAATATCCATTATTCATATAAAGTTTTAGTAATTTTATTGTGCATTTGTATACGTTATCGACTACGTACAACACGTGTATTATTGTATGATATTTTCGCATCATCAATTTCGTAATTTGATTTCATTCCACCTAAAACTGGCATTCTTCAATTTTGGGCATATGTCGCTTAGAATCCCAAGAGATTCTAGAAAGTTGAAATTCCACATTTTCTCCGTTCGAGAGCATTTTGAAATCTGCCTATTTTCACCTTGTGAAACTTAATTTTTCCTTGTGGCTTCTCGATTTTATTGTGTTACTTGTTTCTATTGTTGCTATTTCTTCTAACTTTCTTTTACCGTTTCCTTGCTACCATAATTCCTTTCTTGGCTTCTTCGCTTTCTTTACTACTATATTTTCTATTCTTTTCTATGTTTTCTTTATTACTGTAACAGTTTTTTCACATTTTCTTTATCTAATATATTTTTTTGTTTCTTACTTTACTGCTTCTTAAATTGCTAGACCATAGCTTTTCAAAAATAAAGTCACAAACAACTATTGTAGCTTTTAAAAGTGACACATTAAACGTGTGTTATTTCTTTTTCACTGAAAACCCCTTTGTTAGAAATAAGTATGTAATGTTACGTATAATAGTAGCATTTTTATTATTTAAAAATGCTAACATACACGTATGATGTACGATAGTTATTTTAAATTTTGCAAGACCGGATCTCCCTAATATTACAAAGACGATAGAGATGATACCAAAATAAAATTAATAACCAGACTCCGTAATGTGGAGGAAATATGGCACGATATTTTATTTACATGGCAAAAACGGAAGTAATGGTGTATCGAGAACCCAGAAGGAGCGTAGACTTTGTTAATAGAGAATGGTAGACTTTGTTAACGTAAAAATGGGGCTATATTGCATTTAGTGCGACACTGCATTGTATTACTACATCCGTGATAGACGCTGGATTTTAGCTTTGTACACATCTACCTAAATGTATCATTATGTCACAAAAGCATGTTGCTACGAGTCGGTTTCCTTTAACGCTATTAGTGGCCACGTCAGTACCACCTTTTGTGTCCTCTTTCAACTGCTTTTCTCTTTCTCCCCCCTCCTCCCGCCGACCCATCTTACAATCCACTTCTCTCTTTATTCGAATTGGTATAAATCCACAAAGCTGGAATCGCAACAATCTCTTCGTTCATTGTACATAATATCGCTTCACAGAACCCAGCGAATCATACTTTCTAAATATTTCTGCAACCAGCCGGAGGAAATAGCAGGTTCTGTGCTAGATGCGTTATTCGAATGCCTCTTCGCTTTTCAGATCTCATTTCAACTCTATTTATAAATGTTTCGTTTCATTGTGGACTGTATAGATGTTCTTTAGTGATTGTAATATTTAATAGTTATTTCAAGAAGAATACGTTGCATATTATTTGCTGTTTCTTCTTTAGGTTTTACGTGATTTATTTTGATAAATATTTTATTTATGCAGGGTTATATAACGTTTAAAAATGTTCCTCTCTGAATGTGGGAATTATTTAATGGCCGTAATCTTTAATGTCGAAAGCTGTTATTTAAAGAAAAATGCAATAAGTATTTGTTGAGGATTTTTCATTTCATCAATCTTTCATACTACAATAGAATATTTATGCAGTATCCTTTAACGTTCAAGGATTTTTCCAGAAACTATTTAATATTATATTTGTAATATTCAATACTGGTAATTAGTTTTAAATAAGAGAATATATCTATATATTACATTTCTATAAATTTTTTTTTCTTTACCAAATCGAAGGTTTTGGTAAATATTCGATACCAACATAGTTTTATATTATTTAAGGATAACAGATACTCGTGTAAGTTATTTTTAATAGATGTAATTTTAAGCGTTTTTAAAGTTTAAATATATAACTAATACAGTTAAATATTTTATCTTTGAAGTTCACTTCAGTTGCTCGAATGAATGTTTGTTTTATGAAAAACTTTAAATCGTCTAAAAATATTTCACTATTGGCGGGACTATCTAAATAATTAAATTTATACAACTAATAATTGCTTTCTGGAAAAGAACGTTTACGGTTTTTCTAAAAATTGTATTTTTATACCGTGTAACTGCTTTGTGTCCCTGCTGTAAAATTTTTCTTCCGGTTTGATTAAATTTTTTTGCGAAGATCGGGTCGTGGTAATATTTGCTTGTCACATCACGGTACAAACTTTTAATGGAACAAAGTTGCAACGGACGTATTCCCTGTAAAATTAAAAAAAAATTGGAACTTCCTCTACGTCTTTTCATTATCATGTCACTTTTTCCTATGTTTTTAGGGAATGTTGCGTGAAGATGGGCGATGAAACAGCCATTTCTATACAACCATTTGATCCAATAATGCTGATGTATCGCTTTTAATCAATAGTAATACTTGTATCGCTAATAATTTACATCATCTGTAATTTTGTTATTCAAATATATTTTATAGAAAATAAGCAAGCGTTACGAATACTTTTGATCAGTAGCGTATCTTTCACACTTATTAATCCAAAAATTTTAGAGCCAAATTCGAAGCTATAGTATTAATTATTTTTTCGTAAGTAAACAAAAATTCCATTCGTGACGAATTTGAGAATTTATTATTTTTATTTTCTTTCTAGTTCGATTTATCCGTAATTTTGTAATTAGAATACATGTAATTATATTCGAATTTATAATTAGAATAAATATAAGTATAAAGTGTATATTACAACCATTTAAATCGACGATTCCAAATTCTATGCAATATTTCAGTCTTCATAAGAGAACTGTACCTATATCTAGTTACATCTTGCGTTAGTTAGAATTACCAAGCTGAATTGCCGATATACTCACATTTGATGTCTAGATTCAGAGGATTGCTCTCCCCGTCGCCTTCTTGGTTGCTGCCAATACACGTGTAGATCCCAGCTCTGCTTCGTGTTACGCTTTGCAATACTAGGCTTTGATTACTGATTATGGTTCCTGTCGCTGGATTATGATACAGCGGATTGCCCTGTCAATATAAAATCGTGATCACTATATCCCATCATAGATCGGAAGTATATATAACTTTTCGACAAATGACGATGACGAAGAACAATAAAGACGATGGGTTGTTAAAATATTTCGTGTACAGCACACTGCCTAGAAATCTAGTTTATGTATAGTTTTCTAAGTTCATTCCTATTGTAATTATTGTCTTAATTGACTATGAATAGAAATTTTATCTGATCAGATATCGGAGGAAGTATACTTTTCGGAGATAGAGTAAAATGTTTATGAATTTACGGGAAATTTAAAAGTCCAGCAAAGCAGTCCTTTTCTTCTGTTCTACTAAATAACATCAAAATCAGGAAATCAACGAAACTGTACTCATCATGCTTTTGTCCTGTGATTTTCTTATGCAAATTGAGGTTACGCGAGCAACATATACGTGTATTTGTTTCCTCGTCCAGCTCACTTCGGCAGACGGTGAGGGTAATTTCGAAGTGAACCGTTCACGATGATTGATAGTTTTACGTGAACTTGATGCACGTGCAGATCGATAGATACCATTCCATGCATAAATTTGCCGAAAAAATTAGAAAGGATGACTAGAGAAAGGGAGGGGAAAAAATAAGGCGAAGGCTGCTGACAGTTTTTCAATTTCTCAACCGTGCCAACCGATGTATTACGTCCTCCTTTTTCGAGTGTCGGAAATCTCCTTTGAATTTCCTCAAAACACATTGACACCAGTGGCGGAGATCTTCCGTACCGGTGGTCGTTCTCGAATCAAACGAAGAATCGACAAAGGCGCCTGATGTCCTCTTGACTAGAATGACATCGAGATCTAAAGGCGCTCGAAGAAATATTTATGGAACTTGGATCAACATAATGCAGTACAATGCAATATACCACGGATGAGCCTTCGTATTCGTTTAAAATACATCTTACTAATCCCTCTACGGGACAGAGGCATGCAGTAAACAGAAACGATATAATAAAATCGTAAAATCTGTCAGTTGTTAAAGTTTAGGACTTTCGACAAAAACGTTAAGCAGATTGTTGAGGTTATTAGATGTATAAACAGAGAAACGCGTGGATAAATTGTAAGGTAGAAAAGATATTTTAATACAGAAGTGTAAGTACAAGTAGGAATATAATTTGAGCTGGTCCAGATCCGCACGCAGCAGTGTTACCCTATAACTGAAAACCCCGAAGCCCTCGTCGCTTGTCTGCTGTCTATGGTTTGCCTTCGTCGCAATTGACCTAACCGCAGCTAAGAATTATCAATTCTGCGAATAGGTAGATTTACTTCGAAGTACAATGGAGTCTCGGTTATTAGAGTCCTGTCTAAGGTTGTATTATTCGAAATGTTCTAAACTTTACCACAACTTCATTTTTATCACGAAATTTTTAACACAAAGTGTACAAAAGCGTAAATAGTCAGGTATTGTGAAAGCGGTTAACCAAACTTTCAACTGATTAAATAATTAATCAAACTTAAATACACGTACAACGTAACATTATCAAAATGTTTTCTATGACTTTCACGTATCACGTCGGATAATTGAGGTTCTACTGTAGTCACATACATACATTATTTATTTCGACGGTTAAAATAAGAATAATCGAACGTCACGAAGTTAATCAAAATTTTTTCTGTTTAACAACTGTGCGAAAAAATGATATTAACGAAGTAGTTTTGCTCTTTCTTGTTGAAATTATTTCCTACTTTCCGTCTGAGGACTGTGGAGTTGTTCTACGCTGGCGGAAGAGTAAAGTTATATTTCGCTGGCTAAAATATTCACAATGGAACGTAGTAATGCAAAATATACGATTCTCTTATTGGAGAGACTGGGGCTATGAAACATAAAGGCGCGTTAAAGAACGGGTGAGATGTACTGTCAGAATGCATTCGCCTTAAAACGCAAACGGAATTAATAATGACGGCTTGCGAGAAAAGGTAGAAAGCGTAAGAAATCAGGAACGGTTTACGTTCTTCTTTCTTGCATTTTTTTTTCTCTTAATAGAATATTTTTCGAAAGCTAATAGTAAATGGAAATTTTGTCAATTAAGAGATGCTGGAAGAATATTTTTGAGTTACTAATCGTAAATGGGATATCGCATCTATGTAACCAATCAGTGATCCGCGGTAGATTGAACGCGTCAATATCAAACAGATTAATATTGAATAGGAAACCCGTTCATTGGTACAACTAATCATTAAACAAATCTCTCGCGGTGATTGCCATAGCTCGATACCAATCACGTCCCACATCGTTGGTTCATCGGATCGGTCCCGAACAACAATTGACTTCCCTCAGTTACTTCATTCGTAGAACTTCCAAAAGCCTGATGAAGTTTTATCACAGAACCACATACAATTATGTACCGATATTAATACAGCTTTGTTACATGACAGATCAAATATTTTAATGAATAAACGACCAAGAGAGTGACTAATCTTTTAATTTTGATTTTGTCATTTTGTTCATAGTAGTTTCAATAGATGTACGAAGTATTACCACGCAGCCACGTACAATTACGCACCGAAATTCATGACATTTTGTTAAATAGTAAATAAAATATTTTATTTGTTGGATCATCTAATTATATACATTATGCATGGAAAAGTTTCCAGCCACATAGATCTTATATTGCAAAAGCGACGTTTCGATTAATATTTCTTGATAATCGAGGTAAATAATATAGTAATATAGTTGTTGGTTAATTTACATAGAAAGCATATTTATTTTGTAGAAATTGAT